>OZ010611.1:29801183-29896183 GCA_963932145.1 Acanthosepion lycidas
AAATTAAACAGTGTGTGTCAAATAATAAATTCACATTAAATTTGTGTAAATTTAGTTCGAATAAAGTTGTCTTCCTTTGACTGCTCTTCATGAGGCTTGAAGTTGGAATGTTCATGAAAGTTCGAAAGACGGTTTCATTGTCGAAAAGTTCTTTGCTTTGTTTGAATGAAATTGCAATATTTATTCAGTAGCAGGAATGATTATGAGCTGCTGGGTGAATGGATTGATGAGTGAGTGAAATTTCTGGAAGTTTGTTATCTGTTCGAAAGTAACTTTGAAAACTTCAGATGAAGTGTCATAGCAAATGTAGCAAATAATTTGAAGTCACAATGTTCACTGGCAAAGGGAGTTAGGGTTTTGTATTTATTTACTTGGGCTGCAGAGAAATTGACGCTAAAAATTTTAACTTGAATACGTGATGAAAAAAATTTGTGCGCGGGCGGATAGCAACAACCACTTGTATGTTTATAGACCAATTAGAACTTGAATATTCAAAAAAATATGTACGAAGTTGTATCTATACAAAACATCGCTGTGATCTTCTTTTTGCACAGAAATTGAACAAGCTATTTTTAGTCATTCATAAAGATGTAGAATTAGAATTCTACAACTTTCACTTTCGTTTCCTTCTCAAAGATTCTCATATTATTTGATCCATCTCTCTCCGTGTATTGTTTTAACCCTTCGTTCACATTATTTAAATTATTCGGACTATTGTCCTCATCTTTGTTTCCATATTTCTTACAACGTTTCGGTCGTTGTACGCTCCGGCCTTCTTCAGGTGGTTGGAATGTCGAACCTAACCCTTTATTTCGCTCGCTGGGGTAGACTGTTCTAGCTCCACGTGCCATGTTTTAATGGATGTCAGTTATCAGTTATCTCCTGACAATTTCCCTCTGAAAGGTCTCCACCGCCTTAACCGAGTATTGAACTCACACTCATGTCACTGGATCTAACCAATGCCTTTATCCACTGTGCCATATGTCCTTGAGAACAGTCTACCCCAGTGAGCGAAATAAAGAGTTAAGTTCAACATTCCAACCACCTGAAGAATGCCGGAGGGTACAACGGCCGAAACGTTGTAATAAATATGGCGACAAAGATATGGAAAATAGCCCGAATAATGTAAATAGTGTACATAATACCTCATCTCAGAAATATAGACAAATACTGAAAGGCCGAAACGTTGTAATAAATATGACGACAAAGTTGATGACAATAGTCCGAATAATGTAAATAGTGTACATAATACCTCATCTCAGTAATATAGACAGATACTGAAGGGCCGAGACGTTGTAATAAATATGGCGACAAAGATGAGGACAATAGTCTGAATAATGTAAATAGTGTACATAATACCTCATCTCAGAAATATAGACAGATACTGAAAGGCCGAAATGTTGTAATAAATATGACGACAAAGATGAGGACAATAGCCCGAATAATATAAGTAGTGTACATAATACCTCATCTCAGAAATATAGACAGATACTGAAGGGCCGAAACGTTGTAATAAATATGGCGACAAAGATGAGGACAATAGCCCGAATAATGTAAATAATGTACATAATACATCATCTCAGAAATATAGCCAGACACTTCGTTCAGGTTGGAGATTTCTCTTTTCTTTTTTTTCTTTTTTTTTTTCGCATTTCATCACCTGTGGTATTCTTTTCCTTTCTCTTTCTAAAGATTTTTCCTCCATTTTTTTCTTCTCTGTATAAATTGTTTAAAAGCTCTATCGTTTCTCTACTTTACTTTTCTTCCTTTATTTTCTTCTTTTTTATCTTTCCTTCTTTATTTTTTCCACCTTTTCTCTTTTCTATCTTCTTTCTCTTTTTTCTTATATACTTTTTTCTCTATTTCTTCGCATCTTTTACTATTCCACTCTCTTCTTTTCTTATCTAAATTTCCTCTTTCCCTCGCATCTTTCTTTCTTTTCCACTCACTCTTTCTTTCGATTTTTCTTATGTACATTTTCTCTCTCCTTCACATCTTTCTTTTTCCTTCTTTATCTCTCTTTCTCTTATACTTATCTAAATTTCTACAATTTCTCTCTCTTTCGCTTTTTTCTATCCACCTCTCTTTTTCTTTTTATCTTATCTACATTTCCTCTCTCTTTTGTATCTTTCTTTCTTTTCCTCTCACATTATCTTATTCTTATCTATATTTTCTCTCTCCTTCTCATCTTTCAGAGTTCCCCTCTCTTATTTTTATATACTGTTTCTCTCTCCATCGTATTTCTCTTTCATTCTTTCATCCATTCTTTCTTTGTTTCTTTCTTTATCTATCTTTTCTTATTTTAAGTCCTCTTTCTTTCCTTCTGTACTTTTATTTCAATCTTTTTTTGGTTTTTCCTTTTATTACTAGTTATTCCGGTCGGTTTCCTTTCATCCCGAATTTCCATTTCCTTTCATTTTTTTTTTTTTATGTATTTCTTTCTCTCTTTCTCTTCCATCCTTTATTTTCTACTATATTCGTCCCTTTTATTTTTTTCTTCTTCTTTTCTTCCATCTAGTTTTCTTTATCTTCGTCGTCTCTTTTTATCTTTCTCTTTTCAACTTCTATATTTTCTCATCCTATTTCTTTCATCTTTTATTCTTTCTTCATGCTTTCCCCTAATCACTTTCTCCTTACTCTATCGAATCATTCTGTTTGTTTCCTCTTTTACTCATTCCTCTCTCTATCTATTACTCCTTATCTTGCTGGCTCTAAGGGTTATCTCTTTCTTTCTTTCATCGATTCTTCTGTTTTTAATACTTCCTTAAATACACATTTCATTTTCCTTTCTCTATCTCCTTTCTCTTTTTATCTCTCTCCTGCTCTCTCTCTCTCTCTCTCTCTCTACATATATATATATATATATATATATATATATATATATATATATATATATGAAAAGATTAATTAACTTTTAATTATGAATTTTATCCTGAATTTGTAGTTTCTTGGTAAAAATTCCAGTCTTCAGGAAGTTCTCTTTTTTGTTTCTGAAGACTGGAAATTTTACCAAGAAACTTTGAAGTCGGGATTAAATTGATATTTAAAAGTTAAGTAATCTTTTCATATACCATTAACGCTCTATTTTTAATATTATTTTATTATTTTTAATATTGAGCACAATATAGAAAAATATCTGCTGTTTCTTAGATCTATATAGATATATATTAGACAATAGAAAGACAAATTGGAAAAATTCTTTGTAATCCGTTTCGAACTCTATGGGCTAAGGCTATATAACAGTTTTGAAAGAAAAGTTATATGACAAATCCGCTCATTGGACTGAGTTTGGTTACGTTGTTGTGACTACACGTGCTCACGAACGAGAGATGCTGGCAGCTTCAAAATTTTGAAAGAATTATTTTTTGCAATCTAGCCGAATTCATCAAGATTATTTTTCTTTTTCTTTCAGTCAGCTTTGTTTTTAACTATCCAACATTGTGATAACAGAAAATCTGTCAAGAATGGTGATTCATTGTAAGAACCTGGGCGTAAATTTACTCTATTTATATATCTGTTTTTAATCATTTCACCCCAAAAAAGAAGGGAATGCCACTAGTGTGCAGAGAGATAAAGAGAGTAAAAGTGAAAAAGAAGACTAAGAATTGGGAGGATTTAGGAAAATATGAACGGGCTTCAACAAGACAGAAAATGGAGATTGACGTTGCATTTAAACTTTTGAAGCTTGTAGTTATCAGAGAAGGAAGGAAACGGAAGGGAGTTCCATAGGTGTGACGTGCGAAAAAAGAAACTGTTGTAATAGAAGCGGTAGTTACATTTACCTAGTTCAACAGTAAAAGGGTGGGACCTCGATGCCAATCTAGTAGCAGACTTAAATTCATGTAGTCGGGGCACCAAGGAGAAACATTCAGAACATTAACATGAAAATATTTGTAGAAAAGACAGAGGGAAGCCACGTCATGTCGCTGTGAAAGTGACTGAAGTCGACATGCCAGGTCATGATCGATTACATTGCAAGTCGTTCTTTGGATTTTGTCAAGGATCTCAAAATGTACAACAGGAGCACCAGACCAGATCTGGCAATAGCATTCAATGCATGGAAGAATGGTAGATTTGTAAATGCACAAGATGGATCCTGACGAGAAAAATTTTCAGAATCATCTAACTTTCCTTGCAGTAGATGCAGCTACTGATTCGATACAGTCACTCCACTTCAGATCAGTGCAAACGTGAGGCCAAGAAGGTGTAGTGCGTTGCTCTCATGATGGCAGTCAAAAAAGGTTGTCTGTGGTGATTAAGTGAAAACCGTTTTGTCTATTTTGTCTTTAATTTCCCTGATTTTTTTTTTATATTATCTCCGCCTTTCTTGCTTTACAGCATGAACTTTTTTTTAAAGGGATGCTTCCCCGCTATGATCCAAGTTGAACAGATGGATATGAAAATAGGTTTGCAAATTTGAGTAAGCAAAACGCAGCTGCTCAATAGATGCATAAGGAAATATTCAAGGATGAATTTAATAATAATCGTCGTCGGTTTTATCTCGTCTTCAAGAATTTAATTTCTTTGCTGATCGCTTCCTTTTTTTTCTTTGCTGATCGCTTCCGGTTTTTCTTTGCTGATCGCTTACTTTTTTTTCTTTGCTGATCGCTTACTTTTTTTTCTTTGCTGATCGCTTACATTTTTTTTCTTTGCTGATCGCTTCCGTTTTTTCTTTGCTGATCGCTTCCGTTTTTTCTTTGCTGATCGCTTACTTTTTTTCTTTGCTGATCGCTTCCTATGATGATGGTGGAGATAAATGAAAATTATCCTGAACTGCCACTCTTCCAGATCATTTTGTACTAATGCAAGTGTCCTTCAGGGCTCAATCCTTAGTCCTACTTTGTTTAAAATGTTCATTAACAACCTTCCTGGTGACATCAGTTGTCAATTTAGCATCATCGCTGACGACACAACCATATAATCCTGTCTGATAAGTTCGGTAATATCAAAATGGTAGCTGGTAAATGGTAGCCCTATTAATAATAATCTCTGAAAGACCCCTCACTGTATGATGCTGATCCCCAGGAGAGTAACTCTTTGCACCTTCTTGGGCTAGCATTCTCGGCTGACCTGAAGTGGAAAGACTATATTGAATCCATTGCTAGGTCATCTGGTAAGAAAGTTGGTACACTGTTTTCTCTCCAGAATGTATTTTACCTATTCATAAGTCTACCGTACGTCTATTTAGAGATCCTTGATAAAATCCAAAGAACAATCAGCAATATTATTTGTCTTGATACCATCTTCAGTCACTTTCCTACGGCCGTAATGCTGCCTCCCTCTGCCTTTTCTATAAACGCTTTCATAGTAATTCTTTGGATGAGCTCTTCGATATGGTACTTCGAATTTTTAAATTTAAGCGCGGTACTGGACTGGCGACGATGTTTCATCAAATTTCTCAGCTGAATTGGCTAGATATAACCACAAATTCTAGGCTAACAGACTCTTTTCTCGCAATTCTCGTTTGTGCGATTCCCTTCCAGTTCCATGCTTTGCAGCCAATTTTAATCTTCAAAAATTTAAATGAAGTGTCAATCGCTATCTACTGTCATCCTGATTCTTCTTCTTTCGTTCTCGCTCCTCAGTAATGTTTCTTTTTCTAACTCTTCAATACCCAGTAACGCCTTGTGTCTTAGTGGCTTTATGACCTTGCTTGGAGAGAACTCAAAAAAAAAAAAAATTCACTGCCAACGCGCAGGTTCAGGATTAGAAGCTTCCAGTTTCACCAAAATCTGCTCACTCCATCCATTCCCTATCACCGTTTGACTTTGCAAGAGTTGTTTGAAGGCGAAAGAAAATCAAAGTGGCGATGGAGTGACTTTGTTTAAGGTGGACCTGAACTTGCCAGGAACTGACCCACACACTTGATTTCATGACCTTCCTCTGCGGCACATATGGAATGAGACATGCAGAATCCAGTTATGAAACTGCAACGGACAGCCGCTAACTCTGTTATTTCGAGTGGGGCTTTCTGTAGCATGCCTGCCATGCGTAGCCCCCTTCATCCGCTGGTTGAAACGTAGAGGCCTTTGAAATCTGTTATAATCATTATCAGCTTGTTCCAATGTTAAGGCCTTTGGGTTGGTTGTGCGTAGTCTTCGTCTTCAACCTTGCCACCAAGGTTAGCCCTACCAGGAGTTTAGAACTCACGACGGCATCGTTCTCAGAGTTATTGGAATAATAATAAGCTGACTCTTAGAATATGATGATACAGTAAGTAGAGAGAGAGAGAGAACAAACGTAAACTGAAAGACAACATTGGCGATTTTATCAAAGTTGAATCTTTTATTTATTGAAACTCTATAGTCAAGCACAGAAGTGTTTCGAGTGTCTAAATATATAAAGTTGTAGTCTCTGTTTGTCTGTTAGTTACCAAACTCCTCCTAGGGTTTTGGAGATAGCCCCCATAATCATATTTATTCTGAAACTAGGGTACTTGGATAAGTATATTTCATTTTGATCAAAGGGAGTCCCCTGGGGCACCACGCCACCACTGAATTTTTTCCCTTTGATTTAAAAGGAATGATTCCTATCCAAATTATAGAAGGAGAAATCCAGAAGATGAAGATCACATCGGCAAGATCATTTAGATCAAGGGAATCCCCGTAGGGTACAAGACCCGTCAATCAAATTTGTTTCCCTTTGATTTAAATTAAATTTGAACACGGGGATGATTCCTATCCAAAGTATAAAAGGAGAAATCCAGAAGATGGAGGTAACATCGGCAAGATCAAAATGATACAATATGGATGTCAAGTTAAGCTAGAAATCACCAATCAGTGGGTAGTGATTACAATACATATTTGTTGCGACAATTCAACTGTCATATCATGTTGAAATCTGCTCATCAATTATTTCAATCAAGTATTGCATCAAATACATATCAAAGGGGTCAGATCAAGCTGTTTTTTCTCAAGCCCTACACTGAATTTTTTTCCTTTTGATTTACATTAAATTTAAATTTGGGAATGATTCCGAAGTTACTTGGATAAGTATATTTTATTTTGATCCGGGGGGGCACCACCATCCTTCGTACTGAAAGATTTTTTTTCCCTTTGTTGTAAAGGGAATGAATCTTATGCACAATATAGGATAAAACCAATCAGTGGGTAATGCCTTACAATACATATTTGTTGCGACGATTTAACTGTCATATCAATGTTGAAATCTGCTGATCTATTCATTCAATCAAGTATTGCATCAAATACATATTAAGGGGATCAGATCAAGCTGTTTTGCTCGAAACTCCCCAGTGAATTTTTTTCCTTTTGTTTAAATTAAATTTAAATTTTAACAAAGGAATGATCCTCTCTAAAATATAGAAGGAGAAAGCCAGAAGATTGAGGTTACAACTACAAGATCATTGAATTATATTGAAATGCATCATTGTTCTCCACAAATTATAACAATGATTTGAAATCAATCATCATTTTCTTATAAAATAAATGTGTGACACACTGCAAGGCGCGGGTAATTCGGCGAGTTAATCTAGTGAGTTGAAACGAGACATGTCTAGTCAGTGTTGGCTACATATACCTTTTTTTCAGAAGAATAAAAACTGGTATGTTTTTATTGAATGTTTTCAAGCAATTTTTCTTGAACTATTTCAGAATATTTTCTTGAAAGATTTCAAGAAAGTTTTTTTTGAACAATTATTATTATTATTATTATTATTATTATTAACAATACAAGCCAAAATTTCACTGTTTTCCTGTTTTAATTTCCTGATGACCCTTACCTCTTAAGTTAATAACTGAATACTTTCTTTGCGAGTTCTTTGACTTTCAGATAGCCATAGTAATTTCCCTCCTGTCTCGGTAAATATTTAAGCTTAACAACTTTGGTGAAATATTACAGTAACAATCGTAAGTATGAATAAGGGCCATTATTTAATAAAGAGGATACAAATAAAAAGATTAAAAACTGACAAGGTTTTCGATTTTATTGACGCAGACGTTAAATATATGAGACTGTTATCACCTCCTCTGTCTTCCCTTTTATCCTTTCTTTCGTTTCCCTTCCTTTCCCTAAGACCAGGCAAGTAATCCTGAACGGCCACACTTCTAGATCGTTTTGCATTAATTCAGTTGTCCCACAGGGCTCTATCCTCGAAACTATATTGTTCTTAATTTTCTTCAACGAACTTCTTGATAGCATCTTTACTGATGACATAGCTATTTACTCCTGTCTTAATAGTAAGTCCGATCGGTCCAGTAAAGTCAAATTGGCAGTTGATCTGTTGTTAAATGGAGCAAGAAATGGTTTGGTAATATTAACGCCGCCAAAATGAAACTGCTCTCTTTTAATTGTCTGAAAAAAAATTTTTTTTTTGCCTTCCATTAGCTTGGCTGATGTTAACCTTCAGGGGACTGACATATTGCGCCTTCTCGGAATAACGTTTTTATCTGACATGGAGCGGAAAAATTATATTGAATCAATTGCTAGGTTTGCTGCTAGGAAAGTTGGTTCACTGTGTTGTGCAAACTAATGTTTCTCGCCAGAAACTATTTTGCACATTTATAAGTTTATCATTAATTGATAAAGCTGTCATATATAGTCTGGTGCTTCTGCTATGGATTTAGAAATATCTGCAATGTTTTCGGTTCTAACCTGACACCTCAACATCAGTCACCTTCGCACTGCTTCCCTCTGCCTTTTCTATAAATATTTTCATGCTAATTGTTCTAATGAGCTTTCCTCTTTGGTACCTAGACTTTATGAATTTAAGTGCAGTACTAGATTGGCAGCTAGGTCTCATCATTTTATGGTTGAAATGGCTAGATGTAACCATAAGTTCTATGCTAACAGTTTCTTCTCTCACCTTCTCTAGAAATACTTTCATGCTAATTATTCTGATGAGCTTTCCTCTTTGGTACCTAGACTTTATGAATTTAAGCCATAATATAGCTTCCCTCTGCCTTTTCTATAAATATTTTCATGCTAATTGTTCTGATGAGCTTTTCGAATTTAAGTGTAGTACAAGATTGGTGGAAAGATCTCATAATTCTTACAGTTGAAATGGCTGGATGTAACCATAAGTTCTATGCTAATAGTTTTTTTTCTTGCACACTTCCCGTTCGTGGAAATCTCCTCCAGCTTCTTGCTTTCCAGTTAAATTTGATTTTCAAAAATTTAAAGGCAATGTCAGTCATCATCTACTGTCTCTTTGAATCTTTTTCTTTTATTGTCCTCTCCACTTAAAATTTTATTTGCAGATTCTTTCACACTCAGTATCCCCTTGCATCTTAGTGGCATTATCACTCTGCTTGGGGGAAAACGATTGCAAAAAAAAAGTGCAGATATTTATCAGATTTTTGTATTTTCTAACTTTTTTTTAGTTTTCAAAAACAGCAGAATCTACTATTTGACTTATTTTTGTTGTTTACAAGTTTGGGGGATAATAATAATTTGCTGATACAAATCTTACTAATTAATCCATCGTGGGGGGGGGAGAGACAGATTAATACCTTTTCCAAAGGTAATTGCGCACCAGTGAATATAACGAAACCGATTGGAATTGGAACTCGTCTCTCCGAATTCCACAGCCCCTGGTATTCCTAAGCAGTCACCCATGTAGGTACTGACCAGGTTCGATGTTGCATAACTTCGATGTCTCTTGCACAACAAATTCACCCCAAACCACAACTGCAATATTTATCCTATTTCCAAAGATGCTAAAAAATATTTGCTTTATTCTATCCACTATGAAGTGTCTTACTTCTTCTGCGATGTTACAAGAGTCAGATTAGAGTCAACTTAGAGTCCTTCTTACAGGAATCAGATTGGTGTCATCTTCTACCTTCTTAGAAGAGTCAGATTAGAGACGACTTCTACCTTCCTCCAAGAATCAGATTAAAGTCATCTTCTACCCTCTTATAAGAGACAAATTTTAATCACTTTCTTTCTTATAAGAGTCAGATTAGAGTCATCTTCAGCTTTCTTACAAGAGTCTAATTAGAGTCATTTAAATTTGTTGTGGATTCCAAGTTGAAATCCGGTACCAATAAATAACAAACGCCAGGAATGAATATATGAAAATAATGTATTAACGTAATAATACAAACTGGTAAAGCAGGTTAGTAGTTCCAGGAATACGGGTTAGTAGCAAAATATATATACAGCCTTTGGTATTGAAGTATCGCTGTATGACTTCTTACTGAGTCTACGTGCTCGGTCACTGTGACTCCTACAACACTATTACCTCACCCTCACTCTTCCGGTTACCTACAACCTTTTACTCTGTCACTCTGGACTCGACTCGACTCCCGCGTCTTGCTCGTAGCAGTAGTCTAAGTATACACTGGGTGAGTCCATTTGTATAAAAAGGGGTGGACCCATCAACAACATTTTAACAAGAATCTAGTCAGAGTCATCTTCAGCCTTCTGACCAGAATCAGATTAAAGTCATCTACCTTCTTGCAAGAGTCAGATTAGAGTTATCTACATTCTTACAAGAATTAGATTAGAGTGATTTTCTGCTTGTAAGACTCAGATTAATCATATTCTGCATTCTTACATGAGTCAGATTACTGTCACCTGCTTTCTTACAAGAGCCCGATTAGAATCATTTTCTACATTCTTAAAAGAATCAGATTAGAGTAATCTTCAGCCTTTTTACAAAAGTCTGATTAGTCTTCTAATTTCTTAAAAGTATCAGATTAGATTCATTTTCTTCCTTTTCTGCTTTCTTACAAGAGTCGTCTTCTACCTTCTTACAAGAGTCAGATGAGAGTGAGCTTCTGCTTTCTTACAAGAGTCAGATTAGAGTCGTCTTCTACCTTCTTACAAGAGTCAGATGAGAGTGACCTTCTGCTTTCTTACAAGAGTCAGATTAGAGTCGTCTTCTACCATCTTAACAACATCAGATTTGTGTCATTTACTGCTTACTTCTTACAAGTGGTGATTAGAGTCATCTACATTCTTACAAGAATTAAATTAAAATCATCTTCAGTCTTCTTACAAGTGTCCAATTAGAGACATCTGCTTTCTTAAAAGTGTCAGATTAGAGTCATCTTCAGTGTTCTTACAAGTGTCCAATTAGTCATCTACCTTCTTAAAAGTGTCAGATTAGAGTCATCTTCAGTGTTCTTACAAGTGTCCAATTAGTCATCTACCTTCTTAAAAGTGTCAGATTAGAGTCATCTTCAGTGTTCTTACAAGTGTCCAATTAGTCATCTACCTTCTTAAAAGTGTCAGATTAGAGTCATCTTCAGTCTTCTTACAAGTGTCCAATTAGTCATCTACCTTCTTAAAAGTGTCAGATTAGAGTCATCTTCAGTGTTCTTACAAGTGTCCAATTAGTCATCTACCTTCTTAAAAGTGTCAGATTAGAGTCATCTTCAGTGTTCTTACAAGTGTCCAATTAGTCATCTACCTTCTTAAAAGTGTCAGATTAGAGTCATCTTCAGTCTTCTTACAAGTGTCCAATTAGTCATCTACCTTCTTAAAAGTGTCAGATTAGAGTCATCTTCAGTGTTCTTACAAGTGTCCAATTAGTCATCTACCTTCTTAAAAGTGTCAGATTAGAGTCATCTTCAGTGTTCTTACAAGTGTCCAATTAGTCATCTACCTTCTTAAAAGTGTCAGATTAGAGTCATCTTCAGTGTTCTTACAAGTGTCCAATTAGTCATCTACCTTCTTAAAAGTGTCAGATTAGAGTCATCTTCAGTGTTCTTACAAGTGTCCAATTAGTCATCTACCTTCTTAAAAGTGTCAGATTAGAGTCATCTTCAGTGTTCTTACAAGTGTCCAATTAGTCATCTACCTTCTTAAAAGTGTCAGATTAGAGTCATCTTCAGTCTTCTTACAAGTGTCCAATTAGAATCATCTGCCTTTTACAATGTTCACATTAGATTGGAGTATTGCCGTCATATTTTTCCAGTTTTGGCAGATTTTAAAATTGTTTATGTTTTCTAGTGAATGATGACTTGTTTTGCACTCTGCGATCTCATTCTTACAGATCCAAAGTTGTAAGCTTGCCATTAATCTATCACTATTTCCATGGCCACTGTTCAGATAATGTCTATTCTCAAATTCTACAAGTTACAATCTTTACAACTGAGATTCCTCTTGCCACTTCCACAGAGGTGTATCATGTGCATTTTATATATTATATAAATTTAGTGCAATTTGTGCACATGTAAGGACATTAGTATTAATAAAAATATAAAATCATAATAATAATTAATATCTTTAATAAAACAAATGACATTAAAACTTTGTTTAAAATAAAATATATAAAACCAAAATAATAAAAGTTCTCCCAGCATGCAACAGAAAATTTTCCTGCCTGAAAACAGACTTAATGCCAAAGTCTCTCTCTTCCCTACATACCCTCAAAGGGTATGTAAGTAATCCATCTCCTTTCTTTGGCACATTACTTTTCATAAGATGAAGTGACTTTCTTCCTCTATCACATGCAACATTAAAACACATATAACTAAAATACACACACAATAGTACACCAAAAACAAATAGTATAATTTTAATTTACAACTTAACATCATTTTAGTGTTATATCCTTGTAGGTTTTTTCCTGTGAACACAAGGCCAGCCCTATTGTTATGATGTGAGTGACCCCACAAACATATAAATGAACATACTACAAATCAGCAAAATAATATATCCAGGGTATATCAAAAAATAGTTTGATGAACACTGGGGGTTCCTCACACCAAAACAAGGATAAAAGTTTATATAAAAATGTCTGCAAATCATTCCTGTTGGAGTTATTATGTTTAAAGAAAGTTTACAGCAGATGGCACTGTGTTGGCATGTAGACTAGGTTACGTTTGTCATTTATGTACATTTGTGGCTAGTCTGTCTTCAACATTTAATGTGTGTAGTAGTGAGTTAACTGAGAACTGTTCCATTTAACAATGTCAGGATACTCATATTGTGAGTAGGCAGATGTGATTTTTACATACAACCGCACCAATGTTAATGGACGTAAATCTGCATGGCTGTATCAGATTTCATTTCCAGACTGAACGCAGCCGAGTCATCCAACCTTTGATTCTGTTTATCATTGTCTTGCTGAGACGGGATCTGTGGCACTACAAACTGTTTATCAAGGAAGACAGATCCGTTCATATGCCTGACCACAAAGAACACATTCTACTGACTATCAGGGATGATCCAGGTATAGGTCTACTTCAAGTGGCCCTAGCATGACACACATTTCATCATACAGCATCGAGAATACTTCAAAAGAAGCTCCTTTATCCATATAATTTGCAACACTCACCACAGGAGAACTTTTGCCAATTGTTTATTGCATAAACTGCCAATCCATTGTTTGTTTCTTCAGTCTTATTTACAGATGAGATGATTGAAAGAGATGGAATAACAAATTTACACCACAAACATTTGTGGGTGGAATGGAATCCCCACGGTATAATACAGACTAGACACCAACATCAGTTTACAATTAATGTGCGGGCTTTAATTGTAGATGACTGTCTGGTAGGTCCATATGTTCTCCCAGCATGTCTTACGGAAGCTGTCTACACGGACTTTATTTCAAAGACACTTCTAGACATGCTAGTGGATGTACACCTGCTAATACAAATATGCATTTAACAGCATCTACCATAAACATTAAACTTATTAACTCAAAAATGAAGGATTTTCAAACATATGCATAAAAGGAAAAAAATGTAAACAGTAAATTGCTGATATCCCTGAAGAGTGGACGGACAGGTCTCTCTACAAAACTCCAGAGTCATGATGTTGAAGTGACAGCTAAGTGAAAGATTTTACTCACATTAATCCTATATATATATATATATATATATATGCATGCATACACAGAGATATATACAACCACAGACACTCACATACATACATACATACATACATACATACATACATACATACATACATGGTGAAGTAGTAGACAGTGGCTCGGATTGAGGAACTGGAGAGCCGAGTTCAAATTCCAGTTGAATCCATTACATTCACTTACATGCTAATACCCTTGGGAAAGGTATTAATCCTCTTATTCTCCCTCCAGCTATGGGTAAGTAGCAGGACAGGGTTCTGTAGCCTTGGATGGCAACTGGGCTAGGAAAAGGAAAACTCTGAATTCAAAACCTGCGGAGGGTCGTTTAGGAACATGTAGTGCACCAGGTCTCTGTTTTCAGCCCTTCAAAAAGTATAGTTGATTCTGCAAAAGCTTTCCCCACTATAATCAAATCATATTTGCTGGTGTCTGAGGTGTCAGTTCATAGAAACTGAGCTACTTCCTTAATGTTAAATATGATGATAAAGTCCACCATATACACTGCGTGCCAAATTATTATCGAGATAACTTTTTTTTCTAATATTTCAAAAACCGTCCAATCAATTCACACAAAATTTTGACACAATGTTGGCAACACTGACCTGTGCAATCGCTGAAATTTTCGTACTGATCTGCATAATGTAAACATATTTGTTATCAGCACGGTGATTTGAGCGTGCCAAATTATTAGAAAAGTGTAAGAATGTAGTGAAAAGATGGGCCGTAAAAGCAGTTTAAGTGATGCTGAAAAGAAAACTATCACCTCAGAACTCTCGAAAGGTAAATCTACCCTACAAATTTTTTAAATGATAGGGAGGTGTCATTAAACAGTGAAAAAGTTCACCGCCGACCCTACACAAGTACGCAAATGGGCAGATAAAGGCAAGCAAGGTTATTTCACGTCGTCTCATGTCACGACTTAAACGAGAGGCTACGAAGAACCCTGAACTTACCAGTCAAGAGCTTTTCAGTCGCATTGGTTATCCTACTGTGTCTAAAAGTACTCGATGTCAGTATCTGAGGGAAATAGCAACAACAGTCAAACCTGTATCGAAGCCTCCGATACAAAATCGATTGAAATGGGCCAAGGACAATATGAAGATTGACTTCTCTAAAGTTTTGTTCACAGACGAAATTCGAGCAACACTTGATGGGCCAGATAGATGGTGCAAAGGCTGGGTAATGAACGGACAGAATCGCCATCATCGTTTGAGACGCCAATAAGGCAGTGGGTGCATAATGATCTGGGGTAGTATCATTGGAAAAACATTAGTTGGCCCATGGAGAGTACCAGATGGCGTCAAAATGAATGCTGATGCATACATAACGTTTATGAAGGAGCATCTTGAACCGTGGATGAAAAGGCAAAGAGTTGCCTTCAGAAGGGCCATTGTTTTTATGCAAGATAATGCTCCCTCACATGCTGCTCACAAGACTACTGAATATTTGAAACAGTTAGGCTTCAATGGAGCTCGAAAAATGAAGTGGCGAGCAAATTCTCCGGATTTGAACCCAAACGAAAACCTTTGAAGCATCATGAAGCGAAGACTGTACGCCAATGGATGACAATTCAGGAGCAACGCTGAGTTGTAGGAAGCAATTCTTAACATATCTCGTGGCATTACAGCAGACATCCTACAATTAACAAATTCTATGGGTCGTTGACTACTTCAAGTAATTTCAAAACAGGGAAAGCACATTCCCTGTTAATTTGTTTAAAACTGTGCCTTTGTTTGTATCTGTTATTATTTGTTTGATTATCTTATTTATTAACTTCTTTTGATCATAAACTTTCACATGCAACATTAATAAACGTTTTGTTTGCTCAAATCTGGGAATTTTATTAAACCTTTCTAATAATTTGGCACGGTCAAATCACCGTGCTGATAACAAATATGGCACCAGTTTGTTTACATTATGCAGATCAGAACGAAAATTTCAGTGATTACGCAGGTCAGTGTTGCCAATATTGTATGAAAATTTTGTGTGAATTTTTAGGACGGTTTTTGAAATATTAGAAAAAATTTATCTCGATAATAATTTGGCACGCTGTGTATATATATTCGTTTGTGCAGGTTTGGATGAAAACTAACAAAAGTTTTTTTTACTGAAAAAACAAAAGTTTTTTTTTACTTTTTATTTAATTTTCTACAGTTAAGATTATTTTTCTGCTTTTTAGTGAAAATTTCATCATAAATTCTACAATGTCTTCTGAGCACTTTCGGCTTTCATAATATTGAAAAGAGAGGAGAATGTCTTTGCATTCAAAACCTATGAAAAGGCAAGGGAAAACGATTCGAACATCTTTGCCAAGAAATTATGAAACAGATACTATAAAGAAACAAAGCTGTGGAATGCATCTGTTCGCCTATGTCCAGAAGAGATATGGCATTTAAAAAGATAATGTGAGCACATAAAATGGAAAGAGAAAAGAAAAAGAAAAAGAAAAATGCCCTTATGACTGCAAAACAAGAAACAAGAACTAGAATCAAGGAAGGTAGAAAAATAAGAATATTTAGCAATACGAACAGAACAGACGAGAGATACCGAATAACAACTGAACGTTTAATAGGTCCGCAAAGAAACTGAGGCAAAGAGAAATGAAATCAATCATAGAAAAAGACAGAAATTACAAGGCAACATTGATGTCAGAAGCATCTGTCTCCAAGACCACAAATTCACTTTAAGTTCCTTCAGACTAAACATCTTTGCCAGAAGCGACTATTTCATAAATTTTACTTTGCAAACTGTCTCATTCTCCACAGTAAGGCCATCATGTTCGCCAGAGATACATTCGCCTGCTGAGTAATATCGGCATAGTTTGTAACGTATGGCCATTAGCAAAGAATTTGTTGCGAGATAAACAGGAAATGTGCGACAACATGCTGGCCAGGATTTATACCAAAGAAATGTTTTAGCGAAGATAAAATTGCATTCAATCGAACAAAAATTGGTTGGGAAATATTTCTTACTTTTCAGCTTCCGAATTAACTTTTGAACAGACAAAAGTGAGATAGATAAGTGCTAATTTATATATATATATATATATATATATATATATATATATATATATATATATATATATATATATATCCAAAGGACTTAGATATCATCAATTTTATTTTTCAAAGATTCTCATACCTTGAAAGGCCGTATATCAGAAGTGGTGAAACTGCGAGCCACATGCGACTCTTTGACCTTTAATATGCGACCCATGGAAATATATTGGCTGAGCTCCTTTTTTCATTACACTTAATATAAAAGGTAAATAAGAAAAAATTCAAGCTTTATAATTATTTACTGGGCATGAATTTGAGACCCCATTGGATTAAAACATAAGCTTAATGTTCATACGTCCTGGGTATGACGGTAAACTACATCCGCGTCCTGGGTATAACGATAAACTACATCCGCGTCCTGGGTATGATGATAAACTACATCCACGTCCTGGGTACGGCGATAAACTGCATCCAACAGCAATGTCTCAGATAATGTTTTCAGAAAAATAATGTTTTTGAAACAATAATGTTGCCAGCTCTGAGTTTTTTTGTAAAAAAGTAATGTTGCCAGCTATACGTTTTTTGTAAAAAAGTAATGTTGCCAGCTATACGTTTTTTGTAAAAAAGTAATGTTGCCAGCTATACGTTTTTTTGTAAAAAAGTAATGTTGCCAGCTATACGTTTTTTTGTTTTTTTTTTTGTAAAAAAGTAATGTTGCCAGCTATACGTTTTTTTGTAAAGGAATAATGTTGCCAGCTATACGTTTTTTTTTTGAAACAATGATGTTGCCAGCTATACATTTTTTATTCCATACAAAATAGGCATTTAAAATTCATATAAACTGGATTTGGCATTAAATAACCCACAGTGGTTGATATGCCATAAAACCCAAACAAACAAACAAACAAACTTAATGTTCATTGTTAGTAAAAAAATATTTAAGAATTTAAATCCTATTTTACATTAAGCAAGTTGGTCAGTCTTGCTCTAGCATCTAATAAACATTGTACTGGCAAACCAGAAAGAACACATACCTCCGTTTATTGAAAGACTAAATGATTTATTTTTACGGTTTATCAACCATTTGCAGGTCATTTAAAGAAAGAAAATATTTTCATATTATAAGATTATTTTGGAGATGATAATGAATTACTGATACAAACCCCAATATTTAATCCATATCTGGATGAAAAAGAGGTGGATTCATACTAATCCCAAGGATATTTGTGCATAAATGAATATAAAAAAACACACTTACAGCTTAAAGCTGTCACTCATCTAGGTACTAACCAAGCTCAATGTTGCTTAACTTCAGTTTGGATTCTGCAAATAACTGAAAATATTCAATATGATGATCTTAAGAATGACATTCAATTATTCCATACAAAATTTAGAGTGACAATAGACAAATAGTTTAAAATATTTTTTGTATCCATACGAAGATAGATCAGGATGGATCAAGGCATTGATCAAGTGAGCTGTTCAAATGTGAAATAGAGATACATGAGCTTTTGAAGAAGATTTATGCAAAGTACTTGAATCCTCTGGCCATCCTCCATCTTTACAAAAGCCAGATCAAGCTAAAAATGGTATACTGTTGCCATGTATGGGCCGGAGCTGCCAATTCTTCACTTTTCAGTTTCAATAGAGTTCAAAAGTATCTTCACATCCTTGTGGATAATGAATTATGTCCACTCTAAAACACTTTTGTCAAACACAAAACATTGCAAGCCTCTCGCTGCTCTATTGCTATTTCCATGGAAAGGTTTCAGACAAACTACATTCTTTAGTTCCACCAGTTCTAACCTTCATGGATAAAACCCGCCATATAACTCACATTGTAGCAAACCACCCTCATTCCCTTCGTATTCCACTGATGAGATGTAAGTTCCACTCAAGCATCTTCTTCCCATGAACTGCTGCTTTGATGGCTTCAACTATAGATAAAATGTATCGTTGGTCATTTTGCTATAAAATGTATTATTGGTAATTCTATTATAGAATATATTGTTGGTAATTTTACTCTAAAAATGTATTGTTAATTTTACTATAAATATGTCAGTCAGTTATGTGCCATGCATGATACATACCTAGGCAAACATGTATCTTTTGATACATGACTGACGAGGCAGATTTTTTCCTGCAGTAGGTTGCCATTTCTTTGTGCAGTAGTCCAGTTGCCATCCAAGGCTATAGAACCCAGTCTGTCTTACTATTTACCCATAGCTGAGGGGGAGAAGAAGAGGATTCATACTTTTACCCAAGGGTATTAGCACGTAAGTGAATGTAATGGATTCGACTGGAATTCGAACTCAGCTCTCCGATTCCTCAATCCAAGCTGTTATCCATCGCTCCATCATACCTCCATATAAATATGTATTGTTGCTAAATTTTTTTATATAAAAATGGACGTCACCATAAAAATGTATATTTCTACTTTCATGATGTTTTGCTTGGTGCTTTGGTATTTGCCCATCGCTGGGAACTTAACAGGTATTACCACCTCTGGTCAAGATGGACCTGGAAACAACAATTAATATGTGGTTCCATCCTCTGCAAAACCTCCAATCTTCTGATCTGAGGCCTTGCTGCCAGATGTAGTTTATCATCATACCCAGGTTAATGATGATTATGAATTATTTCATACAGATGTTGGGGATGACAATAAAAGCAAATAGTTTAAACGGTTTTTGTATCCACATAAAGATAGATCAGAACGAATCAAGCCATTGATCAACCCAGATCAATGCAAAAATGGTTTATGAGACGGACAATCTCAAGATTGACCTCAAATTAATTCAAATAGATAGTGGTAAGAAAAGTCACAATAACAATAATCGCAAAGATATATTCAGGAATCAAATGAACAGTAGAGTATTCTTGGGAGTAGTGGCAGGACTAAAAGCATTAAACTTACCCAGGAAGAATGTATCAGAAAGTGGTTATGTCATAAGATTCACTAGGTTGATTTTGAACACATAAGCAAATATCTATTCATTTCATTTTGTTAGCAGGTTTTGTGTCGCTGTGGTCACTACTCTCCACCATGTCACAATTAGTGACATTCAACGTAGAATAGTGCAATGACTTGCTGGTTCCTTTTGTCCCAGGGATGTTGAGGTTACTCCATCCTTCCCATCAAACATATATTTGCTTTTGAAGTTACTTTCTAGCCTTTGCCTAAAGAGACAGGACCTACAATGGGGTTTGAATTCAGAGTTTTCTTCTCATACTGGTCGCCACTCAAAGCTATAAGATCCTGTCTGTACTGCTAGTTTATTCATAGCCGGAGGAAAATATATATTTCATACTTTTTCCAAGGGTATTAGCACGTAAGTGAAATGTAATGAACTTGACTGGAATTCAAACTCATCTCTCTGATTCCTTAATCCAAGCCATAATTCAGTATTCAGGCCAGAAGAGTTGGATTCATACCTTTCCAAAGGGCATTAGTGCATGAGTGAATGTAATGAACTCAAATGGAATTCAAACTCAGTTTTCTGATCCCTCAATCTGAGTGCCTATCCATTACTCCACCTTGCCTCTTCAGGCCAGAAGAATTGGATTCATAACTTTCCAAAAGGTGTTAGCATTGTAAGTGAATTAAATGAACTTGAGTGGAATTCCAACTTGGTTCTCCGATTCTTCAATCCAAATCACTAACCATTACTCTACCATACCTCTACAAAGAAAGTATTAAAATTGAATAAAATACAAGCATTCCTCTTAGTCAACGCTTTACTGTTGTTAAGTATATATGGGTACATTTTAGACTCGGAGGAACCGCACACTCTCATACTTTTCTGAATACTTGTGTGTTTCTGCATAATTGTGATTCTGACCAATCAGCTGAAAGAATGAATAGCAATACAGACACACATTTAAGTGGGTCTCAACAAGTGATCAGTTTCAATAGACTATTGTTGTGTGCAGCTGCTTCTTCTTGATTTTCACAATTAATAGATCCTCTAGTCACTGACCATTATTGCTGCCAAAAAGACAGAATATTGCTGTAAAGTTTGATAAGCTCTTATATCTGGTTCCTTGTATTAGGGCCTGTGCAAGGGTCTCATGCCCCACATCTAAATCTATGATATAGAACCCCCCCCCACTCTACTGCATCTCAATTTTCACAACATAGTATTCACTTAAAATACAAGTTTTATTGTAACTTAATTTACAGCAGGTTTTATGTAATGATAATGGATCAAATGCAATATAGGTGAACAATTCAACTAGAAAAATTAAAAATAAATAGTGTATCTAAATACTAATTAAAGATATGTCATAAAAGATCAAGCCATTTTAAATAAATCAGCAAGATTTTCCAGCAATATTTAATATCAACTTGAGATTTTAGAAAATTGAATAATTTTAGCACATTCAACATTATGGATAAAAAAAATAGTAAATTTTATATAGTGTTTACCATGTGCAAAACATATTCACAGATTCAGATGAAAAAAAATAGACTACAAAATCATGTTAAAACCTGTGAAAATTTTTATCCTTTAAAAATCAGTTGTGCTTAATTTGTAACATTATATAAATGAAAACAGAGAAAAGCAAATGTTGATAAGATAGCGAGTGTCTCAAAGTACTGCCCAGGGCCCCCAATCAGATTTGGATCCTTCATTTGGTTAGTTTAGGGATAGTACATAGCAGCCATGCCTTGTATAAAATTTCAGCAAGTGTCTCTACTTCAGATCTGGCTGTCTAAATTTTCAATTCCAAAGGTACAGATTGTCTGCCTTTAAGTCATGCAAGAATTTAAGAAATATTAAGAATGTTTCATATTACGAAATGGGGATTTCAACAAATTAACCAGTTTCTTTTTCGTTTGATTTTTTTTCAAAGAAAAAACAGGACAAATCAATGTCCAGTCAAATTCATATGTTTTCAGAATAAATTTCTAATGAAATTGCTTATGGCTGCATCAGGTTGAAATACTTGTTCCCGTACAATTACTGAAGTTAAGCAACATTGAGTTTCTTGGAAATACTATGTGCTGTAATCTTGGATGTGTGACATAATGCGTGTGACATTATGGATAATAGCACAGAATTGTAAATGGAAGATCTGAGTTCAATTCCAATTGGATTCGTTATATTCACTTATGCACAAATATCCTTGAGAAAGGTATGAATTCATGTCTTTCCCCCCAGCTATGGGTTAATTAGTAAGACGTGTATCCCTAAACCATCATTACCTCCAAAAAATTCTTACATTCTAAAAATATTTTCAGGCTTTAAATAACCTGCAAAGTCATAGAAAAAGAATTAGTGAATCAATCTAATGAAATTTTCCATTTCTCAGCACCTTGCTTAACTTTTAGAATGCTTCATTTACTAATCTAATGTGTGTTCAGATTTCAGTGTCACTTTTTCCATCCTCTGTTAAAACACTTCACAGATATTTAAACTTCTATACTTGATTGATGTTGACCTTTCCAATTCGTAACTTACATCTTGGGCTTTTTCTATTGCTGATTCGTAACTTACATCTTGGGCTTTTTTCTATTCCTGATTTGTAACTTACATCTTGGGCTTTTTTCTATCGCTGATTCGTAACTTACATCTTGGGCTTTTTTCTATTGCTGATTCGTAACTTACATCTTGGGCTTTTTTCTATCTCTGATTCGTAACTTACATCTTGGGCTTTTTTCTATTGCTGATTCGTAACTTACATCTTGGGCTTTTTTCTATTCCTGATTTGTAACTTACATCTTGGGCTTTTTTCTATCGCTGATTCGTAACTTACATCTTGGGCTTTTTTCTATCGCTGATTCGTAACTTACATCTTGGGCTTTTTTCTATCTCTGATTCGTAACTTACATCTTGGGCTTTTTTCTATTGCTGATTCGTAACTTACATCTTGGGCTTTTTTCTATTCCTGATTTGTAACTTACATCTTGGGCTTTTTTCTATTGCTGATTCGTAACTTACATCTTGGGCTTTTTTCTATCGCTGATTCGTAACTTACACCTTGGGATTTTTTCTATCGCTGATTCGTAACTTACATCTTGGGCTTTTTTCTATCTCTGATTCGTAACTTACATCTTGGGCTTTTTTCTATTGCTGATTCGTAACTTACATCTTGGGCTTTTTTCTATTCCTGATTTGTAACTTACATCTTGGGATTTTTTCTATCGCTGATTCGTAACTTACATCTTGGGCTTTTTTCTATCTCTGATTCGTAACTTACATCTTGGGCTTTTTTCTATCGCTGATTCGTAACTTACACCTTGGGATTTTTTCTATCGCTGATTCGTAACTTACATCTTGGGCTTTTTTCTATCGCTGATTCGTAACTTACATCTTGGGCTTTTTTCTATTCCTGATTTGTAACTTACATCTTGGGCTTTTTCTATTGCTGATTCGTAACTTACATCTTGGGCTTTTTTCTATTACTTTCTATCTTGTAGTTCTTTTTATCTCACTTTTCTCTAATAACAAGTCTAGAAGGTCCTGTAGTTTTCTTTCCAAACCAGCCATCTGTATATCTTATATTGTTAAGATTACACTGGTAGGGTTTTCATTTCCCTTAGGATAGCCACACTATACAGGTTAGATAAATTCTGGGAGAAGACATACCTTCAGCATATGCCACATTCAATTTTTACTGAATTCATCTTCTATCCATCTTTATACGGGTGGTTTACTCTAAGTACAAGTTCTGGATTATTCTAATATCCTTTCCAAAGAGATTGAGCTTTTTTTACAGTAAGGTTTACCTTTACAAAGGTACTCAAGGCAGAGGGCTACATTAGGAGGCTATATGTGTGTATAGGAGTGGAACATAACGGTTAGCCCTAGCCTTGAACAGATTAAGATTGTAGTGATCAGGGAAACATCCTGTTGGAAGTCAGTTCCACACGGCAGTACTTCATAGGAAGAAGCTTCTCAAGTGGAACTTACTTCTCACCGATGGAATATGAAGGGAATGTGGGTGGTTTGCAAGAAAGAAGTATGTTATTTTGTCAGTGACTCCATTTCACACATAGGATATTCTTTTTATTCAACTGACCTGAAATAGAAAGAGCAACACAGATTTTGAATTTCAATACATTAGATATTGTTATAAAGAACTTTATACACCATTCACAAAGACTGATGGCTGCAAGTATAGTTTTGGACAGCAGTAAAGTGGTAACAAGTCCCAAAATGTTTAATCATTTCTAAACTTATACACGCAGTATAACACCAGACCAACTGCGAACTGCAGAATCACGAGACTTCAAAGTTGTATACTGGGTTGCAAATGCAAATGAGAATATAAGGTATGCATTTTAAATTTTTAAAGGCTGCATGCACACTGGCTGAGAGTAACTGAGAATGTTGGTTGGCTGGTTGATTTTACTTGGCCACATATCAATATCTGTATGGGTTATTCAATGCCAAAATCTAAATATTTTGAAAACCATTTTATAGTTTCAACTAAATATACTTTGAATTTAATTGTATGTTTCCACATACAGATAAAATTTATTGTCAGTCATTTTGCTTTAAAAATGTATTGTGCATCATTTAACTTGGTTTGGTTTATTTTGTTTTATGGCATATCAACACCTCAATGGGTTATTTAATGCCGACAACATTTTAAGGATAGATTCGTATGAATAGAATATGTATTCTTTGGTTTAGATTGGTTTGGTTTATTTTGTTTTACGGCATATCAACTTCAATGGGTTATTTAATGCCGACAACATTTTTAGGATAAATTCGTATGAATAGAATATGTATTCTTTGGTTTAGATTGGTTTGGTTTATTTTGTTTTATGGCATATCAACCTCAATGGGTTATTTAATGCCGGCAACATTTATAGGATAGATTCGTATCAATAGAATATGTATTGTTTGGTTTAGATTGGTTTGGTTTATTTTGTTTTACGGCATATCAACCTCAACGGGTTATTTAATGCTGACAACATTTTTAGGATAGATTTGTATGAATAGAATATGTATTCTTTGGTTTAGATTGGTTTGGTTTATTTTGTTTTACGGCATATCAACCTGAATGGGTTATTTAATGCCGACAACATTTTTAGGATAGATTCGTATGAGTAGAATATGTATTCTTTGGTTTAGATTGGTTTGGTTTATTTTGTTTTATGGCATATCAACCTCAATGGGTTATTTAATGCCGACAACATTTTTAGGATAGATTTGTATGAATAGAATATGTATTCTTTGGTTTAGATTGGTTTGGTTTATTTTGTTTTACGGCATATCAACCTCAATGGGTTATTTAATGCCGACAACATTTTTAGGATAGATTCGTATGAATAGAATATGTATTCTTTGGTTTAGATTGGTTTGGTTTATTTTGTTTTACGGCATGTCAGCCTCAATGGGTTATTTAATGCCGACAACATTTTTATTGCTGGTAATGTTTTTCTTCAAAAATCTATTTCTGGCAATATTCCTCCTTGAAGAAATCTATAGCTAGTCATATTTTTTTTCAAAGGATGTCCAACTGTTTGTATTGCTGGTAATTTTTTTTAAAGTATTGCTTATAATAATTTTTCGTTCAAAAATTATTGCTGGTAATAATTTTTTTTTTATTACAAATTATTTCTGGTATTAAAACCTATTTTTACACAAGTTTGGGTGTTAACTAATTGCCCATAGCTGGGACCCTAACAGGTGCTACCACCCCGGGTCAGAGCGGACCTGGGAACACCAGCAATTAAGATGTGGTTCCACACTCCTCAAAATTTCCTGATCAGAGGTCTTGTTGTTGGACATAGTTTATCATCTTACCCAGGACGCGGATGTAGTTTATAGTCATACGCAAGATGATGTCATTTTACTATAAATAGATATTGTTGGTATTTTTACTATAAATAGATATTGTTGGTATTTTTACCATAAATATGTATTGTTGGTATTTTTTATATAAACTTATTTTTATGCTTTTATAGTGTTTTGTTTTTGTTTGGCAGGTTCCCTATTTATTGATTACTGGGAACCTAAAAGGTTTTACCACACCAACTGATTAAGTAGAGGAAAGAATAAAATGTAATATTTTCTAAAAGCAATTACATCTTGTGTTACTTTTACTTCATTATAAATACATAATGTTATTATTAGGTTGGTGCAAAAATAATGACGTAATAATGTCGTTTTTTTACGTTAAAAGATACGTCAAAAAACGACATTATTACGTCATTATTTTTGCACCAACCTAATATAAACGTTATTTTTAGTGGGTACATGTATCTGAGTTCGTATCCCTGTTTATTTTTTTTTATTTTATTAAACAGTGAAATTAATAACAATTGTTCTAGACTGAGAAGTCCAACTAAAGAAAAATTATGCCTCCAACAGGATTCGAACTTGTATCCACTTTCCCATCAGGTAATTTCTATTTCTGTAGCTGAAACATGCCTTCACAAATTTAGCTATCAAGGTCACATTGATAGAACAAGGTTTAAGTTATCTATTTACCGAATTAATTATTTTTTCACAATTGCTCTAATATATAATCTATATTTGCTTGGCCTCAGTTTCGTACACAGCATTATTTTCTTTATTATTATAAATGTTACAAGGGTAAGTAAAAATTATTTAGTAAAAGCATTTCATCCAGTTCCTGGCAGTAAACTTCAACAGAGATGCTCTGGTTAGATTCCAAGTAGATATAAAGGATAGAACCATTTGCAGACCACCAGACAGTCACCATCATCTCTATTTTGAGCAATTTCAATTTTGGGACGTGTTTGAGTTCATGATCATGATCAAGCCATTTATGATTATAATAAAGGATACATTTCTCATCACAAGTCACTATTTAATCAAGAAATAGATCGTTCAAATTGTGGAAATGCAGCATCAAATACACTTCAAAACATTGAAATCTTTGACTTTCACTGAGTTCATATGCAACCCATTCATCAAGTTTTTTTCACCTTGCCAATTCTCTTGAAATGGTCTTATTAGTATCTTACTTATTATAAAACGCAGATTGTGTGTATGTGTGTGTGTGTGTGTGTGTCTGTCTGTCTGTCTGTACGTTTATATATTGGATCGGATTTCCTACATTTTTCAACCGATTTCAACAAAACTTCACAGGACTACGTAAAATTACTTTGCGGTGGTTCTGACAGCGCCAAAAATTGACAAAACACAATTGTTTTTGCACGAAATCAATTTGAAAACACGATTAAGAGACATTAATGAAAGGGGGACAACTCATATCGAGTTATATCTATTATAAAACCCAGGTTGGTTGTTTGTGTGTGTGTGTTCGTTTATATATGGGATCGGATTTCCTACATTTTTCAAACGATTTCAACAAAACGACGTTTTTTTTTTGGCACGTAGTGTTTCTTATTGTCTTGCACACTTTTTTCTTTATTTCTACATTCAGAATGCTTTAAAAATTCCATTTACAAGACAATTGTTTATAATAAAATTCTATTCAATCGGTAGACTCATAACGATTGAAAACAATGTTTTTATTTGAGTTTGAACAATTCGCAAAAAAAAAAAATAAATAAAAAAAACTAAATAAAAAAAAAACTAATTAAGACATGCGTGTCTGTCGACCTTAAACAATAATCTTTGTCAATTTTATTTTTCAGTCTTTATGATGGTCAATACTTGATCTATCTCTTACTGTTACATCCCCGGGCAACGTCGGGCTCTGATGCTAGTCTTTTATAAGCCAGCCATAATTTACCAGCTATTTACTGCTAGGAAGAATAATGCTTTCCTGTACACCCAGTACTAATATTAGCATTAGTGTAGCCATTGATACACTAACACTGCATGCGAATATAGAAAGACAAGATACATGACCGTAACAAACAAAACATTTAAGGCAAGTACAACTTATATACACATATTAAAACGATTTACACATGTCTCAAATCAAATGATTGTTCATAGTGTCCAAAGAACGAGAATGTTTAACAGAACAACGAACAAAGAAATAACATACCAGCCTTAAGACCATTGACCATCTGTAGCTAGGTGAATTGAATTTTTTTTTCTCCATGTTAGGCTGTTCGGATGTTGTTCATTTTCCACTTGTGTGGATGCCCTGTTCATTAGGAAGGTATTAACCATTCCCCAAAAGGAAGCAAAGAAAAATGGGAAGACGAATTCTCTCTAAAGGGGGTGAACTCCCATACATTCAACCCAAGGGAAAACAACTGTTGTCTCCCTACAGTCTGATATTGTTGAAATCGTGACAAACATTATCTGAGACATTTTGATGACATTTTGATGCAGATTTTGTTCTAGTTTTTTTTCAGATGTTGATTATCAATTGCAAATGAACATCCTCTATCACCTTGATCATCAAGGCTCATATTCCCACAGTGGAACTTCGGAAACCCGAGTCGTACTGTCCAATCATAAGTAGATCCTTCACTCCATACTCTGTTAAGACTGCATTTTATACTATACCTATGAACACTAATGGTGTATGTCCCAGTTCTCATAAATACATTGGACATTATTGTAAGTCGGGGTAATATGCAGTCTAAGTAGCCCACCACTAACAGTGGTTTATCTATTTCATGCCGCTGGTGAGTATTGTAACTTGTTGATGTTATAAAGATTACCATTTCATTTTGAACCTTTGTTTTGGCTATTCCTCATTCAGTAACCATTTCTAGGTTACAAAAGATAGATAGATAGATAGATAGATAGATAGATAGATAGATAGATAGATAGATAGATAGATAGATAGATAGATAGGGAAATTCAAATAAATAGTGAGATGGATAGATAGATACATACATAGACAGATAATGAAAGTGATGGGATAGATAGATAGATAGATAGATAGATAGATAGATAGATAGATAGATAGATAGATAGATAGATAGATAGATAGGGAAATTCAAATAAATAGTGAGATGGATAGATAGATACATACATAGACAGATAATGAAAGTGATGGGATAGATAGATAGATAGATAGATAGATAGATAGATAGATAGATAGATAGATAGATAGGGAAATTCAAATAAATAGTGAGATGGATAGATAGATACATACATAGACAGATAATGAAAGTGATGGGATAGATAGATAGATAGATAGATAGATAGATAGATAGATAGATAGATAGATAGATAGATAGATAGATAGGGAAATTCAAATAAATAGTGAGATGGATAGATAGATACATACATAGACAGATAATGAAAGTGATGGGATAGATAGATAGATAGATAGATAGATAGATAGATAGATAGATAGGGAAATTCAAATAAATAGTGAGATGGATAGATAGATACATACATAGACAGATAATGAAAGTGATGGGATAGATAGATAGATAGATAGAGAGAGAGAGAGAGAGAGAGAGAGAGAGAGAGAGATGGTGTTATATACTGTACCTAATGGGTATGTCCCAATCCTCATAAATATGTTGGACACTATTGCGAGGGTAATATGCTGTCTAAGTAGTCCATCACTAGCAGTAGTTTACCAACATCATGCTATAGTGAGTATTGTATTCTGTTGATGTTATAAAGATTACCATTCCATTTCCAACCTCTGTTTTGGTTATTCCTCATTCAGTAACTCTTTCTTGGTTACAACAGATAGATAGATAGATAGATAGATAGATAGATAGATAGATAGTGTTATATACTGTACCTATGAACACTAATGCGTATATCTCAATCCTCATAAATACATTGGACACTATTGTAAGTGGGGGAAATATGCTGTCTAAGTAGCCCACCACTAGCAGTTGGTGAATATTGTATTTTGTTGATGTTATAAAGATTACCATTTTGTTTCCAAACTCTGTGTTGGTTAATCCTCATTCAGTAACCTTTTCTAGCTTACAACATATTGGCAACACTTTCAGAAGTGTTATGACTAAGTTTGAATTGATGCAATAAAAGTAATTGCATTTCTTCTTTTTCATGTTCAAATTGAAGGATATATATTGTATTAAGTTAAATTGTGAAAGGGATTGATAAAAAATGAGAAAAAGCGACAATTTAATCTTTAGGAATGAGCAATATGATTTTGTGCAAATATTATAATAATATATCAGGACACAATTAAATGGTTTATTCTAAAATCAGACATTTTTTGAACAATCTAATACCAATTGTTAGAACATTTGCCATGGAAATAGCGACAGTGTGGCCATAATGTTTTGATATTGCATCCGTGAAAAAAAGGGATGGATGATTAGAATATAATTTGTCACCTCCAAGGCTATATAAATGCTTTTTGGATTAAGTAGCTCAAGAACTGTATCTCAAGCTATGTAATTATTGATCGACCTTCATGCATTTGCATAAACAAAGGAATGGAATATAGGAACAAGTAAAAGGTTGAAGGAACAGTCAAACAGTAGAAACTACAAAACAAAAATAAAGATCCTTGAAAAGTCTAGGTGTCACTTGACCTACACTAAAACTCAACTGACAATTTTAATATGAAGACATGATAATAATAATGTCTCTAATTTACTGCATAAAGTTGTTGTAATCCTGTGATCAAGCATATCTTAAAATCTTTCGACAAAATCCTGAAGCCAATTCACTAGCTTTGTTTTTCCCATATATTCTTAATTAATTTGAAATGATCAGGTAATTAATAAGATTCCTTCAGGTAATTTAAAATGAGTTTGAATAACAAAGAAATACGCAAAATAAAAGATAAAATATCAGGAAGTAGAGAAACCGGAAGAAAATGACGATGGCCATCGATGGGCATTAGAAAAAATGTTTAGTTTGTAATATTAAAAATATACATAAAATATATTAATAATATAAAATACATTATTATTTAAATTATAATATAAATTATTATTTAAACATTATATTGTAGTGGATACACATATTTGAGTAGACACCCTGTTGTCTTAAACGGTGTGAAGTACTGGCCTGCATATTCAAGGATTTCAACAAAGAAAATGCGACACTCAGTAGGGATTACCTTGCAAAGGAAGACACAGGATCATATTTTGGTTTGCAAAGGGTACCAATCCATAATGAATTTACATATCAAACAGGATCCCATTCTTAAAATTTAGAAAACTTTAAAATTTTATTATTCATGGAGTTGCGCACCTCGAGGTGGTGTAATAGTAAGCAAGCTTGTCTCACTAGAACAATTACAACTGAATAGTGAATTTGATCCTCACTGGGTGGCCCCATGCTTTTGGCCTTGTGCCACATCTAATCTACGCTTGGAAAATGACTAGAGCACCTCAAGGTTGTGTAATGGTTAGCAAGCTTGTCTCGCTAGATCAATTACGCCTGAGTAGTGAGTTCGATCATCACTTGGCGCCCCATACTTTTGGCCTTGTGCCACATCTAAGCTACACTTGGAAAATGACTAGGGCATCTCGAGGTGGTGTAATGGTTAGCAAGCTTGTCTCGCTAGAACAATTACAGCTGAATAGTGAATTTGATCCTCGTTGGGTGCCCCCTACTTTAGGCCTTGTGCCACATCTAAGCTACACTTAGAAACTCACTACTATTCATGGAGTGCTTATGTAATAGTAATATGAAAAAACTTATAGTTATTTGCTGAAGGGAATTCTTGTATAAATGCATTACTAGAAATGCATTTACTCTACAAATGCATTGAAAATGAAAAAATTTGTTGTTAGTAATCAAGAATCAAGGCAAGCATTACTAACAGAATAAGATTATTATTAGGTTGGGGCAAAAATAATGACGTAATAATGTTGTTTTTTGACGTTAAAAAATACGTCAAAAAACGACATTATTACGTCATTATTTTGGTACCAACCTAATAGATCATGTACATGGTTTTACTATAGAAAGAAATGTATACAGTTAGTCCACACAATTGCATTACAAAATAGTTTATTTTAGAAGTACAAGATTTAAGGCATATATTATCAACAGTAATAAATTATTATATAATATAAACGCATTTTAAATCATTTTGCTATATTTTTACTATGTACATAGTGTGATAAAGTAATCAGGAGTAATCTCTCTTGTTTTATGATTACCTCCGTTTGGAGAACTCTTTCAGTTGTGGAGGACTATAAATAGTCACTATGTTGGTATCAATTATTCTAACCAGAATAAATCTTCCTTAAGCCTACTCTTGTTTTTTTTTTCATTATAGTTAATCAATGCATATGCTTTCTAACTTGACGTCTCATGCTATCCTCTAAATTTACAAAAGCCAGGTCAGGCCAAGAATAGAGGACTGTTGCCACATTTTGGTAGTAGCTGCCCAGTTCTCAATTGAATTCAAAAGTCCTTGTGGATGACAAATTATTTTCCCCCTGCCAACCTCTCTTTCACAGGTGGGATCTATTGCTCTATTTCTACATCTATGAAAAGTACTCAAATAAATTACATTCCTTGGTTCTGCCAGTCCCAGCCATCACAGCTTGGAGCCACCATGCTACTTACATTGTAGTAAACCACCTATATTCCCTCTGTATTTCATTGGTAAGAAGTAAGTTCTACTTGAACAGCTTCTTCCCAGAAAACTGTCCGTGGAACTGACTAACAAGAGGATATTTCTCCAGTCACTACAATCTTAACAAGTCTAGGGTTTATCTTCCACTCCTATCTGTAAAAACTGCCTTTCAATGCAACCTTCTGCCCTAAGAGGTCCCCGGGCCTTGTACAGGATGAATCTCAATGTAAAAAAAAATATGCCTTTCCATTCAGACTAGTATCCTCATTTTGATTGTTATACTAATATATTTTGTACCGGCTGCCTCTAAAAGTAAGCTCACATCTGAGGAGAAACACTGAAATTAGGTATGCCTGATCCTGTATGGAAGGAAACATGTGGCCATCAATCACTTAAAGTGACTGAGGTTTTGACTAGTCTTTGTCAGCAATATTGATCTATGTTTGAAATATCAGTTTTAAGGCATATTAATTATCTAATAAACAATTCAAGAGATATTAGAATCAAGTAGGTACCAAGTTTTAATAAAATGGGTAGACATGTTTTCAATACTGAGGATGGCTCATTCAGATTTTCTTCTAAATGTCACAAAGGCTATATATATTAAGTCCTTCCAGGTATCTCTCTTTTAGGCTGCAGTGCTATCAGCTTTTACTGATTATATATCTAAATTATATCATATGTCTTTGATGCTTTCTATTTTATTCTCTGTGCACATTGTTTTTCAGTTCTTGATCAAGGTCTCAAGAAAGAGGAATGAACACCAATTAAACATTTTTTTGTCCCTTTTTTAGTTTTTAATTTGCCCCTTTATCATAACAATAAATTTTATTTCAGTTATTCTTTCTTGTTGCTTGATTTCAATATGTTCAATGTTATTGGAATTATTTGGGTAGTGCAAGAACAAATGATAGAAAGTGTGACACAGATCTGAAGGCGAATAAATGTAAGAAAAGTTGCCTTCTAGAAACTAAGCAAAGTATTAAGACAGAGGAATTTTTTTTACAAAAAAAAAAAAAATGAGTAAGATATAGTTAGCAACAAAAGATAGGAAGTTGTGGAGAGCAATAATCACTCACGTCCAGAAGGGATAAGACACACAAAAGAATAAAAGAATAAGCGATTTCAATGTTATAATCTTGTTATTACAGATCTACAAATTCAGTATCTTCAGCTATATTTTAATCATCTCACACTAAGCAAGGCAATAAAGTCACTAAGGCGGAAGCGATTACTGAGTCTGAGAAAAAACAAAAGGACAGGATTAAAGGAGACAGAAGATGATGATAGACATTGAATTTAAATTTTTGAAGATCAAATTTGACCGGAAAGGAAGAAGCCAAAAGAGAATCCTACAAGCAAGAAATGCAAGAGAAGAAACAGTTTGCAGTTATGGTTACACCTATCAATTTCAATTGTCGAACTTTGACCTAGTATTAAATTCATAAAGTTGAGGTACCAAAGAAAAATTGTCAGGAAAATCTTGCATCTCAGCATCAGTTACTTCCCCACAACCATAAAATTGCCTCCATGTGGCTCTTCTATAAATACTTTCATGGTAATTCTTCAGATGACTTCTTCACTGTAGTACCTAGACTATGAATAATAGCTAGCCACTTGTATTCGAGGATGGCTAGAAAAATCCCTATTGCAGTCACTTGCTCAGGCACATTTGTGTTTGCTCAACACCTACAGAGCCCAGCTGTGGTTTATATTGCAACTCTGCTGAGCAGAACTTAATTACAGTTTCTGAGGGAGAGCGTGTTATCTAGCGTGATCAACAATTTGAACAAGACCAGCAATCTCAAGCCCTTGGACATAATAAATTGTGGCTTCACGCTAGCACAGCTATCGATGGTCCCCAAGAGTTCCATCTACCCAATTTCACTCACAAGGCTTGGGTCAATCCGTGGTATGGTTTTCAGGCACTTTCCAAATGTGCCACACCCTGGGATCGACCTCGATTCATTCCGATAATGTCAGGAAGTCTCCTTCGTGACAAATCGACCATGGTGAGATTCGAACCTGGGTCTCATGGTCAGAAAGCGAACGTTCTAACCACTCGGCCATGCACCCATGAGGCTTTATGAATTTAAGCAAAGTAACAGACTGACAATGTGGTCTCATCAATATACAGTTGATTTGTTCCTACTCAATGCTTTCCAGCCAACTTTAATCATCATAAATTCAAATGCAATGTCAATCGCTATCTACTGTCAGCCTGATTACTCTTCTTTATTTGCTCCTTGTAATGTTTCTGTTTCTAATTATTCAACATCCATTAACCCCCTTGTGTCTTAGTGGCTTTACTTCCTTGCTTAGAGTGAACTTGAAAAATTACGTTTTGCTGGTGAGAAATTAACTGAAGTTGAGATGCCTGGTCATGTCCGATAATGTTGCAGATTCTTCTGTGGATTTCTTCAAGGATCATAGCAGAAGCATCACACCAGTTTGCCTTTAAAATTAGATCATGAAAGTGATTAAGATTGATGATGTGCCTTAACACAGGAAACAAAGTAATCTGTTTATAAAATAGGCAGAAGTTAGTGGCTGATTGTTATCATATTTCTACTTGTTTCTATGATCAAACTTTTTAATATTCTACTTTGGATCAGAGTGTAGTATCTGGCTGATCAGAGGAATCAATTACCTTTAAGTATTAAATAGACTGAATAGGCCAATATTTTCTTAGAGACATTTTTTTCTAAACATCTCCTATCAAATATTGAGAAGACCCCCCCCACACACACACACACACACTCTTAAGCTAGACGATGAACATTCTGGGACAAAGCATTTAATTTGAATATCTGCAAATACTACTGACTTTTTAAGAATTCAGAATTAAAATCATTGCTGTAAAATCATTCTCTGTAAAAACTTAAAATGTCATGTTTGGTGAATACTGCTGTGTGAATATGACCAAAGTAGATTACCCTAGAGATCCCTCCCTGGCTTAAGCAAGAGCCCAAACTGAGGGCAATGTTTCTAGGTTGGCTTCAAGCCAGCTCTGTCTACAGTTCCAAATGAGAATATTAAATGCTTTCATGTATCAATAACCCAAACATTGCCTATTTTCAACACTGGCAATGGATATGTCTTTTCTATTGTATTTACTAGTAAAATAGTTAGAAAGGAAGAGTTATTAAAATTCACAATGACCTACTCACTTCACTAGTAAACATTGTGACATGACAGGGACATTTTTGCCATGAGAAAATAGAAAGCAGGGATAAGTGAAGTCATGACTTTATCAAAGCCATTAATGTTAAATGAATACAAACATTCTCCAGTATCAAGGAATGGCTACATTCTCAAAGAGGCTCCATGTTTGAATGTTTACTGGGACTCAAGTTCACTTTAGATCCCAGGTGTAACTCATGCATATAATCCATTTGAGCATTTTGTTGTTGTGTAAGGACTTCAATCCTCACTGGGTACTCCACCCTTTAGGTCTTGTGCCACATCTGAGCTATGCTTAGAAACTCATTGTGGTATAATGGTTAGCATGATTGTCCTGCTAGATTAATTACAACTGAATAGTAAATTCAAATCGCACTGGGTGCTACAACCTTTCAGCCTTGTGCCACAGCTAAACTACACTTAGAAAATCATTAAGCAACTTGATGTGGTGTAAGGGTTAGCAAACTTGTCTAACTAGATCAATTGTAACTGATTAGTGAGTTTGATCCTCACTGAGTGTCCCATAATTTCGGCCTTTGGCCACATCTAAGCTACACTTGGAAAACCACTTGGGCACCTCAAGGTGGTGTAATGGTTAGCAAGCTTGTTGTACTAGAACAATTATGACTGATTTGTGAGTTCGATCCTCACTGGGTGCCCCCACCTTCAGCCTTGTGCTGCATCTAAGCTATGCTTGGAAAATTACTAGAACACCTCAAAGAGGTGTAATGGCTAGGAAGCTTGTCTTGCTAGGACAATTACAACTGAGTAGTGAGTTCGATCCTCACTGGGTGCCCCCTCCTACTTTTGACCTTCTACCACATCTCAGATAAGCTTAGAAAATCACCATATATATGAATTATTGCTAATGATGGTGGAAAAGTGATTGGCTCATTCTATCACTTCAGAAAATACCTGGCTCCTTCTCAGTCACTCCATTAAGTACCATACGTGATACACAGTTGGGTGATCAGGCTTCTTTCGATTCATGACTGACTAGGAAGAAGATTTTTCCACAGTATTTTACCCTTTCTTTTGATATTAGAATGGTTGTCAACCAAGGCTATAGGACCCACTCTGTTCTGCTATTTAACCCATAGCTGGGGAAGAAGAGATGGATTCATACCTTTCCTAGGGTATTTACGCATAAATGAATATGATGAATCTGATTGGATTCCTTCTACCATGCATTATTGCTACAAGAATCAGATTATACCAAAAAACAAGTATTGTTGCTATGTCTGGGCGAGAGCTGTATAATTTTTACTTTTCAACCATGATGGTGTTCAAAATCCTTTATGCAATTTTTCACTCTGCTGCCTCTTTTCCATGTGAGCAATGTCACAAACCTATCACTATTTCCGTGTCAAACATGTGGACATGCTCCATTTTTTTGTTCCACAAGTTCAGACCCTTACATCCAGGATTTTGACATGCTATACCATGAAGATAATCAGCATTATTCTTTCTGTATTCCATTTATAAGTAAAAAGTACCACTCAGTCAGCCAAGAACATCTACTTTATGATACAAACTCTCACCTGGGTACTTCCCTGAACACTACAATCTTAACCTCTTCATGCCCAGGGTCAATCCTTATCTATCCTCCATATTCTCATAATATTCACTTTCTTCCTCTTGTTCATTTTACACACCTCATTCAGTAGCCCTCTGTCATGAGTGGCTCTTGAGCTTTATGTTGATTGAAAAGTAGGATTAGAAAAAGATCAAACTTGATTTGATAATTTTATTTTTGTGATACACTAACTTTGAACCAAACTACCATTTGAGACAATGTTTCAGTCAGTTATATGCCCTGCATAATACATGCTTAGGTGATCATGTATCTTTTGATACATGACTGATGAGGCTGATTTTTTTCCAGCAGTAGGTGACCATTTCTTTCTGCAGTAGACTAGTTGCCATCCAAGATTATAGAAACGAGTCTGTCCTGCTATTTACTCTTAGCTGTGGGGAGAAGAAGAGGATTCATAACTTTCCCAAGGGTATTAGCACGTAAGTGAATGTAATGGATTTGACTGGAATTCAAACTCGGCTCTCTGATTCCTCAATCCAAGCCACTATCCATTACTTTTAAGCCAACAATTAAAACAGTCCATTGATTGTTCTTGTAAAATCTATGAAAATAACATCTAAAAAATATACACAATCACACCCACACTGTGTGTATTTTACAGATTTGTGCATGCAGTTCTTAAATGTGTGGTTGTATATGAGTGAGTATCTTTTGGATGTGTGCATGTGTCTATATATTTGTCAGAAAAATTGTCTTTTTAGCCACAATCTATCACAATGCTACTTAGCTGAGCTATATCATTTATCTAATAATGATTGATTTTGAAAATCAATGGCAGTAATTGCCATTAATTTAAAAAAAAAATGAATAATAAACTACATCATCCATTTTTCCTCTTTTTTTTTTAAACATTATCTTCTAAAATACTTATATAAGTCTTATATGTCGAAAATATCTATAGACTTCCTTCCAGAAAATATGTTCAAGTGTAAAGCAAAAGGATATCTATTTAAAAGCAAAATGATATAAAAGTTTACTTTGTTCTTTGAGGACTTGTCTTTTAATAGCTCTGATTTTTTTCTAACTTGTGATTAATATTTTTTCTAGATAAATGATGACAACCATCAAGCTTATTTAACAAATGGAAAAACAAGCTGAAATCATTGCCTTAAATACAGAACATAATGGTCTAGAGATTGCTTATATGGTTGTTTGTTGTCAAAGATCTGGAAGCTGTTGATAGGGATTCCTACAGCAGTAGCCAAATGTAAAATTCCTGTTAAGGGTCATAATGCTCTATATCAAACAGTTTGTTGGATAAACAAATATTATAAAAACAAATACCACCAAAATATTTGAAGGACATAGTTGTAGACTTACCACCTATTATTGTTGGACCATTTAGAAAATAACAATAACTACCTTCACCACTCCTTGAAATTCTAGAAAAAGATAATATGAAATTATTTTCTAACCAATGAAAATTTTGTATTCAAAAAGTTCACACCTCTATGTGAAATTTGATTTTGAATTGCCTTACAGATATAAAAATAGAAGCATACTTCTTCTCGAGGTTCAAATCAATTTGGGAGGCCAGTTTGATCTATATGTGCATAAACACACATGCACATGAACACAATGGAAGAGAGACAGCCAGCAAATACTGGAAGAGAACTCATTCAGAACAACCTTCATTTAGACAGGATTGAAATCAGCATTTCTACAGTCTAGTATATTTTTCAAAATTTTCATATGCTGTGAGAGTCACTTAATTAGTATATACCTTTAATAGGGAGCCCAGCTTTTCATACAATAATTTAATTCCTTCATCAGTATTTAGTTTATCAGGTTCTATTTCCAGCACTACTTCTCTAGCTTCACAACTTAAACTCAAAAACACAGCTGAAGCTCTTTTCTTGGTATCAACATTTGTCACCATTTCCAAGAACTTTATAGGAATTAAATCCCATGTATATTTTTCAACCAATAAAATTCCATCAGAAATTTTGTTGGATAAACAATCATCACAAAGGTAGATATGGCCAAAATACTTGTGGACATAATTATAGACCTACCATGTCTTTTTTTTTGGGACAATTTAGAAAATAACAATAACTCATTTCACCACTCCTGCAAAATCGAGAAAAAGATTTTCATGAGCCAGTGTGAAATTATTTTCTAACTAATGAAAACCTTGTTTCAAAAAGTTCACACCTCTATGTGAAATTAGATTTTGAATCCCCTTATGGATATAAAAATAGAAGCATACTTCTTCTCGAGGTTCAAATCAATTGCGAAGCCAGTTTGATCTACATGTGCATACACACACACATCCACACACACAGACACAATTCAAGGAGTTTAGAGTCAGCAGCTGTGTACTTAGGCCTTGTACATTCCCACAATAGAAGGGATTAACCAGCAACCGCTGACTAAACCTTAGTTATATATGATATGGAGAGCTTAGTTCATGCCTGCAAAGACAATAGATAACCGCATGTTCCTGGAACTGGAATGCTTTGATTTTTCTTTGATAAGAAAATGGTCAGGATCATAAGGTCAACCAAAGAAAAGACAGGTGGTTACGCAGAGACACTAAGGACATTCTGACAACAGTAATGGTTCTCGAAGTTGTGAGCAATGAGGGAGATTTCATGCCTTCTCACTTATTTCTTCAGGGCTTAAGGGTCAATGTTCCTGACTATAAGCAAGTGTTGGAGAGAGTTGTGGGGATTTGGATAGAGAACATGAGCAAAGGAAGACCATATACTGACCAATAAGACACTGCTCAAACTCATAAGATGAAGATGATCCAAAAATGGGTGAGTTCCAATGTCCACAATCTTGTCAACCCAAATATATGACATCCTAACTATCCAGACCTGAATACATTGGACTACTACATGTGGAGTGTAGTCTTTCAATGCTCCATAACACTATATATATATATATATATATATATATATATATATATATATATATATATATATATATATATATATATATATATATTTAAAGATATTTTTGTAGGTACAAAATTTAATCACAGAAATAAAAGTGTGAAGCTTTATGAAGACATATTAAAAACAGGCAAAGCAACCAGTTTCACTCCCACTCTTCAGGCTTCTACAGGAGATTTAATTTAAATTAAAAACACAGAAAATGTACAATGAAAAGGAAATGTGGAGGAGAAAAAAAAATATGGACACAAGGAACTAGAGACAAATGACAGCGAATCCCAAAAAACATTCACGCTGTTTACACAGGGAAGGCTTGCGGGACCCGATATAAAGTGCCTCCAGGACCTTGAGATGAAATAAAGAGTGTGACTGGGACAACACAGTGAACCAATCAGCACTAATATATATATATATATATATATATATATATATATATATATATATATATATATATAGTGGGAAATGTTTATAGATCTTCTTCAGGAAAAAATAGAAAAGTAAAAAGGGAAAAAACATAATTATGGATTTAAATAAATAAACAACTATATCCTGTATTCCTTCTGGACATAGGTAATCATGTCTGTCCACAACTTCCTATTCCATATAGAAACCTTTGCCATTTTTCTATCCTCCCCAATTTCACCCTCCATTCACACAAGCCCTTCAGGTAGGTGGCCTGCTAACTTAATTGTCTCTTTTGCCTTCAGTATGCACTGTGAGTATCAAAATCTCAAACCCTTCTTTTCTTATTATGTGTCCAAGAAATTTCAGCTGTCTCTCTCATTCTAATATTAAGGATCCTTTTTGTTTCCATTTTCCTTTCTAATGTCTTTATTGCTTACGAGCTACGGTATTCTTGATTTCCTTTGAGTAAGTGAAGCATATGGGTCTTGGTGAATACATCACTTTTTAAACTGCATGGCCTTGCACTACAGAATTCTCATAAAACCATAACTGGTTATGGGAACCACATCACTTGAACATTCAACAACTAATATGAATAGCACATGTAACTTGAAGAGAAAATAATGACAAGATCAATATAGTGATATTCCACACTACTTCAAATAAAAAGTTAGGAAGGAAACCCTCCATTAGTACTGGAAATAATGATAACAGCTACTGGACTTAAGAGAAACCCATTTTCCTGAAAAATTGTTTCATAATTGACTTAATTCAATAGTTTGCAACTAAATAATGAAGGTCATATTGAACGGCATGCTTCTAGATCAATTAATACTAATATGGAAGTCCACCAGGCTGTGACTTAGAGAGTTTCTGATCTTCGGTTGCGACCTTCCCAATGTCATCAATTTCCAATTAGGTATTTTTGCATGCCTTCAATCAGGCCCTGAACTACTGCTAATCAAATTGAAGAGGAGATACTCTGCCTTCAGAGAATATTGGGTCTCAAACTCACACATGACCTCAAATTGAAATTTTATATATGATCCATTGTAGATAAAATGATCAGCTCACTATACTGCTCCAGTAAGTACCTGGTTTCTCATGCTATCCTCTACATTTATAATAGCCAAATCAGGCTGAAAATTGAGTACTGCTGCCATATTTGGGCAGGAGCTGTCCAGTCCTCACTTTCCAGTCTTGATAGAGTTCAAATTTGTCTCCAAGTTATTGTTGGAGAAGAATTATTTTCCATCTTGCAACCTCTCTCTCACAGACAGGATGTGGCAAGTCTCTCAGTGATCTATCACTACTTCCATGGAAAGTGCTCAAACGAACTACATTCCTTGGATCCATCATATCACTTAAATAGTAGCAAATCACTATTGTTGAGAATTAAGTTCCACTCAAACAGCTTCTTCGCACAAACCACTGCTCTATGGAACAGACTCCCAAGATGATGCTTCTCGGGTCACTACAGTCTTAACTTGTTCAAGTCTAGAGTTAATCATTATCTTCCCCTTCTATCCATATAAACTACCCCTTAATGCTACCCTCTGCCTTAAGTGACCCCCGGGCCTGATAAAAAAAAATAACACAACTATGTACTACTGTTATAGTAGCAAGTCTGACAGATTTGACAGCAACCTGGCAACTGCCTTCAAAGAAGACCTCCAACCACTGGTTTACTGGGGCCATATTACTATTAGAATTTTGTCTAACTGTATTTCTACTGCCTCCAGTTATCTCTTCATTTGGGAGGAAATTGTACAGGCCCTATGCCTTCAATGCCTATTCAAGCCTCAAGTGAAACTTATAAATATGATCTATGGCTAAAGATACTGGAAAAATGGTCAGTTCTCTGTAGCACTACATGATTCTTCCTGCTATCTTTTACTTTTATCTTCTACCGTTACAGAAGCCAGGTTGAGCTGAAAATTGAGTGCTGCTGCCATATATGGAGAGGAGCTGCCCAGTTTTCAATTTCCAGTCTTGATAGTCAAAAAGCATCTCCACGTACTTGTGGGTGATAAATTATTCTCCACTCTACAATCCTTTCCTGCAAATGCAATGTTGTAAGTCTCTCATTGCTCTGTTGCTATTTCCATGGAAAGTGTTCAGATGAATGAGATTCCTTAGTTCTACTAGTTCTGACCTTCACAGCTAAGACCCACCAGGCTATGCACATTGTAGCGACTCACCCTCATTCCCTTTGTATTCAATTGGTGAGATCTAAATTCCACTTGAGCAGCTTCTTCTCATGAACCACTGCTTTGTGGAACCAACTCCCACGACAATGATTCCTCACTCGCTACAATCTTAACCTTTTCAAGTATAAGGTTAACCGTTATCTTTCCCACATACTTCCATAAAGGGTTTACAGTCACATCACATTGAAACACCAGTTTCTATATGATCACCAAAGTTAAGCAACATTGAATCTGGTCAATAGCTTAGTGGGGGATCATTTGTGAATACCAGGTACTGTAAGCTTGGATATGTGAATGGTATAATGGAAAATGGCTTTGAATTTTTAATTGGAGAGGCTCCTCTCCATATATGGCAGCAGCACTCAATTTTCAGCTCAACCTGGCTTCTGTAACGGTAGAAGATAAAAGTAAAAGATAGCAGGAAGAGTCATGTAGTGCTACAGAGAACTGACCATTTTTCCAGTATCTTTAGCCATAGATCATATTTATAAGTTCCATTTGGTTCATTATATTTGCTTATGCACAAATACCAGTAGGAAAGGAATGAATACACCTCTTATCTCTCCCAGCTATGGGTTAATTAGTAAGACTTCTAACACTAAAGTCATTATTCCGTCAAAAACAACTCTTATAATCTAAAAATATTTTCTGACATTAAATAACCTGCAAATTGATGCTAGGCCATAGAAAATAAATCAATCAATATCCTGATCAACTCTAGTGTTTATTTTCTAACCTCTACTTTGAGTGACTCTTGGGCCTTGCATATGGTGTACTTTATTGTTAAAATATATAGATAATGTTCTTTTTTTTTTTGCTTAGTGTCAGATGAAAAAATTATTGAAACAAATCTTTAACAGCACAATTATTTTTAACATCTGTTTTAGTTCTTATTTTTTCATCCCTCCTTAAAGAATGCAGACCAAAAACAAGAAAAATAGGGATAAGAAAATTTAAACTGAGAAACATGGATTTTACAAGATTTTTTTCATTTCTGTTACATGCAGGTATTGAAACTTTTTTCCTTCCACCTTTTCATTTATCACTGCGTTTCTTTCACGGTCCTTAACATTTGTTGTTGTCGACGGCTGCTATATGCATTGGAATGAGTATTTGCATAAAGTAATCGACAGTTAGCAGGGCACACCTCAGCAGGGGTCCATGCAATCTCCTGAGGGTGGACATTTTATGAAAGAGCAATTCTAAAGCTTCTGGGTAATATCTGCATGTTTTGCTTGGAATCTAAATGAGTGATATATATATATAAATATATATATATATATATATATATATATATATATATATATATATATATATATATAAACACACTTTTGTATATTTCTAAAGGTCTGAGTATAGATGAGTGCATGTTTATTTTAGAATGAGAATGCAGATATAAATGCAAATACTGTGTGCATATGTGTTTACACACAGGTATTTCCAGCATACATTTAGAAATATATATATATATATATATATATATATATATATATATATATATATATATATGTATATATGTATGTATAAGTATATATATATATATATATATGTATATATGTATATATATATATATATGTATGTATATATATATATATATATATATATATATATATATATATATGTATGTATATATATATATATATATATATGTATGTATGTATATATATATATATATATATATATATGTATGTATGTATATATATATATATATATGTATGTATGTATATATATATATATATGTATATATGTATGTATGTATATATATATATATATATATATATATATATATATATATGTATGTATGTATGTATATATATATATATATATATGTATGTATATATATATATATATATATATATATATATATATATATATATATATATATATATATATATATATATATATATATATATATATATATATATAGCACTTTGATGTGGTATAATACTTAGCAAGCTTGACTCGCTAGAACAGTTATGATTGAGTAGTGAGTTCAATCCTCACTGGGTGCCCCAGAATTCACGACCATGTGCCACATTTCAGCTGCACTTAAAAATCACCATAAATCGTATATATATATATATATATATATATATATATATATATATATATATATATATATATGTAAAATTATATATAAATACATATATGTGTGTGTATAAATTAATTTAATTAAAATTAAAAAACAGACAACCCATATATATATATATATATATATATATATATATATATATATATATATATGATTAATGCAAATATAAAATTTGTCACTTAGTTGATTGATGTTACTTTCAGCATTCCAACTCTAGAGTTTCATACATGGATCCTCCAGCATTGATTCGTCAGAAGATATATACATATATGTAAATATAAAAAACAAGATTGATCAAATTGTATAAAAGTATTGATTTATTAACCTCCACACAAAATGTTTAATATCTAAAAAACACTAAAATTTCTTTAAAGTTTCTTTTTTCCAAGTTTTCAGATAAGGCATTTAGCCATCTTGACACCATTTTTTGTAAGAATGACTGAAAAATCCTTTGAGTTATTCAGCTAGAAAGAGAACAGGATAAAATCATCCTGCGTCAGTCCCACTATGTGTTCCCAACTGACAATGGTGAGAGGAAAAAGATCATTCAGACCTTCAGTAATGGTATGAATATTCATTCACTGGCTTCCATCTTCAAAGTCTATTCAAGAACCATCGAGAGAACGATGAACAAGTTTAAAAAAGAGAGAAGAGTAGAGAGGAAAACTGGATCAGAAGGTCACAACGACACGAGGGATCATCATTTTAACTTAGATCTAAATACATTGTTAATGTTCAAAGTAAAGTCCAATAGTTTTATAAAAACCTCAGAGAATTCCAGTAAGATATCTTTAATGCTTTCAAAGATACAATAGTTCAGATCTTAATCCAGCAATTGGACAATTTTGCTGTTACACGATTTGGACAATTTTGCTGTTACACACTTTATATGCTGAAAATATCTATGTGTAAACACATACACTCAAAAAATAATATATACATATATATATATATATATATATATATATATAAACATATATATATATAGACTGGGGTTGTTTCATATTTTTATTTGTAACATATTAAATTAACAAAACGCGAATATATCTACTGTATCAGATTGCATACTAAAAATCTATGCATATAAAACTAAATAATATTCCGTGGTTAAGAAGATATAGCGATATTTAAATTTTTAGGGGTTTAAAAAAATGGTCGTACAGCAGAACAAAAACATGTTTTAGTTTTCTCCATTTAATATTTTGTAGCAAAGCCTTTATTAAGTTCAACAGCAACCAATCTCTTTCCGTAGTGTTTAATTAACGATTTGCATACTTTAGTAGGTATTTTGTCCCATTCTTCCTGAGTAATTGTCTTCAGGTTTTTGATGTTTGTTGGACCTCCATCACAGATCTTATTTTTCAAAAACCACCATAAATTCTCTATTGGATTCAAATCCAGCGATTGACTGGGTAATCGTAAGATGTTAACGTTGTTATTAGCAAGCCAATTCTTCGTACTCTTAGTAGTATGCTTGGGATCTTTGTCCTGCTGTAAGACCCAATCAGGAGGAAGCCCAAGATTCTCTACAGAAAGCAATAAATTTTTGCTTAGGATTTGTTGATATTTTAATGCATTCATTCTACTGTCTATAATTGCTAGTTTGCCAACACCTCACATCGAAAAGCAGCACCAAACCATGTTACTACCCCCACCTAATTTGACAGTTGGTATGGTGTTCTTGGGTGTGTTTCCTTTGCCGTCTTTCCTCCATACATGATTCGCAAACTCAGATCATTCTGAAGGTCTTGTCTGATGGCCATTGGGTTATTTTGGACCTGTCACATCAACTTTCTTCGTAATCTGGGAGAGATCTTCCTGGGAGCACCAGGTCTGCCTTTGTTCTCAACAGTATTATGTCTTTTAAATCTTGTAATAAACGAAGCAATTTTTGAAAAAGGTATGTTCGTGTCACTGGAGATGTTTCTGTAATTTTTTCCATTGTTCCATAGCTTAATAATTAGCTCTATTTTAGCACAAGTCATTTCCTTACGTCTAGCCATTATTAGAACTGTTTTCAGTGAACAGTGACCGCAGAATGATCCAATTTTGAACTGAATGTTGCAAAAACTGATACTGTATGAACACTTTTTCCACTATTCAAAATATAAAAATTTGCATAACTATCACTTATCGATGAATTTCTAATTTTAAATTGCAGATTCTGATTCTATGCCCCAAAATACATATATAATATTGTTATTTGAGGTTTTCATTCACTATAAATGAAAATAACAAGCATTTGTTTGCTGTACGTTCACTTATTCAACCCCACTGTATGTATATATATATATATATATATATATATATATATATATATATATATATATTCATATATAATGAGAAAACGACATTATTTTTGGACCAACCTAATATATATATATATATATATATATATATTCATATATAATGAGAAAACGACATTATTTTTGCACCAACCTAATATATACATATATTCATATATAATGAGAAAACGACATTATTTTTGCACCAACCTAATATATATATATATATATATATATATATATATATATATTTTTGCACCAACCTAATATATATATATATATATATATATATATATATATATATATAGGCCCTACTCTGTTCCTTATCTTCATCAACGATCTTCCTGATGATTCCCAAGTAGGCATCTATGTGGACAACATTACTTTTTACTCCTGCCTCAAAAACAAATCTAGTTCGCTGACAAACCTGGCTGTTCATCTTGAAATGGAATTGGCTGGTAAACTTTAACACCTCAAAAACAAAACTGCTCTCTATTAATCACCACAGAGAACCTTCCCTGTCCCCCATTAGAATGTCTGATGCTCAACTTCTCGAGAGCACCTCTCTGCGCCTGCTCGGTCTCACATTGTCTGCTGACCTAAGATGGAACAAATACATTGAGTAAATTGCTTCATCCACTGCAAGGAAAGTTGGCTCCCTGAGTCACGACAGGAAACTTTTCTCCCCGTAATCGATCCTTCAAATCTACAAATCAATCATTTGCCCTTGCATGGAGTATTGCTGCCATATATGGTCTGGAGCCCCTTCTGTTTGCTTCGGGGTTCTTGATAAGATCCAGAGATGGATATGCAATGCAGTTGGCCCTGATCTGGCACTTCATCTGCAGTCACTCTTTCACAGAATTGCCGTTGCCTCTCTCTGTCTTTTTTTACAAATACTTTCATGATAACTGCTCCGATGAGCTGCTTTCGCTGGTTCCCAGACTTCATGAATTCAAGCGCCCTACGAGGCTGGCATCCCACTCTCACCCTTTCACTGTTGAAACTATTAAATGTAGCCGTCTCTTCTACTCCAAAAGCTTCATATCTCACACCTCTCGCCTGTGGAACTCCTTTTCCTGTTTCCCTGATAGCTATAATCTTCAACTATTCAGATGTAATGCTAATTGACATCTCCAGTTGCCTTGATCTATCCACTATCCTTTTCCTCATCCTTTCCTCTATCACTCCTATCTGTTCTTGCTCCAAATCCTCTGTAACCCCTTGTATGCCAGTGGCTTCCAGCCTTGCTTGGGGTGAAGTGCTTAAAAACACACACACACACACACATGTCTCCTATGTGCCATATCCTTTCAGAACATGAATGATCATGACTTTTTACAACTTCCTGTACTTGGTAGCTCTTCATAATATTTGTTTTTACCATCCCCCTCAATACCATCCAAGTCAGGTTGGTGGCTTGATACCACACTCTAATCTTTTTGCCTTCAATATGCCCCATGACTAATAAATTTTCCAAGCCCTCCAACATCATTATCTGCCCCACTATATCTCTTCATGCCGTTTTTTCTTTCCATTTTCCTTAAAACTTCCTCATTGCTTACATACTCCATCCATGGTATTCACTTCATCCTTCTGCAGAACTGCATTTCTATTGCCTACTGTCTTTTCTTCGTTTTTGAGGAAACTGTGAAGCATTCACTGCCATATATTGAGTGATATTACACAGGAAATCTGTGTTAGCAAGACAAAACAGGATTTGGGCTGGATGCTTGCTTTTTTAATTTAACTTTTTTTAAATCATTTCAAACCAAGGATGCTGAGAATGCCACTAGGACACACAAGTCTACTGGGAGTGAAAGAGGATGAGAAAACTTTAGAAAGAACTGGAAGCTTAATCTTAAACAGGAAACAAGGGATAAACCTATACTCCTGTTCAGAAAACCTCAGAGTAGAGTGAACCTGATGATAGGCGAAGATATCTACTCTTGAATTGTTATGGAAATCTGATTGTAACTAATTTAAACTATGTTCTTATTGTAACCTAGGGAAGGTTACTGAATATAATAATCACACAAAGGTTGATAATGAACAATAATACTTAGGACACAAACAACACATATAAGATTTGCCAGTTGTGCGTAGAATATATTGACAACTGCTAGAAGATGTGTCAAGCTAATTCCACAATTAATCTTCAACTGCAGACCAACATACAGTATTTACTACTGTATTTATATGAATGGGGACATACACATTATCGTCTGTAGGTATGCTACAACAATATGTAAAAGGCTTTAGCCAGATAAAATAATGAAATTAATATCAAAATGGAGCAAATTTATTTCTCTTCAAAAATACAAGAATTGTTTAATATGTAAGATTGCCAATCCTATGACGCAAGTTTTCAACTTCCGAACATCTTTTCTATTGGATTGATTCATTTTCTGCAGCTTATCAACCATTTAGAGGCTATTTAAAGCCAGAAAATATTTTTAGATTGTATGTATTCATTTTTGATATAATAATGGTTTAGTGATCAATTCTTACTAATTAACCCATAGCTGGGGATGAATCCACCTTTCCTTTCCCAAAGGTATTTGCCTGAAAGTGAATATAACAAACCCAATGGGGATTTGAACTCAGCTCTCCAATTTAAAATTCCAAGCTATTATCTATTACACACCACATACATAGAAGCTTACAGTACCTGGTCTTCTCAAGTGGTCATTATTATCCTTAGTATACTACAACAGTTTTATTTTTATTTGTTTATGTCAGGGTTTATTTGTCCAAGATTATGTCAGAAATAATTTAGAAAAAAAAAACAAAAAGAGAGAAAACAATAAACTGAAATAACTCAGAAATAACTCATTGCTGCGGATTCTTTAATCATTACCCTTTCAATACATCTTTGTGAAATTTTTTTTTTTTTTTTATTAGGTTGGTGCAAAAATAATGTCGTTTTCTCACATATGTTACTATGTGAGAAAACGACATTATTTTGGTTGGTGCAAAAATAATGTCGTTTTCTCACATGTGTTACTAGGTGAGAAAACGACATTATTTTGGTTGGTTCAAAAATAATGTCGTTTTCTCACATATGTTACTAGGCGAGAAAACGACATTATTTTGGTTGGTGCAAAAATAATGTCGTTTTCTCACATATGCTACTAGGTGAGAAAACGACATTATTTTTGCACCAACTTAATGAATGAAAATAGCTTTCTCTAATCTTGATTACCTCTATCGGCTTCAAGGATCAGGTAACAGATAACAACCTAGACTTCTCATCAGTCATTTGATCAAGTGTAGTACAGGTGAGCACCTAACCAGTCCCCACAACAGGGTTGAAAGTTGTAGGGGCTTTCATACAGTGTGTGTCATGCGTAAGTAGACCTAGGTAGAGCCTATCATTGCTCAGGTCAAACATCAACCGATGACCTAATCATGCAGCAAGTAGTACTCTCTTATATGGTACCAATACAGTTACCCAATTCTTCTTTATTTGCCTTTTCCTTTCAGACTTTTGGTGATCATGGCTCTCCACAACTTTCTGTCTTTCATAGCTCTTAATAAATTTTATCTTTTTGTTATTTCTCATAAACCTTGTTCTGATATCGATTTACTCAACCTCTTACTTCTTGCATGTGCCGTGTCCCTTCTTGACATAGGCGATCATGGCTCTCCACATTTTCCTGGACTTCATAGCTCTTAATAAATTTTCTTGTTTTGTTATTTCTCATAAACCTTGTTCTGCCATCCATTTACTCAGGTTGATTCTTCTTCTTCCATGTACCATGTCCTTTTGGGACGTGCTTAATCATGGCTCTCCACAATTTCCTGTGCTTTGTAGCTCTTAATAAATTTAATCTTTTTGTTATTTCTTATAAAGCTTGTTCTACCATCCATTTACTAAAGTTAATTCTTCTTCTATGTACTGTGTCCTTTTGGGATGTAGGCAATCATGGCTCTCCACATTTTCCTGTCTTTTGTAGCTCTTAATAAATTTTATCTTTTTGTTATTTCTCCTAAACCTTGTTCTGACATCCATTTACACAAGGTCAATAATTTGTGACCCGCAAGGATGCAGAGAAACTTTTGGCCACTATTGAAACTAGAAAGTGAAGACTGGACAGCCCCTGCCCATCTATGGCAACTGTACTCCACTAATGAGTACAAGAGAAAAGTAAATTGAAATTAGGCGGTGCTAGAGCTAGTTCTGCCTACAAATTGGTACAAAACCAAAAATTCAACCTGAAAACTCTAGCCTCATCAGTTCGAGACTTTCATATGGATGTCATGCATGGTGCCAAAACTATTCAGAAATATCTAAACTGTCAGTTGTATATTTCTAAGATCAATGGTTAAAAATAACTTTGAGCAAGTGAAGCTTGTCAGTCTTGGCAAAGACCATTCTTCTTTGAATATTGTGGGCTGGTGCTACAAAATCCCAAACGAAGAAGAGTATAAAATAACAGAAACCCCATCACTTGAGGACTTGCAACAACTAAAACATATAATCAAGATATTCCACATCACTTCAAACAAAAGCTTAGGAAGGAAGCCACCATCAAATGCTGAAAAGAGGGATAACAATTGACTTGATAAACCTATTTCTCTGAGAAATTGTTTTAAGAGAAAGATTTTATAAATTTCAGTAGCGGCTGCTCAGTCAATGAATATCAAACGTTTCCACATAAAGAAACAAATAGCACTATCATTACTATATATATATATATATATATATATATATATATTAGGTTGGTGCAAAAATAATGTCGTTTTCCCACATAGTAACATATGTGAGAAAACGACATTATTTTTGCACCAACCTAATATATATATATATATATATATATATATATATATATATATATTGTTTTTTGGAAAAGGCAGGAAAGCAATCTTCTTTAAGGGTCCTTTTCAACAACACTTTGTCAGAAGAATATTTTGGTAAATATTAAATTGATAGAATAACAATCTATATACTTACATTGGCCTCGTCTTTCTTTATTGCCATATTCACAACATTTCAGCTGTTGTACCCTTCGGCCTTCTTCAGGTGATATTAGTTGGAATTTCAAACTAACCCTGTTATTTAGTCCATTGAGGGATATGCCTTTCTTCCTCTTAGTAACTCAACTCTCCAAGATTTTGTTCCTCCTGCTGTGGCCATATATTAACTCACAACTCTTTGTGTCAAGTCACTTTTTGGTTCACTTAACCAATGCTTTTCTTCACTGGCTCGTGTGTCCCCAAGTACATTGTAAGTAGTTACAATACTTCATTTCAGAAATATAGACAGAGATATAAATATTATGTAATAATAATAATAATAATAATAATAGCTGGTTGCTCATATCTAAGGATACTAGCCAGTCTCAGTTTGAGACACCTGCTCAGCACATTGTGTTAATTCAACACCCACAGAGCCCACATGTGTTTTTATACAGCAGCTGTGCTGAGCAGACCTTAGTTACAGTTTCTAGGAGAGAGAGTGCATTATCTGGTGAGATCAACAGTCTGGACAAGGCCAGGATGCTCAAAAGTAATATTAATATTGTAAATAATGATTGGCATCTTGTTCCAACCCTTTCACTGTTGAAACAGTTAAATGTAACTGCCTCTTCTACTCCAACAGCTTCCCATGCACTTCCCGACAGTGGAACATCCTTCCTCTTACTTGCTTCCTGGATAACTATAATCTTCAAAAATTTAAATGTAATGTCAGTTAACATCTTCTGATATCTTGATCTTGATCCCCATCCTTGTTTTTATCCTTTCCTCAAAAAGCCCTCTTTACTTTTACTTTTACTTTTACTTTCTGTAACCTTCTTGTGTGCTAGTTACACTCCTACCTTGCTTGGGGATGAAATGCTTAAAAAAAAACAAAAAAACTTATCCCAGAAATTCAGACAGAAGTCAATCAGATGATAATAACAAGAAAGATGGTATTTATCAATCCACCCACGAGGATTGAATGTGGCACAAGGCCTTTTTAATGTGGGTATCTCCGAGCCCGTAGGCCCAGCCAAAAATAAATAACCATCCAAACCCCCCGAGGGGGGCCAGTTTCGTCAACCTCCCCCAATGAAACCCTACCCTTCAGCAAAGCTTCGTCAAGGTTCCTCCTTGCAAGCAGAGAGTTCGACAGACACCCAACCCGGCAGCTCACAAAGCACAGATACTACACTTTGATCCTAGCCACCGGGCCGAGCGGGTATGCTTTTTTTAGATAATAACAAGAAAGATGAGGACAATAGTCCAAATGTAAATAGTACAAATAATGATAACTCCTCATCTCAGAAATTCAGAGAAAAGGCAGTCAGGTTATAATAACAACAAAGATGAGGACAATAGTTGTTGGCCATGTTTGCCATAGTTTCTGAATATGGAATCCAGTGAAGTCCGTAATCTCTTCAATATCAGAGGTTTGCAGTGTATATTCGGAGAAAGTAGCGGCTGTTAATTCTTTAAGTCTTCGATATCAGGTTGGCAGTGAAGATATTTTGGGAGAAAAAACAAAATGGCTGCCTTTATACATGTCGGATTGAATATTTTGAGCTTTCTGATTGGTTAACCCTTCTCTTGGTGGACTATAAAATGAGTCAGCACATTTTGGCTAGCTCACTAGTACATAATACCCAAAAATTCTAACAACAGTATGAATGTAAATAGTGCAAATAATGATAATGCCTCCTCTCAGAAATTCGTAAAGAAGGCAGTCAGATTATAATAACAACAAAGATGAGGACAATAGTATGAATGTAAATAGTGCAAATAACGATAACTCCGCATCTCAGAAATTCAGAGAAAAGGCAGTCAGGTTATAATAACAACACAGATGAGGACAATAGCATGAATGTAAATAACACTTCATCTCAGAAATTCAGAAAGATGGCAGTCAAGTTATAATAACAACAAAGATGAGGACAATAGTATGAATGTAAATAGTGCAAATAATGATAACTCCTCATCTCAGAAATTTGGACAGAAGGCAGTCAGGTTATAATAATAATAAAGATGAGGACAATAGTTCAAATGTAAATAGTGTAAATAATGATGACTCTTCATCCAAAAAATTCAGACAGAAATTTATCCTATATTTGGCAGAACCAAGTATTGATGAGCTTGCAGCAGACAAACAGTGCCACTACAAACATATCATGGATCAATTATATATAAAATATGAGGAAGTCTTAAGGGAAAAAAAAAAGTAAAGGCATACTTATTCTTGGAATCAAAAAGAAGCAGCTGAAATTTCTGGGACTCATAATGAGGAAAGAGTAATTGGAGAAATAAATACTCACAAGACATATCAACAAAAGGGAAAAGGACAGGAAAAGCCAAATTCCCGAGAAGCTTGTGTGAATGGATGGTAGAATACAGGTTGGGAAGAATGATAAAAACAAACATTACTAAGAGCTAAAAAGACTGGAAGCTATGGAGAGCCATTGATTATCCATGAAGGGACCAGCAAATAGAAGGAGTCAAATAAAACCTGTCCAGATTTGTTTTAGGATTTTATTGAAGTAAAGACTGTGTAACAGGCATTGTCAAATTTTGCACAAATTGTATCATTTGACTTAAACTTTATTAAAGAAAAAATTTATATCAATAAATGTATTAAACTGTCACAAATGTTAAAATGTTGAGGAAGACAGACTTGAATTATTTTAAGTTGGCATTTAAATGTGCAGACAAAATGTATTCCATGTCATCAATCTAAACAAAAAGTACATATCAAGGAAATATTTGACACTAATAGGAATCATGAAAACCAACATTGTCAGGAACGATGACAGACATGCTTCTTTTCTTCTCCATAAACTGAAGACTTCCTAACTGTTAATGACAAAGAATTCACATTTTTCTAATATATAATATACACACACACACACAGAGGATGCGATAGATAAATTGTCGTTTACATTATGCAAAAATCAAAATAGCACTCATTTTAACAGATATATTTACCAAAATTACACAAAAATATCTTGAAATATGAAAGAGTAAATTTATTCAATAAAATCACCATTGGCTTAAACCACAGCCTCCAGACGACTTCAGAATTTCCTACAACTCTTCTGGATGAAGTTTAAGTTAGTGAATGCTGTAATACTCCTTGCTTTCAGTTCATCTTTGGTATGATAGGGAGTTTTGTTGGTCTTTTGCTCAACTGCACCCAACACACAATAATCATGGGGATCGCAGTCTGGGGAGTTATCTGGCTAAATGTAAGGGGTAATGTGGTCGCAGAAATTGTCTGACAGCAATGATTGGGTTCTCCTGCTTCTGTGGTATAGTGCAAAGTCCTGTTGTCAGACATAGGATCATCCAGCAGCCACCCTCTTGAGCCAGGGCAGCACTACTTCCTCAAGGAACCTGATGTCAGCCTCTGTTTTGAGTCTGAGTCCCTCACCAACAAATTCGGAGGTCTTTTCTAAGCTGCTGTACCTTTGTCATCAACATTAGACTCTTCCAACTCTTTCCGAATCGTCTGCACTGTCCTCAGATTGACACCGAAACACTCTGAAATGTTTGTACTGGAGCTTCTGACACAAATGTCAAACAGTACAGTATGTTGTTTCCAAATTTATGGCAGAGTGAATCGTATCATAGTGCACTTTTTCTCAAAGAGAGTGCCCAACTGATGACACTATACTGCACAGATGACAAAATCAAAGACAAACAACGCATGAGCGCAAAATTAAAAATATAAAATAGTGATAATTTATGCATCACAGCCTCTTTGCGTGTGTTTGTGTGTGTGTATATAAATATATATATATATATATATATATATAAATGTAATGAAAAACAAATCACTTTAATGTACCATTACGATAATTTATTTCACCTAATAATTTATATATATATATATATATATATATGTATATATATATATATATATATATATATATATATATATATACATAGTAATTTTCTCTCTTTATTTAATAAGAATACTAAGAAGCTTGTACATGAATATGAGAGGATCCTACTGAAAATAAGTAGACAAAACTTGTCAAAAAATAGAAAAAGGAAAAATTAAAAATAAACGGGACAAAAGTAGCAGAGTTAATATGACCTAAAAAAAATAATTTCTGGAAGGTTTACATAATTTATGAGGGGGAAGAGTAAAAGAAGGAAAGAGGAAGTAAATTTCACATTCATCATAATCTTAATAGTAGATAATAATCGATAATAAATATATAAATTTTATATATATATATAAGGTTGGTGCAAAAATAATTTCGTTTTCTAACATATGTTACTATGTGAGAAAACGAAATTATTTTTGCACCAACCTAATATATATATATATATATATATATATATATATATATATATATATATATATATATATATATATATATATACACCCAAGTATAGGATTGCTGTATACAGAATAAATTCCAATAGCCAAAAAATACTATTCTTAAAAGAGTGCTCAATACAGAGTAGAGCAAATATAATTATTTATTCGAAAACTATAACATAAATATGTTATAAAATCACTACAAAAATAGCCATTTTGTTTCAACACTTCTGGTGCCTTATCAATTGATGGTGTTGAATGTAGAATAAAGGGATTTAAAAGGCTCAAATCAATCAAACATCCCTCCCTAGGGGAAATGCTGTTACATAAGCTGGAATGACCAATCAAAATAAAAGTATACAAGAATTCAAAAAACTTGACTACAAACTTTGGTTATAATAATTATTTAATGCTTTAATGTTAGGGTTAGATTAAAATAGAATTTATTCTAATAAATATTAAATTATATTATAAATTTCAAAATTAACAATTTTAAATTTTAATTTTAATCTATATCAAATTTAAAAAATTATAAAATTATTTAAAGGAGAAACTGAGTAAAAAATACATTTTGTTATTGATTTTGTTTTTACTGAAAAGTCAAAAATTAAGTTGAAATAAACGTTAAAATCTAATGTTGCTCTGAGCTCCGTTACAACTTAGATACATTTGAAGTGATGATATGAGTAGGGGAGGGTGAAATCTTGCAAAAGACAACACACGCACACACACACACATATATATATAAACACATAAGAACAGACATGTATAAAAACACATATATACATATATGTGTATATATATATAACAGTACATGTACATACATATAGACACACACACATAGGCACACACACACACACATATATACCTAAACACATACACACATACACATATATATACCCACACATAAATATATACACACACTCACATATATATATATATATATATATATATATATATATATATATATATATATATATATATATATATATATATATATATATTTCTGTAGTTTAGTGCTAGCAGCAAGCAGAAATATTTCTCCTCCCGATGATGGCCATTTCGTCCGAAACTAGTCGAGGAATCTAAATGGAATAATAATAAAAAAAATGAAAGAATATTAATCTACAACTCAGTGTGTCTGAAGATTTTAATTTTAAAAATTTTTTTTTTTTTTTTATTGTTCAAAATACATATATATATATATATACTCATACATATACATATATTTGTACATACAAACACACACATGCATATATATATATGTATATATATTATTTTAATATGTGGTGATGAAGATCATTTCCTATTTGGTTAGTATTAATTCTTATTCTACTAATTCATATGCAGATAATTTTAGGAATTTGTGTACATACAGAAGAATTGTACGATGTGAAGTTTTGAGTAATCACTGTGAACATTGACAAATAACTTTTTCTTCAATGCAGTAAACTCTTCAAAACTTCACACTATATATTTCCTCTTTATATATTAACTATTGTCCTGATCTTTGTTGTTGTTATCACAACATTTAAGCTCTGCGCTCTCACATGAAGTGAACCATTTATTTAATCTACGGCACAATATTCTTGTGAATTTGGGACATAGTGATTGTGAGTTCAATCCCTTGGCTGAGCAGTGCATACTTGAATTACATGGAAACGGGAAAGCAGTAACTGAGCAGTACAAAAAAATAGGAACTAAATATCTCTAGATATGGGCAGTGGAATGAGAACTGTCTATCCCCATAGATTTAATAAAGTGTTCAGTTCAGAATTCCCTGTAGGTTGCCCAGATTGATATACACCTGAGGAAGGCCGGAGAGCATAATGGCAGAAACATTGTGATCACAGCAAGAAAGATGAGGAAAAATAGTCTGAATATAAATATTATAAATAAAGGATAAGTTAAAGAATTTTTTTTTTTTGGTACTCTTGGCACAGGCTTATAAATCCTTGATTCTAGAAAAGATAAGCCGATTCTCAAAACTGGTTCTATAGAAGAGAATATGATTAAAATTGGATTTGTGATTATGTAAGGAATTAATGGAATGGATTTTATTCTTAATCCAACATTATTTCTTAGTCTTTACAATGTTTGGTTTCAGATAATGTCAAAGCCCAGTAAGGTGCATTCTTTAAAAAAGTAGCAAAGGATAACTATTTTTTTTCCTTTCTTTTCCTTTTTCCCTTCTTTATTTTTCTTTCCTTTTTTTTTAATTTTTTTCCTTTCTTTTCCTTTTATTCCTTTTCATTTTACCTTTTCTTTTTCCCATTTTTTTTATGTAAAGAATGCACATCACAATTGGATCTGATCCAAATTGCTGAATTTTTATTTTTAGTAAGTGCAGGAAAATCACCTCTAAAACAAAAAGACTTTTGACAACAGAAATAGAAATATTTTTCTCTTTTGAATATTTTGTTTTGCACAGCTTATCAACCCTTTGCAGGTTATGTAAAGCAAGAAAATAATTTTAGATTGTGAGATTTTTTTTTTGAAATAATAATGGCTTAGTGATACACGTCTTACTAATAAACCCATAGCTTGGGGAGAAGAGATTCATACCTTTCCAAGGTTATTTGCACATAAGTGAATATAATGAACCAAACAGGAATTGGAACTGTGCTCTCTGATTAACCATTCCAAGCCATTATACTGTACACCACCCACACATCCAAGTTTACAGAATCTGCTATTACTAAGAGGTTACCCATTTATGTATTTACCTGACTAAACATTGCTAAAAATTCAGTGATCATATGAAACTGTAACCCAGTTAAATATTGATCTTCAAAAACTCAAATGCAATGTCAGTCGTTATCTTCTATTTTCTTGAGTCCTGTTCTTTTATTATTCTTGCTCCTTAATAATGTTTTTTTCTTGCATTTTCTCATAGTCAGTAACTCATTGTGTCTTAGTGGCTTTATTACCTTACTTAGGGTGAAGTGATTCAAGAATATACCTAATATCAGGTCATCCCATAAGTTCTATCCGAATTTTAACTTTTTGTTAAAATGAACAAAATTTAAAGAGTATTTTATAATGCCTAATGGAGCTGAATATTATTTTTATGTTTAGATGCATTTAAACTGATCAAATTTTATTTCAGAGAACAATAAAATTAAATTTTGTTTGATTAAAACCCTGCTAACATGGAAGTACCCAAGAATCATTTGAGGCACATAATGCTTTATGGGTTCAAGAAAGGAAACTCAGCAGCTGAAGGGGCTAGAAACATTCACTCAGCTTATGGAGAGGAATGTGTGAATGAAAGAACTTGCAGAAGATGGTTTGCAAAATTCAGAGGTGGAGATTTCACCGTTGAAGATTAAGATCAAACCAGACGTCCAGTTGAGTTTGATGAAAAACTTCTTGAAGCAGCCCTTGAAGAAAATCCTGCTTTATCAGCTGAGGAATTAGCAGTGATTCTCAGTTCAAACCATACAACTGTTCATCGTCCTCTTCAACAACTTGGAAAAGTTCCTAAACTTGGAAAATGAGTGCCTCATGAATTGTCTGAAAACAACCTCAAATCCCGAGTTGACATCTGCTCTTCTCTCCATTCTCACCAACTTGTTTCACCTTTTTTGATAGACTTGTGACTGGCGACGAAAAATGAATCTTTTATCGAAATGTTAAGCATCGTAAACAGTGGCTTGGTAAAGGAGAAGGACCCCAGCCACAACCGAGAAGGGAACTTCATGGGCAAAAGGTTCTTCTTTCAATCTGGTGGGATCACCAAGGAATAATCCACTTTGAATTCTTACCACCTAATGCAACAATTAATGCTCAAATATACTGTCAGCAATTAGAGCATTTGAACCAAGCTTTGAGGAAAAAAGACCTACTCTAGTGAATCGAAAAGGGGTGATGTTTCATCAGGACAATGCACGACCCCACACAGCAAGAATCACGTCACAAAAGATTGAAGAACTTAGTTGGGAGAAAATTCCTAATCCAACTTATTCTCCCGATCTTGCTCCTTCAGACTACCATTTGTTTTGTAGCTTAAAGAATCATTTGGAAGAAACAGCTTTTGTAACACAGGAAGAGGTTAAAACTGACATTTGTGAGTTCTTCGAATCAAAACCAAAAGAATTTTACAGTAATGGAATTAGTAAGCTTGTTAATAGATGGAAGTAAGTCATAGATAATCAGGGAAAATACATTGTTGATTGTTGATTGAATCTGTAAATAAATGCAACATTTGGTCACTTGTTTTCTTTATTCAAAATTCTGACAGAACTTATGGGATGACCTGATATATCTACAGCTGAGAATAGGTTCAGTCAAAGAGTACCAAATGTTTCCTGTCTGGAAACGGTTATTTTCATCATTACAATTACCAAAACACAGTTTTATATTTCATTAGTAATATAACTAATAAATTTCCAGTTATTTTTCAGATTTTATTCCCACTTGATATGTACCTAAATAGATCAATGGCTGTGAATTGGTAGTTTTTTATTTTTTTTAAATACAAGAAACTTTTTCTTTTCTTTTCATTTTTTACATCTTCTCTTGTTTTCTTTAAGAATATTTCCGTCATATGAATATATTCATGACATCTTAAAAGGCTAAAATGATAGAAAGCGACTGATTTACATACAGGGAAAATCAAAAATGCATATTAAAATGGATCATTTTTTTAGATAAGTACAATGGTGACAGGGAGTGTGGGGGCTACAGAATTGACATTTAAATTCCACTATAAAGGATAAAACAATAAAATTCTTATTACCCTCTTGAGTAAATAAAGGTCAAAACAGTATTCATCAGATCCTATAGACTGGCACTACAAAACTGCAAAAATATTTACCACATCACTTGAAGTGTATGACAGACACATGTTCATACATGATACAAAAATGATGTTGAACAAAAAAAGGTGTTTCAAGAAGTCGGACTTCACCCTTTCAGTCCTGACCACTGCTTTTCCGGTGGCAGAGAAAAATGACGTAATGCCCAGTTCAACAGTGGTAGAGAAAAATTACTAAATGCCCAGCTACTGATTGAATAGTGGGTAAACACTTGTAACTATTTATATATCTACCATGAAACATTACATAACAATTATTTATGAACTTTGACTCAGGAGCTCAGGCAGAAGAAGGGTTAAAAATGTTTAAGGAACGCAGGGCTCAAACGGTTAAGATAAACCCTTTCCAAAATAGAAACTATGGTCAGGAATTGAAATGAGAGTAGCCTGAATTAACCAGAAAAATCCAGAATGTGAAATGAATGGAGAAGGAATAAAAAAAAAAAAAAAAACTGAAAATAACAAGTTGGCCAACAGAACCGATGAAGAAAATAGTTTCTTTGTTAAACGACAAAGATTTCTACAGAAAAAAAGTTAGGTTGGTGCAAAAATAATGTCGGTTTTTTGACGTTACATCAAAAACCGACATTATTTTTGCACCAACCTAGTATTTCAACCCAAGCAAGGCAGTATACAAAGGACTAAAGAGAGTGAAAGTAATGGAACAGACTGAGTATAAAGAGGATTGAGGAAAGGATAAAAAGAAGAACAGAGAAGGATTAAAAAAAAAAAAAAAACAGGGATCAAGGCATCAGAAGATGTCAATTGACATTATATATTTAATGTTAATGTACATCAAATTTATTTAGAATAATACATTTGTCATTATAAATGGTCGCCCAAAACGGAAATTACTTATGACTCAACCAACATTTAAAAGCTCAAATATGGAGAAATGAGTATAAAATATTTAAATATAGCATACCAATACTCCCATTTTCTCCCTTGAGTCTAATATTTACACTATTTATATCTGGACTATTGTCCTCATCTTTGTTGTTTTTATCACTCTAGGTAACCGATAGAATTGTTTATATGTTACCCAGATCGATACACAGTGTAACCCGGATATAAGAGAGTTTTCTCTTATATCCGGGTTTGGTCTATTTTATATACATTAACACAGGCTCTAATTTGGGACCAGAGAAAATCTCTCTTATATCCGGGTTTCTCCTATATCCGGGTCTCTTATATCCGGGTTACACTGTATTCCTAAAGAATGCCGGAGGTCACAATGGCAGAAATGTGAGAAAAACGACAAAGATGGAGACAATAGTATATATATAGTGTAAATAATGTTAATTCTACATCCCAAAAATTCAGACAAAAAAAAAAAAAAGAGGCCAGTGTACTAAAAAAGATGGAGACAATAGTATATATATAGTGTAAATAATGTTAATTCTACATCCCAAAAATTCAGACAAAAAAAAAAAGAGGCCAGTGTACTAAAACTGAGGGGGAGGGCAATATAGGATCTATGACATAGTGGTTCAAAGTTGGTATAAAAATAATCTCGATCAAAAAATCAAGATTTGTTACCAAATGTTCCAGGAAGTCAAACTTACCAAAACAGAAATTATGGTCAAAAATTGGAATGAGGCTAGTGATGGCATGTGAACTGAATTAATCAGAAACATTTAGAATGTAAAATAAAGAAATTCATAAAGTCTAAACATTTCAAATACCTCAGTGTACACTATTTACATTATTCGGACTATTGTCCTCATCTTTGTCGCCATGTTTATCACAAGGTTTCAGCCATTGTATCCTCTGGCCTTCTTCAGGTGGTTGAAATGTTGAACTGAAACCTTTATTTCACTCACTGGGTAAACTGTTCTACTTCCACATGCCATGTCTAATGGATACAGTTATTGCCTGTTAATTCCCCTCTGAAAGTTCTCCACTGTCTTAACCACATGGCACAATGGATAAAGGCATTTGTTAGATCCAGTGACAGGATCTAAACAGTGTGAGTTCAATATCTTGTTAAGGCAGTGGAGAACTATGCTAACAGTTTCATTCCTTGTAATTCTCACTTGTGGAACTCTTTTCGGTTTCTTACTTTGTGGTTGTAGAATTCACCACTGATGTTCCAGTCAACTTTGACCTTGAAAAATTTAAATACAATTTTAGTCATTATATTCTATTTTCTTACTTCTTGTTCCTTAATGTTTTCTTTTTCTCTCATGCTCAGTAATCCCTTCCATCTTAGTAGCTTTATTGCCTTACTTGGGTGAAATATTAAGAAAAAATTGTCTGGTCAAAAAAAATGTTTTTTTTGCCAAATTGATATCAGAAAACAATTTTTCCCCAAATATATTTCCAACTTTTTACCATAGACTTTGTTTTTCATAAGTATCCTATGTTGTTTTTCTTTGTGATACTAATTACTTATGACCAGTGTCATTGATAATGAAGCTAGATGCACCTGAAAGATGGCAATAAGAAAATTTTTATTGACACAAAGATTATAAAATAGACATTTCTTACTTATACCATTCATTTGTTACACCTTGGTATCGGAAAAAATAAGTGGAACAAATTTATTTGTACTTTGTTTCATTAACCCTTAAATAGTGGACCTCATAGTGTAGGAATCTAATAGGATGTGAATGCTAGCATACAATTCTAATATAATTTGAATGTTAATGCATGAATCTAATATGATTTGAATGCTATTGTACAAATCTAATATAATTTGAATGCTAGCATAGGATTATAATATGATTTGAATGTTAGTGCATGAATCTAATATGATTTGAATGCTAGTGTACAAAACTAATACGATTTGAATGCTAACACGATTCTAATATGATTTGAATAATAGTGTAGGAATTTAATAGGATGTGAATGCTAGCATACACTTCTAATAGAATTTTAATGTTAGTGCATGAATCTAATATGATTTGAATGCTAGTGTACAAATCTAATAGGATGCAAATGCTAGCATACGATTCTAATAGGATTTGAATGTTAATGCATGAATCTAATAGGATGTGAATGTTAGCTCATGAATCTAATATGAGTTGAATGCTAGTGTACAGATCTAATATGGTTTGAATGTTAGCATACGATTCTAATAGGATTTGAATAATAGTGTATGAATCTAATAGGATGGGAATGCTAGCACACGATTCTAATAGGATTTGAATGCTGTTGTAAGGATCTAATACAATTTGAATGTTGTACAATTTTAATTAATATGAGTAGAATATATTAATACTATTTTAAGACTAGTATACAATGTTAATACTGTTTGGATGTTAGCATACAATGTTAATACTAACCCTTAAATTGTATTATCAATTGGTGTTTCATTGGTAACCAGCAGATAATTTCTGACATAAAGATTATTATAATTCCAAAAGTGATTCAGACTAATATCCTCATCCTTGCTGGTTTCCTCAGTACATTCAAGTCAAAGAATACTTTGGCCAAAATGAAGTGCTAAAATAATCAAGGATGAAGACAGTAGCCTTGATAATAGCTATAAACGCAAGTAGGAACTTGCTTATTGTTTACCTATAGGCTCTAGTACAAAACAGGATGGTTGATTACCTATAGTCTTGAGTATAAATCAATCTAGAATTTGAAAGACTAGTGAGAGTATATACATCAATTCATGGAATGGTTAAATTTTAAGCACTTCAAATACCGTGGAGTCATTTATGAAATCTCTGCAGATAGTTTACTTAAAATTTATCCAAGAGTTTATGAAGATGATGATCTTTAAATAAACTCAGGATTCAATAAGTACATATGATCTTTCTTTTCATTTGCGGAACCAATGGCATTATTTAGGCCTTCTCCAGAAACTAGTTTAAAATCATTTCTGTAGGCTGGCCAAATTGAGTTACACCTTTCCAAAATGGAAAACTATTAAATGGAATTGGAACTGAGAGTAAATGAGAGTATATACCCTGAATCCATCATTAAAAATTCAGAATATGGAGTTTATAAATTCTAACCACTTCAAATACCTCAATGTATAGGTTAGTTATAATAAATTTAATATTGGAGAAAAGGAATTTGAAAACACATTCTGTGCAACACCCTAAGATGCAACAAAACTAAAACTCTAGTCATGTCCTTAAATAGCCTCATCAGGCCTAGGCCTTCATATGAATGCCATGCATGCTATCCGACTTGTTCAGAACTGTCTAAACTATCAGCTATATACAACCACTTTGTGTTCTTAAATGGCCTTGTCAGATTTAGGCCTCCATATGGATGCCATGCATGTAATGCGACTTGTTCAGAACTGTCTAAACTATCAGCTATATACAACCACTTTGTGTTCTTAAATGGCCTTGTCAGATTTAGGCCTTCATATGGATGACATGCATGTAATGCAACTTGTTCAGAACTGTCTAAACTATCAACTATATACAACCATTTCAAGTTGTGTTCTTAAATAGCCTTGTCTGGTGTAGACCTTCATATGGATGGTTTGCATGTTAACCAACTTGTTCAGAAATGTCTAAACTATCAGCTATATACAAACAATTCAAGTTCTGTTCTTAAATAACTTCATCAGATCTAGACCTTCATATTAGATGTCATGCATTCTATCCAACTTGCTCAGAACTGTCTAAACTATCACCAATTCACATTGTGTTCTTACATAGCCTCATCAGGCCTAGACCTTCATATAGATGTCATGCATGCTATCCAGCTTTTTTAGAAATGTGTAAACCAGGAGTTGGCAACCTGTGGGCTGGATTTTGACTGGCCTGTGTGAACTGATGTCCAATAAGTCATTAGACTTACGAGTCAAGGAGAGTAATGACCACAAGTTGAAGTTCGGTTCTGTTAGACCAAACCAGTCCAGTCTAACACCAAAATTTACTTGAAAATTAGCTTCAATTCTGGTTTGAAAAGTCCAAGTTCAACTTCCATCACTGACCAGTAGCTTGATTGAAAACACATTCAGTTAAACTATTTTGTGCTTCAGTCTGTGCAGGAATAACATAAAACCAAAGAACAGAAGAAGAAACAATTTTCGGTTCAATTCAAAATTGTTTAATCCTATGGCTTCTTTGCAATAAATATCTTTCCATTTTTAAAATATTGTAAATAAATTTTATAATAAACTCGAGTTGAGTCATGACTCAACTTTAACTTAACTTACATCATTTTTTATTTTAAAATTTGACTTGATTCAAACTGATTCAAGTCTTGCATATCAGTGCCTGTGATATGCATACAATATTGAAATTTCCAGCCAGCTGAGGTGCACAAATTTCAGTATGAATATTTGGTTTAACCTTGGTGTTTATTAAAAATTTAAATTTATTGTAATATGAGGGATGAGGCTTTTGAATACAATAAAAGGCCTTCTGTTAAATGCTTCCACAAATCTTCTGATTCACCTAGCCTAATATCCACCATCAACCAGATGTGAACAATATGACAGTAAAAACACAATTAAAAATGCGCTGTGTATGCAGGGCTCCAAACACCATTTTTGCCCACACAACACAAAGATAATAACAATAATAATAATAATATAAACAGTTATAGCCAAGTTATTAGCCATAACCAACTGTTATTATGACAATTGTAATATGAGAGACGAGGCTTTCAAATACAATTAAAGGCCTGACATAAAAATAAATTGAATTATTCAGATGTAAAATTAGAAAAAAATTGAATTATTTCTTTTAAACAATGATGAATTTGTTTAAAAAATTATAAAATTAACCTCTAGATAACGTATGATTTGACTCTGTATTCTTGCAATTTGGCTTTTTGTTGTACAAAAATGTAATAGTTTTATTTTTAATTTTAATTTTATCTGTAGGAAAAAAAATTTCAATAACGAAAGCAAAAGAAAAAAGGTAGATGCTGAATGCCAAATTTTCCAAGACATCAGATAATCATCGAGTTTGTCTCCTATGTCTAGAAAGCATTGCTGTGAATAAGATAGCAAATATTAGCTGACATTACGAGATGTGCCATTGTGAAAATTTTAGGAAATTTACTGGAAAAGCAAGGAAAGATGAAGTTGAAGTCTTGTTTTGAAAAACAAACATCATTTTTTAAAAAGAGAAATGGCAAAAATGTAGCAAATACATTTGTCAAATATGAAATCTCAAAATGCATCGCTGAAATCTTTTACAGTTGGTGATATTTTTTAAAGAATGCTTACTGGCTGTGTTGGATATTGTTTGTCCAGAAAAAACGTCTTTATTAAAAATTTTCAGCCTGTCTCCAAGGACGCTCACACGGAGGGTTGAAGAAATGTCAATAGATGCTAAAAATCAATTTATCCATGCCTGCAATGTACTACAATATTTTTCAATTGCAATCAATAAGAGTATAGACTTAAGTTACACTACACAACTTTCTGTCTTTGTGCAAGGAATAACTTCAATCTTTCAGGTCTTTGAAGAATTTATTCAGTTAATTCTTATGAAGGAAACTGTAACCAGGGCAGACATCTTTGAAGCTTTGTTGAAAATTATATCAGAAATGAAGTTTGATATTTGAAGCTAATTGACATCACAACTGATGGTGTTCCAGCAATGGGAGGACAAAAAAGTCTCTGTTTCACTACAAGAACATATGAAAAACCTTGGAATCATATATAAAATTGTTAAAATTCATTGCATTATACATCAAGAGACATTGTGTGCCAAGTCTTTGGAATTTAAGAAGGTTGTGGATATTATTGTGAAGTCCATGAATCTGATCCTATCTCATGGATTAAATCATTAAATCATTTAAATCAATTTAAATAGTTTTTGTTAGATACTGAGGTAGAATAGGGAGACCTTGCTTATTTTTGTGATATACACTGGCTTAGTCGAGGGTCAATGCTAGAAAGAGTACTTACCTTACACAAAGAAGTGGTGATATTTCTCTAAAGCAAACATGTGGATAGTTGACATTTTCAAGATCCTGATTGGCTTGCAACTTTGGCAATTGTGGATATTATGACCCATTTAAATAACTTCAAGGTAAAACTCAGCTTGTAAATGAAATGCAAATTAGATAGTATATGTGGGAAGGTTTCTGCACTCAGAAGGGAGCTATCTTTCGTTTCAACCAGGGCAGAAGATTTGGATGTGGTCACTGGCTGTCTACCCAGGTATCTAGCTACCTGGATAGAATGTTAGTCAGAAGGGTCAATGTAGATTTACTAGATTGTTCCACATTCCACTCGTTAGGCTATTTATATATGCCCAGATGGTGTTAGACTCTAGGACTAGAATGGCTGGATACAGGAAGTTCAATCTGTGTTTACTTGACAGGCAGGACTTCCAGCAACAGCTAATTAGATTAGTGCATCAGAAACTAGTGGGGGCAGTTATTGGGGATAGGTGGTGGGAGATGCTTAAAGATAGGATTAGGTCCTTCACCATCAAATATAGTCAGTGGCTCACACTAGATAAGGCTAAAAATTTAAAGGCTCTCAAAGATAGTCTGTCCCACATGGCAGCTATGGAGGATTCCCTAGAAATAGGCTTAACTAAGGAGGCTTTGTCATGCATGTCTAGCGAGCACTACCAGGGTCAGGTAATTAGCATAAGTTAAACAAGGTGTCTACTGAAACTGTGAACATGGGCACAAAATTGCGCAAGGAAGAGATCCATTGAGGTTCCGACTGATACATTCGGAAGGTCAATACCTTGGGAAGCCATACTCTGAGGTCGACTGATGGTATGTGCAAGGTGCTTCAGCACTATTTCGAGAGCTGGTTTACCAAGGAGACTGGTCTCTGTCTTGAAGAGTTTCACAGCTATTTACCTGACTTTCCTCAGCTCTCACAAACTTCTTTCTCGGGGGGAAATGGATGGTGTTTCTGGCACTGCTAGCCATGGCTAGAATGGTGACTTGGACAATGCAGATGGAGATCTTGCGATGTGAATGGTATTCTCACCAGGATCTGATCAGATTCTTTGAGCATCATATCAGGATGAAGATCAGAACTGATAAAAAGGATTTGATATTGATAGATTTCAGCAAAAGTTGGGTAACTGTGGTGAGCCTGGTTTGCGTGAATGGGGCTGGCCATGATTTTTCTTTTTAAGTCCCCCTATGTTACAATGAGTTCCAGTCAAGTTTGTTAGATTCACTTACACACAAATACCCTTGAGAAAGGTATGAATCCATCTCTTCTCCTCTCAGCTATGGATTGAATAGCCGACAGACTGGATTCTTTAGATTTGGTTGGCAACCAGTCTACCGTAGAGAGAAATGGCAACCTACTGTGGGAAAAAATCTGCCTCATCAGTCATGTATCTTACGATACATGATTGTCCAAGCTTGTATCACATATGGCACTTAACTGACTGAAGTCACAATGGGGTGCTTTCCTGTAGAGCCCTACCCTGGTAAACTCAGCTCGTGCACCTAACTAATGTAAGTGTCATTGCCAGCCTGTTTCCTGCTTTCTCTTTTGTTATGATCCAAGTCGAGATACCCAACCTCCCCAGTTTGTTTTTGACCTCCATTTTTCATCTTGACTGGTTCAGCTTTTGACTTTCTCATGCACATATTTACTTTATCCTTCCCTCTCCATTAACGACATAGCCTCTTGATTTTGTCTGAAGACAGAATACAGTAAAATGGCTTCCGTTGAATGACATGCATATTCTTTTCGTGTTGTTCTTTTTCAACCAATCACTGCATCGTTTATAATTTTTTCGGAGCTAATTTTTTTAACACCTACCTCTTATTTTTGAGGAGTGGACATGTCTTACTAACATAAGATATTTTTAGTTTGTGCATTTTGTTATATTTTAAAATGTTTTTGGATTCATCTCCTTCCCTTCATTTCATATCATCTCTGTATTGAAAACACTAGAGGTGGTCTTCAAAAAGCTAAAGGAAGCATTTAGAAACAACACAGTAGTTAAGATATTTCAGCAGACAAAAGAACTCACACTAACTACTTATGTTAGCAAATGTTCCATAGAAGCAATCTTATCACAAAAAGGACATCCTTTTATGTATTTATCCAAGAAGATGATGATATCAGAGAAAAATTATTCTAACATTGAAAAAGAAACACCGGCAATTGTTCGAAGTACTGAAAGAATGCACAATTTGTTATTAAGTGAGAAATTTCTACTAAAGTCAGAACACAAAACTTTAGATTTCCCTTTCAATCCAAGGAAAGACTTGCCTAACGTCATGTCATCCAGAATTTTGAGGTGGGGGATTAAGCTTATAGCATTCTATTTTGACATTATGTATGATAAAGGAAATACCATTCCACATGTAGATGCATTGTCAAAATTGAATTTTAATACTCAAAATTATGATTTTCAGGGCCCTGTTGTGGCCTCTTCTATTTTTTTCAGCACTGTTTAATAACCATCCGTCATTATTTTAAAATTATTTTTAAACTGACCTCACAAAATTCTGCCCTCACAATTATTATCCCGTTCACACTCCTCCCCGATTTTCTGAACAGAAGCAGAAGTTATCTCTTTTTTCTTATTTAGGATTGGTTTTCTGGTTCCTTCTAAAGTCTACTTTAACTATACTTGTAACCTGTCTGCAATTTTATTTACTATTTATTTACTTAGGAATAGATATGTGAACCTATTGTATGGTTCATACTTCTTCCTGGTCATTTGAACAGGAGTAGAGGTTTATTCTTTGTTTCCTGTTTAAGATTGGGTTTCCAGTTCCTTCTAAAATATTTTCATTCTCTTTCACATCCAATACCCTCTTGCATTATAAAGGCATTATTGCCTTGTTTGGGGTGAATTGATAAAAAATGTGTAAACAAAGAGGTTAATCATTATCACCTTGGGTCTTTTAAATAAAAACAATCAGATGATAACATTAAACTATAATTGTGAGGGCAGAATTTTGCACTTTGTGGAAAGAGATGTGTTATGCTTTAGGTGGCTCAAGTTTGAAACAGGATCCGAACAGGATCCAGTATTAAAAAGAGTGCTGAATAGAATACAGAATAATCTATGGAGCAATTGTTCAATGGTGGAAAGGCCTTTTAAGGAAGCAAAGCACAGATTAATAACTGAAAGAGGAGTCATATGTAGTGGAGATCTCATTGTACCATCGGAGGATTATGCCAAAAAATGCCCTAAGTATGCAAAGTTAAAGAGCTTTAGCAAGCCCAGCACTAGGTTTTGCCCCACCTCCCAAATTTGAAACAGGGCCCACACTCTCTATGAAGCCAAAAACCCAAGAAGGAAAATTGGTGGGAGGAGGGCAAACCTTTTTTTTTAATTACCAAAAATGAGAGAATTATCCAATTTAAATGTAAATTTCAGTACATATTCAATAATTATTTACTTTTATAATGAATAGTTTTTTATTTAAAAAAAAAAACATATGAGTAAATGTTATTATTTTTGTAACAAACACCAATAGTTTCATGACTAAATTTTACTCCAAAACAGTCTTTAAATTTCCATAAAGATTAATCACTGATACATCTCCACTGAAAAATTTTTTTAAAAAGATTCCAACACAACATAAATGGGATTTTGTTTTAAAAGCAGTATTTCTGATTTTTGGTAAAATTTTTCATGTGTTGAAATGTTTAAGCATTCTTTATTTTTTAACCAATCATTTTCTTGATTTTATCTTTTTAGAAATGTAAGAAATAGGGTCTAGAAATTTTATTTTAATTATTAGCTGTGTTAGTATTACTGTTATACTGGAACATACCTATTCTATTGTTAATAGACTCTCCCACATATAATAAGTAGTAGTAGTAGTAGCAGTCGCCAGTTCGGCTCAGTGGTGTTGAGCGAGTCAGTCGATGTCGGACATTAAAGTATTAGGTTGGTGCAAAAATAATGACGTAATAATGTTGTTTTTTGATGTTAAAAATACGTCAAAAAACGACATTATTACATCATTATTTTTGCACCAACCTAATATCAACCACCACAACTAGATTGCTGCATGATTAACTATTATTTCAAGTTCCTAACGTTTTGTACGTCAAACCTATTTTAGGACTGACTTAGTGAAATACAAGCCTCCACTGTGAAACTACTCTATAACAATTACTGTTAGTAAAAAACACTCAGAAATCCTCCTTAGTGGAATGATCTTGGAATAAAAAATGATTTTACCGAGATATATTAACATCTTAATTGATTTTAAAGGAACTGTTCAGAAAGAAGCTTACAATTTAAAAATTAGCGTGACTGAAATTAGCACTTCTGTCTCTCTCCCCAGTGGGTATGGAGCCTCCATGTTGTTGAAAGATTTGGGGTAGTAAGCACCGGCCCTGTCGATTATTATAGCTGATGATCGACACAGTAGAAAAAAGTAAAAAGTATTAAAAAACTAAAACTAGGCCTTTTGGGACTCCAACCTTGTTGGGGGTTTTCTGCATAGTATGCACTGCAACAGCTATGCAGATACAGGGTGTATATTACTAGTTGATGACTGACAATGTAGCATCAATTTAAAAATAATTTTAAGATCATAATGGATGGGCATAAAACAGTGCTGAAAAAAAATAAAAGAGGCTACAACAGGGCCCTGAAAATCATCCCTCTCCTTCGCTCAGGGGTATGATGCGCTGACCATGAGCTTTAGGCAAACCAAAATTCATTCATGGCCAAAAGAAAAGGAGCCATTAATGAGAGTACACATGGATCATGCATACATTAAAGATGTAGGCCTATTCCTCATACTACTAGACTCATATTCAGGTTGCCCTGAAGTGGTTAAAACTTCAGGCAGAAAAGCAAGTACTGTAAAACAGGTAATAAGAGTAGTATTTTCGAGAACTGAAGTACCTAAGATATTGGTGTTGTATAATGCATCAGAGTTTGATGAAGGAAGCTTGTGTAAATGGTTAACCTGAATTGGATGTCGGCCATACAAAATCCCCCATACCATCCTCAGTCAAATGAAATTTCAGAGGGAATGGTCTAGACGATAAAAGTTTGATTGAAAGCATTCTCCCCAGGGAATTGCAGCCTAGAAAGTTAGTTATTAGGTTGGTGCAAAAATAATGTCGTTTTCTCACATATTAGACTATGTGAGAAAACGACATTATTTTTGCCATATTATACCAAGGTTGCTTTTAAGCTACAGGTTCATCCTGCATGAAGGAAGAACACAAAGCCCCTCAGCATTGATGGAGTGGGGGTGCAAATTAGAGCCCAAATAACCATGTCCTTCTCGAAAAATGAGAATGTATGGTACCAAAGGAATAAGGATTAATTTCCTAAGAAAGCACAATTTGTGGTGTAAAAAGAATTTAATACAGTAATATTAACAAAAAATGGACAGGGTGTGTTAGCTCATGATGACCAGTTTAGATTGCAAAGAGGAGCTGGAAGGTATTGAAAAAGAGGAAGGGCCTGGTGCAGAAGAGAAGGGATCAGGATGATCACCAAGAACTGGAGAGTGAAGCGGAGGAGAGAATGAGTCCTTCTAATGATAATGAGGAACATGAAGAAGGTTCAAATGAAGAAAATCTGCTAAGACCGAGATCAGCAGTAATCTAGGCAATCACCTTGAGACAAGCAGTACACCTCCTGGAGTGGTTCTTAAAAGTAGCAGATCTACCAAGGGCATAAAGCCCCTAAGGTTCTGGAAAATGTAGTGATATGAAACTTAGATTCTATATAAGTGGGAAGGTTTCTACACTCGGTTGGGAGTTATCTTTCCTTGACTATACTACATACTTGTAAGAACTTTACATGACACAAAAATAAACAGAGTGTTGCCTTTGAAAAAAGCTACAGTTGTGGGAACATCAACTTTGAAATAAAAATTATGTGCATTTTCCATTATTTCAAGGGAGGAAACCACAGGATTCAGAGGTATTTTTTAATATAATCCAGGATTTGAGAAATTAATTTGCATCACGTTTTGCTGGATTAAAATTAAATTCTTTACACTACCATTTGATGTGAAGATGAAGTCAGTATCAGAATATTTTCAAATGGAATTGATTGATATGCAATCGGATAAATTATAGAGATCTAAATTTCATTCTAAAGATGCTTCACTGACTGATTCTTATGCAAATTATATTTTCCGAAGTGAGAAGTATACAACTTAGTGAGTGATGAAAAAAAGATGACATCTTTGTTTGGAAGCACTTATGAGAGTTAGCAATTATTTTCCAAATTGAAGCAAACTAAGAACAATTTCAGAACAAGATTAACTGATAATCATCTTGATAATATCTTGCTTTTGGCATCAACCAGTTTAAAGCCTAATATTGAGAAGCTTTCAAGGAACAAAAAATATCAAGTTTCCCATTAATTTTTTGGCTGCTATTTTTAAGATCTTTTTAAACAAATGATTCCAAAGATGTTTTAAATTGAATAAATGATGTTTTTCAATTACTACATTCATCTGTGGTTAATACAAATTATCGTTAAGTATAGTCAACACTAGTGATTAAATTATAGCATATGTAATTTTCCATAATTATTCTTTTATGGCCTTCTGGACACTATCTGTCATTAATACTCGATCCAGTCTGTGGAGGCAAAGAAATTGACACTCCTGGTCTAAACTATCATCTGCAACCAATTAAAACTATATTCGTAAATAGTCTCATCAGATCTAGAGCTTATTGTATATTGGTATGACGGACAATCAGAACTATATAGGCATTTATGGAAGAATATATATTCAGCTTCTCTGAAAGATGTCGATCAATGGACTGAATTTGCAATTCAAAAAACTTAGATGACTTGTTGAAAATGTTATTTATACAGAAATGATAGAAAGGAAAAGGAATGCAGGCAACAATTTAACTGCTCTTTGTTCAGAAGACGAGGTATTAACTTGTAAAATAAAATTGTTTATAACAATATATTTAATAATCTAACAAAGAATGTAAATATAATGCTAACTATAATTTCTATACCATTAGTTTAATGTTATCATCTGATTGTTTTAATCTAAGACCCAAGGTGATGATGATTAACCTCTTTGTTTACACATTTTTTATCAATTCACCCCAAACAAGGCAATAATGCCTCTATAATGCAAGAGGCTATTGGAAGTGAAAGAGAATGAAAATATTTTAGAAGGAACTGGAAACCCAATCTTAAACAGGAAACAAAGAATAAACCTCTACTCCTGTTCAAATAACCAGGAAGAAGCATGAACCATACAATAGGTTCACATATCTATTCCTAAGTAAATAAATAGTAAATAAAATTGCAGAGTTTAGGCAGACAAGTTACAATTATAGTTAAAGTAGACTTTAGAAAGAACCAAAAAACCAATCCTAAATAAGAAACAAGCGATAACGTTTGCTTCTGTTCAGAAAATTGGGGAGGAGTGTGAACAGGATAATAGGTGAACCTATCAAATCATAAAATCCTTGTTTGAAAGTCTTCCGTACATGATGCAAAGCAAGATAGAATATTGCATTATTTGCTTGGCATTCTACAAATGGAATTTCTGATTTCTAGGCCTTCAGTCCATTCTATGCCATGTGTCGCTTAGGCAATCATGTATCTTTCAATACGACTGACAAAGCAAATTTTTTCCCGCAGTAGGTTGCCATTTCTTTCTTTGGTAGACCAGTTGCCACCCAAGGCTATAGAACCTGGTCTGTCCTACTATTTACCCATAGCTGGGGGGAGAAGAAGAGGATTCATACCTTTCCCAAGAGCATTAACATGTAAGTGAATTTCAGTCAGTTATGTACCATGCGTGATACACACTAAGGTGATCATGAATTTTCAATACATGACTGACAAGGCAGATTTTTTTCCTGCAGTAGTTGCCATCCTGGTCTGTCCTGCTATTTATTTACCCATAGCTGGGGGGGAGAAGAAGAGGATTCATACCTTTTCCAAAGCTATTAGCACATAAGTGAATGTAATGGATTTGACTGGAATTCGAACTTGGTTCTCCGATTCCTCAATCCAAGCCGCTATCCATTACTCTACATATTCTTTAAGAGAATTCTTAGAGAACCATGTCTTTTTCCAACAAACATCTGTGCACTTGATAAATGAGTAACATTTGACGGAAAATTTTTAGCACTAAGACGTAATGTGAAAAGGATGTTTTTCCATCACACCAGTTCTTTAAGTACTTTCTTTCATGTTTTAAAAAGTGATGATTAGAATTGTAAAAAAAAAATTAAAAATATGAAAGTGAATTAATACTTTTTCATTGTTCTTGAGAATTTGCAACAACAATAATAAATACTATTCATTGGATTCTTGTTAGCACAATTTTTTATCTGTTGTGACCGCTAACCTTCCGTCCTGGGTAAGACATTAAACTACATCCACATCCTGGATAAGACGTTAAACTATGTCCAGCAGCAAGGCCTCTGATCAGGAGGTTTTGAGGAGCATGAAACCACCTCTTAATTGCTGATGTTCTCAGGTCCACCCCGAGTCAAGGTGGTAGCAGCTGTTAGGGTCTCAGCTATGGGCAAATAGTTAAATATTACCAGCAATACTTTTTTGAAAAAATTATTATCAGCAATACAATTTTGAAGGAAATATATTACCAGAAAAGGATTTTTGACAAAACAAAATATTACCAGCAATAAAAATTGTTGTCGGCATTAAATAACCCATTGAGGTTGATATGCCGTAAAACAAAATAAACCAAACCAATCTAAACCAAAGAATACATACTCTATTCATACGAATCTATCCTAAAAATGTTGTCGGCTTTAAATAACCCATTGAGGTTGATATGCCGTAAAACAAAATAGACCAAACCAATCTAAACCAAAGAATACATACTCTATTCATACGAATCTATCCTAAAAATGTTGTCGGCATTAAATAACCCATTGAGGTTGATATGCCATTAAACAAAATAAACCAAACCCAAACCTCTAGCCTTCCTCAGATGTATATCATATCAGAGTAAGCCATAGATAATTCTCAACTTGACCCTTTATTTAATCTCTGGGGGTACATTATTAATATTCCATTGCTCATGTCTAGGAATATCATCTAGTTCTTGTTTTATTAAATTAATATTATTAATAAAAGTGTTGTTTTTCTAAATTTGGTGACATAATGGTTGTGAGTTCAATTACTGAGTCAGGCAGTGTGTATTTGTATTCAGTGGAAACCTGCAAGCAATAACTGAATAGTACTAAATAAAATAAGAACTAGATGATATCCCTAGAATTTTTTTTTTTCTTTTTTTTAAGCATTTCACCCCAAGCATATTCCACTAGCATATAAGGGGTTACAGAGAGTGGGAGCAAGAGTAAAGAGACGTGATGTTGGAAAGGATAAAGGGCAGGGAATTAGATCAAGGCATCAGATGATGTCAATTGACAATACATTTGAATATTTGAAGACTATTACTATCAGGGTAGCAAGTAGTCCACCTCTTCTCCTCTCAGCTAAGGGTTAATTAGTAAGACTTTTATCATTAAATTATTGTCTAAAAAACAATCTAAAATATTTTCTAGCTTTAAATAACCTACAAAAGGTTGATAAGCCATAAAAATGAATGAATCAATGAAGACCTTCTTATTCTTTTATTTGTTTTTTCTTTTCCTCTTCCTTCTCTCTATAATTAATGTCTTCCTTCCTTTCTCTAATATTGTTCCTTTTCAACACCCTCACTGTTTTCTACACTTTCTCTTTCTTTTTAATTTTCTTTATCTCTCTCTCTCTCTTTCTCTCTTTTTATCATCTTTCTTGTTTTTTTCATTGCTCATTTTCATTCCCCCCCCCCGCATTTTCCTTCTTTCTGTCCGTCAAATTTTCCTTCCCTGATAGATTCCTTCATGTTTCCTTTTACTTCTTCCTTTTCAGTTTACTCCATCTTGAGTGCTTGCCTTTTCATTATTTCACAATTCTCCTCTGAATGTCCTATTATTGAAGGGAACACACCACATCGTTCCCATGTAAAAGTTTTCCCCCCTCTGCCCAGCAGGATGTGCTAGCAAGTTGGGTGAGGATGAGTTTGGCATCATTTAGGAGGAAATTCTTTGGAGATTCCACATCTTTCAGAGTTTGTCATCCGTTACTCCAGACACAAGTGCTTCGTTTTGACAGCAAACGACAAACTAATAAAGATCTAGTGAATGAGACGAGTAAAAAATAGAAAAGGAATAAAATTGAAAAAAAAAAAAATAAAAGAGGAGGAAATCTCACTCTCTTTCTTTTTATCTCTCTTGCTCTCTCTCTCTTCACTTTCTCTTTTGCTCCCTCTCTTTTTCACTTTCTCCCTCTCTCTTTTCTCTCTCTCCTTTGCTTTTACTGTTTCTCTTTCTTTTGCTCTCTTTCTCCTTTTTTCATTTACTTTTTCTCCCTCTATTTCTCCCACTTCTTTTGCTTTCTTTCTCTCACTTTTTCTCTCTTTCTTTCTTCTCTTTCACTGTTTCTCTCTTGTTTTTTCTCTCTCTTTCTTTCTATCTTTCTTTTTCTCTCGCTTGCTCTCTTTTTCTCTTTTGCTCTTTTTCCTTCTCTTCCACCCTCTTTCACTGTGTCTTTTTCTTTTACTCTATTTCTTCATTTTCTGTCTTTCTCTTTCTCCCTTTCTTTCACTGTTCCTCTCTTGTTTTTTCTATCTCTCTCTATCTTTCTTTTTCTTTCTCTCTTTCTTTTTCTCCCTCTTTTTTCTCTCTCTCTTGCTCTCTTTTCTCTTTTGCTCTCTTTTTCTCTTCAAATTCAAGATCTCTAAACATGCCAGGATGTAACCAACAGAATTTTGTCTACCACACTGACAAAATCCAGAACAAACTTCAGACAGATTATCAAGAATTTTTATTCTAATGCATTTGTTTTTTTATAGTGAGAGTCACCATTTACAAGGCCCCCACTTGAGGTAGAAAGTTATGTTTGGAGGCCATTTCTGTGTATAAGTGAGGGAGATAATGATTAACCCTTACCTTGAATAGGTTATGATTGTAATGATCGGGGAAACATTCTGTTGGGAGTCAATTCAACAGGGTAGTCTTTCACGGGAAGAAGCTGCTCACCAATGGAATGTAGATGGTTTGCATGGTGTGTTCTTGCCATGATAGTTTGCTTTGGTGGGACCAGGGAATATAGTTCATCTGTGCACTTTTCATGGAAGAAACGTTAGAGCAGTGAGAAGCTTGCCACATCCTGCCTGTGGGAGAGGGGTTGAAGGGTGGAGAATAATTCATCACACACAAGGGCTTAGAGACACTTTTCAACTCTGTCAAGCCTAGAGAATGAGGTCTAGGCAGCTTCTGCCCAGATATGATTTTTGGTTTGATCTGGATCTTGTAAAAGTAAAAGATATCTATCTTTGAACTCAGTATGCCCTGTGAAGGTTAGCAAATATAAGACAAAAGAAATACTAGACAAAAATGAAGAATAATTGACAATACTTCCTCTAAGAAAGCAGGAGTCATTCCAATTTAGCCATATAGCTATATTCTCTACTTCTACTTCTTATGGATGGTAGTTGCAATAAAAAACAAGAGAAATTAAGATGAAAGAAATACTAGTGAAAAATGAATAATAATTGACAATGCTTCATCTAAGAAGGCTAACCAGCAGGAGTCATTGAAATTTAGCCATATAGCTATATTCTCTACTTTTACTTCTTATGGATGGGAGTTGCAATAAAAAGCAAGAGAAATGAAGATGAAAGAAATACTAGTGAAAAATGAATAATAATTGACAATGTTTCATCTCAGAAGGCTAACCAGCAGGAGTCATTCAAATTTAGCCATATAGCTATATTCTCTACTTCTACCTGTTATGGATGAGAGTTGCAATGAAAATCAAGAGAAATGAAGATGAAAGAAATACTAGTGAAAAATGAATAATAATTGACAATGCTTCATCTAAGAAGGCTAACCAGCAGGAGTCATTCAAATTTAGCCATATAGCTATATTCTCTACTTTTACTTCTTATGGATGGGAGTTGCAATAAAAAGCAAGAGAAATGAAGATGAAAGAAATACTAGTGAAAAATGAATAATAATTGACAATGCTTCATCTAAGAAGGCTAAGCGGCAGGAGTCATTCAAATTTAGCCATATATCTATATTCTCTACTTCTACTTCTTATGGATGGGAGTTGCAATAAAAAGCAAGAGAAATGAAGATGAAAGAAATACTAGTGAAAAATAAATAATAATTGACAATACTTCATCTAAGAAGTCTAACCAGCAGGAGTCATTCAAATTTAGCCATATAGCTATATTCTCTACTTCTACTTCTTATGGATGGGAGTTGCAATAAAAAGCAAGAGAAATGAGATGAAAGAAATACTATAAAATGAATAACTGACAATGGGTCATCTAAGAAGTCTATCTTATTAATTCTTGTTTTTTTTTACTGTTCCTCTTACTCCTTATTCTGCTTTACTGCAGTATATCTTGTGTCAAATTTTCCAAGCTCTCTTTTCCCATGTGTCCAAGAAATTTCTTTCTGATTCTAAGTATAAGCATCCTTTTTGTTTTCATTTTCCTTAAAACTTCCTCATTGTTCACATGCTCTGTCCATGGTATTCTCAGCATTCTTTTGTAGAACCTCATCTCTCTTGTCTCAATTATTTTTTTCATCTATGAGTAAAGTGACCAGTATCCACCATCATATAGGAGGACTGACATTGCACATTTCAGCACTCTTTTCTTTATTTTTATAACAAAAATTTTCCTATTTCTTGATACTCAGCTTTTGGAAGGCATCCTTTGCCATTCAAATTTCAATGTTACATTTTCCGTAAAATCTTGCTACAAGGAGATCACTAAGATATTGGAACATCGCACAACCGTAATGTATTTCAATCTGATAGCATCACCCACTCATGGCTAAATCTGAAATTTACTTGTTTACTGCTATAATTAGATCTTTTCTGATTCGTTTAACATGTCAGCTAGATGTGAGTGTCAAGAAAGCAAAATACAAAATAAAATGTTGTTCAATAAAACACAATATCCAATCACGGAAACAAAGAATTCCAGGGGACAACCAGATTTGCTCAAAAGAAAGCCCCTTGTAAACAACCTGCCCAGTTGCATGGTGAAAGTCCACCTGTCAACATGTAGGTGTGCTGTGACCATCTTAACCATGGTTGCTTCTCTCATCACAACCATGACCTTGCCCAAGCTTCACCTGACTCTTCACATGCAGAACGCGGGCGATGGGTCAGCTTCAACACTATCCTCATCACTACAGTGAACCCATCTCATTGAGTACCACATTCAACCAGAATCCAAGAGAAACATTCCACTCGATCAGCCTTCACTATCCACTCTTCTCAACACAGCTGTAACCTTGACAACCAATGTGTCTTACCATGAATCAACCCGCCACTGTGACTTTGATCGAACAACCTGACAAACCCACCAGGCAGTTTGGCTTCAATATCTCAACATTACATGACCACCAGCCCATGAAACACCTCACATTTGTCAATTTTCATCCTTAAGGAAAAGCATACATCAAATACCACGAAGGACTAATCCACTCCAGATCTATCTTGTGACATCCTATAACATTGACCAACCAACCCATGAATAATCCCGCTGACAACATGCTTACCAACAGCAACTGAAGCAAGACACATGAACAATTTTAGTCAAATTTCAAAAAACTATATATCTGTCTATATTTCTGAGATGAGGTATTGTAACAATTTACAATATTTACATTGTTCGGAATGTTGTTCTCATCTTTATTGTCATATTCACGCCATTTCGGCACTTGCACACTCCGGTCTTCTTCAGGATATGTCTATATTTCTGAAATGAGGTATTGTAACTATTTACACTATTTACATTGTTCGGAATGTTGTCCTCATCTTTATTGTCATATTCACGCCATTTCGGCCCTTGCACACTCCGGTCTTCTTCAGGATATGTCTATATTTCTGAAATGAGGTATTGTAACTATTTACACTATTTACATTGTTCGGAATGTTGTTCTCATCTTTATTGTCATATTCACGCCATTTCAGCCCTTGCACACTCCGGTCTTCTTCAGGATCTGTCTATATTTCTGAAATGAGGTATTGTAACTATTTACACTATTTACATTGTTCGGAATGTTGTACTCATCTTTATTGTCATATTCTCGCCATTTCGGCCCTTGCACATTCCGGTCTTCTTCAGGATCTGTCTATATTTCTGAAATGAGGTATTGTAACTATTTACACTATTTACATTGTTCGGAATGTTGTACTCATCTTTATTGTCATATTCTCGCCATTTCGGCCCTTGCACACTCCGGTCTTCTTCAGGATCTGTCTATATTTCTGAAATGAGGTATTGTAACTATTTACACTATTTACATTGTTCGGAATGTTGTACTCATCTTTATTGTCATATTCACGCCATTTCGGCCCTTGCACACTCCGGTCTTCTTCAGGATCTGTCTATATTTCTGAAATGAGGTATTGTAACTATTTACACTATTTACATTGTTCGGAATGTTGTACTCATCTTTATTGTCATATTCACGCCATTTCGGCCCTTGCACACTCCGGTCTTCTTCAGGATCTGTCTATATTTCTGAAATGAGGTATTGTAACAATTTACACTATTTACATTATTCAGAATGTTGTGCTCATTGGGATAGCCAAGTAACCATTTCAAAAGTTAAGCAAAGTTCTAAGAAAGAGAAAACTTCACTAGAAACAAGGAAAAGAGTACTAAACTGTTACATGATATCTGTCCTCCTTCATGGCAGTGAGTGCTGGAAAATCTCCTCAAAAATGAAAAAGAGACTTCAAGAAACAGAAATGTGGTTATACAGAAGGATGCTGAGGATACCATGGACCAATTACATGAGTAACACAAAAGCTTTAGAGAAAATGGAAACAAAATGGAAACTTATACTTAACATCAGGAAGAAACAGTTGAAATTTCTACAGAAGGATGCTGAGGATACCATGGACCAAACATGTGAGTAATGACGAGGTTTTAGAGAAAGTGGAAACAGAAAAGGAAACATATACTTAACATCAGGAAGAGATAGTTGAAATTTCTACAGAAGGATGCTGAGGATACAATGGACAGAACATGTGTGCAACGACGAGGTTTTAGAGAAAATGGAAACAAAAAGGAAACTTATACTTAACATCAGGAAGAGACAGTTGAAATTTCTACAGAAGGATGCTGAGAATACCATGGACCGAATATGTGAGCAACGACAAGGTTTTAGAGAACATGGAAACAAAAAGGAAACTTATACTTAACATCAGGAAGAGACAGTTGAAATTTCTACAGAAGGATGCTGAGGATACCATGGACCGAACATGTGAGCAACGACGAGGTTTTAGAGAAAATGGAAACCAAAAGGAAACTTATACTTAACATCAGGAAGAGACAGTTGAAATTTCTACAGAAGGATGATGAGGATACCATTGACTGAAGATGTGAGTAACGACAAGGTTTTAGAGAAAGTGGAAACAGAAAAGGAAACTTATTCTTAACATCAGGAAGAGACAGTCGAAATTTCTAGAGCAATGAGAAAAGAGGGCTTGCACGATCTGATACCAACAGGATATACTGAAGGATCGAGGAAAACACTGTATAATATACTTACTGAGCTTGAGTAAATGGATGGCAGATTAGGGTTTAAAAGAAAAATACCAAAAACAAAATTTGCATTAGAAAATGTAAGCGAAGTATTAAGAAACAAGAAAATTAGAAACAGAAATTAGTATTTGACTTATATAACATTGGTCCTCCTATATGTCAGTGAATACTGGATGATCTCCTCACAGATGAAGAAGGGAAATTAAGCAACAGAAATGTGAGCAACAATAAAGCTCTAGAGAAAATGAAAACAAAAAGGACACTTTTACTTAGAAGCAGGAAGAAACTGTTGAAATTTCTAGGGTACATAAAGATGACGAAAGAGGGTTTTGAAAATTTGACTCTTACATGACATATAAGGTAAACAGTGAATAACCTTCCTAATGAGCTTGGGATTAAGAGAGATTGCAAAAAGACAAACATTTCTAAGAGCTACAAGGGATAGGAAGTTGTGGTGTACCATGATCACTCACTTCTTAAAGGAACCCTCTAGCCATCTTCAGGTGTCCTTTGTTATTTTCTACCTGCAATATCAATTATTGTTTGTTCCTGCTAAATGTGTGTTTCAGTACCTAATCCAGGGATTGAACTCAGTAAAATATTTTAACCAAATAGGCCATTATTGCAAAGAACGTCAGTGGGGTACTTTTAGAGTTTTTATATTCAATATTAGATGATTTTGATATTTCATTATTATGGTGGACTCCGGATACCTTTGGAAAAATTTGTATTTTCTGAATTTAACGATTGAATTCAGACTCTACAAACTACTTTGTTCAGGTATTCAGATATAGGAATAATAATTCTTGAGAAACAAAGCAAAGTGTTGAACTGTTATGTATTATCTCGTTTCTGAAAATTGGACAATCTCTTCACTGATGAAGAGACTTGAACCAGTAGAATACAATGGATAAAGCATGCAAGCATTAAAAAAAAAAAGTTTTAAGGAAAATAGGAACTACAAGGAAACATACAATGAGAAAAAAGATAGCTAAAATTTCTGGGTCACATTATGAGGAAAGAGTACTTAGATAGTTTAACACTCACTGGACATACCGTAGCAAAGAGAAACAGCTGGAAACCGATTTTATGTGAATAGATAGATAGCAGAACAGAGACAAAGATGGATACTGACATGTCAAAAGTTTGTTAAAGCTTTAAAAGAAAGGAAGCTGTGAATATACATTATCGTCCATATCCTGAAAGGATTTGATACATAAAAATGTGACTAGCTAGCTGCAATTTGATAAAAAAAAAATTATTTTCAGATGTTATTTTAGTAACACCTGATAAGAATACAAAGTTAAATTTGTCACTTCTGGATACTGGCAAGTCAAGGTAATGTGGTCTTTTTCAAACACTCATTCTTCTTTTTGCAAGGATCTGAGGGATTATGCCATCTCTCCTTGTGCATTTATATAAGTTCCTGTTATCTGGATGTTGTGTATGTGCAACCTAATCTCAGCTGTGTTCACTTCCTTGTTTTTATGTTGATACACCTACGACATGATTTTGGGGTTGATTTTGCACTTGTTGCCTTTAAGATTACCTTCTAGCTCAACTCCTGAGCCATCTAGATCTTTTAACATTCTGCATGACTCTTTCTACTGCTACTCCTCTTGATGTAGGAGCATTTTTGTTTTTCATCCAATAGCTAAGTTCAAACTTGTAGGAAAATATTCTCCCTCACAACACTAATGGAATTAACTTGCTTCTAAATGCTTTGTTTAGCTTTTTGAGGCATATTAGATATTCCAATGCAATTTATGATTTCTGAATCATATTTTCCTGATGTTGGTTAAAATACTTCCTTGTTATTTCAGTTTGTGATCTTGCTTGATTTTAATGTCTCCAGTTCCCAAATTGTATCTTGGTCTGTACATTGTTGTGCGAGAAAGTGTGCTATTGAATTAATTAACAAAGTGAATAGCAATATAACATAAAGACATAAAAAAAGTTTAAAATAACCATATAAGTCTTCATATAACATCAATTGAATATATATATATATATATATATATATATATATATATATATACATTTATATTTTAAATGTTCATACAGAGTGTGTATATCTTTTTGTGAGAGATTTGATATCTGAAAAAGAAGGTGATCTTGAGTTCTTATCTTAAGTTGATAGTCACGAGCCTGAATAAATACGTCTTTCTGGTTTGACTGTCAGAAACCAAATAGGATGTTTGACTTTCATGCCTAACGATCCCTTGGGCTGTTCATGTGACTATTGTTATAAAATAAAATAAGACATATCTCGGTTGATTTGCAGGTAAATAAACTAACATACTCAAGAGCAAGAGCCGGATGTGAATGGGACAAGGCCCCGTCACAAAATGACCATTATCGTCATTTACGTATAAGCCCAATGCACAAGTTCCTGTCGAAAAATATAATATTTTAAAGTGTTTCTATTTTTTGACCAATAAAAATGCTTCCCTCATAATTATACTCGCTTCGTTTTATGAGCCTGTTAAGCCATAAAAAATGCCATAAAAGGGGTCACACATGGAAGTACAACAGCAGTCAACAGGAGGCCAGGGAAGAGACCTGTCACGGTCAGTGAGCGGTCGGCAACAGTCAGCAGCAGTAGCGCCATGCTAACCAGTGAGAACTACTATGAGAGATCAACCCAAGTTGGCAGCCAGCTTATGAACTATACCACAAGGTAGCTGTCCCAAACCCACACGTTCCTATTGAAATAAATCACGTAAATCTATTTCTACTGTTGTCGTATTTCCTTCTTGCAACCATACGCTTCTCTATAACACTATCTATGTATCTATTTTTAGTTTTTTTAAAGGTTATCTATTTTTAGGTCTTTTAAAAGTTTAGTCAAAGGGGGATAACTTTTGTCTCCCTCAGCAACATGATGTGTATCAAAAATGTTTTTTAAATGAATTTAAAAAAAATGAGCACTCTTCTATAAGCAAGTAAAGGAATATATTTTCGGACGGATCTTTTATCCAACATTATTACTTTATAATTACATTGTCAGCGGGTTCACATGTTTAAGCCTCAATCGTTGTTTTTATTTTGTGTCTAATTTCCATAAAACTTCCTCATTGTTCACATGTCCCATCTATGTTAGTCTCAGTATTCTTCTGTAGAACCACATTTCTGTTTCCTCATCATCTGTGAGGAAATTGTCCAGCATTCATTGCTATATAGGAAGTATGCTATTACATAACATTTCAGCATTCTTTTTTTGTTTTGTTTTGTAATTCTCAGAAGAGAATGCTATTTTCTTTAATGAAAACTTTCACATCTAATTAATAAAAACATTTTAAGCACATCTGGCAATGACAACAGAGCACTAATTAACCCATTATACAGAGATAGGTTATTAAGTGCAATTTTGATTGACTTGCTCATTGAAGTTCAAAAGAAGCTTTAGTTAGTAAAGAAAACAAGTGATCAGAACTTTTAAGGAATATAAAGTTGCTGAACAAAATCTAAGCCAAATCTAAAATGTCTTTTTGAGAAGAGTTTTAATTTTTTTCAATCCTCCCATTGTCTTGTGTATATATGTAATAAAACTGCTGTAAGCTTCTTATCTCCTGTACTGAAAACAAATGAAGCCTGAAATTAATCTTGTCAAAAAATAAATTAACCAACAATTGGTGTATATATTTTGGGTGAAAGGTCAGTGGCAAGGATTTTACACAAAGCATATCATGTTGCTCAAGGTCCAAAGAGAAAATGTCTAGCAATTTTCTTTGACAGTTAACTTTGTTTAATTCTATTCATCGTGTAGTTTGTGGCCACTTGTGAGAGAATCAATTTCACTGTCTTTCTTGTCAGTTCTTTGATGTTCACTTTGGCAACCAAAAATCTCTTCTTTTTTCTGCTTCTTCTTGTACTCTATCTATTGTGTTCTTACCCACTCTTGATTATAAGATGATCGGAGGATCTAAAATAATTTTTCACCCTTTCCCCACTTCATTTGTAAAGCAATATTTATATTCTTTTCAACAGTCAGAAAGTTGTATGTTACCAGCAAAATCTTGGAATTGCAAGAATGTAATGTTCTTGAACATTCACCTTATGAGCGGCCATCTCTTTTTCTGGGTGTCCTTACATTAGATACATGTGCAAAGTCTTTGTGCTAACACTAAGTCATATTTTCTTTATTTGCTTTTTCCTTCAGTTCTCCAGCCACACAAAGTTATTAAACCAATGAGATACTTATCTACAAGGTGCATCAAAAATACTTTTACAAACTTTGGGGTCAGGTTTCTCACACCAAAACAAGGACAAGAGTCCATATAAACATATTGATTGAAAATTAATGAGATGACTTTAGAAGGAAATAGAAATCGAATTCTAAACAGGAAACAATGGCAACACCTCTACTCCTATTCAATAAATGGAAAAGGAGTGTGAACAAACCAATAGGCGAACCTATTTACTCCTAGTAATTAATAATATTGCTTCAATGTAAGCAAGGAAAGTGTAATTTTAGACCTTACAAGTACCTTCCTCAGTATCATATCTGGATGTATGAATATCCTGCCATTGTTAAACGGAATGCTTCTCAGTTAACTCCCTACTACGCACGTTAAATGTTAAAGACACACTAACCACAAATGTACATGAATGTCAAATGTAACCTAGTCTATAGTACCATCTACCATAAACTTTCTTTAAACATAATGACTTAAAAATGAAGGATTTGTGGAAATATGTTAATATGTAGTTTTTTCCTTGTTTTATTATTATTATTATTATATATATATATATATATATATATATATATAATTTATTTTAGGATATTAAACATGTCAAAATTGCTACATAATTGCAGTTGTGTTTCGATGTGTATCAATGCATCTCATCAGGTGATTGTAAATTACTGCCAAGTGAATCATTTCTTTAGATTTAAAACCAATACAACCTCTTTTTATAAAAAAAGAAAAAAGGGGGTATAAGCTTTGTGGGCTATATTTTGATCAACCAATCAAATATGACCTACATTAAATTTAAACTAAGCGAACAAGCAAAAATTAAAAAAATTATTTTTTTTATAAATGGGTCATGACCAGCAGCTAATGGCCGTCAGATACAAACTAGCATGAATGTAAATTGTTACATAAATTATATAAACTAGACTCGGTCATTTCCTAAGAAATAAAAATGTGGTGGAGAGGTAATTTAACAAAATGCTAAACAAGTTATATGCTTTGTAAAATTCCTACATAAAATTTTTTATCGTTGATAAATAAATAGCTTCTTTAAGGAACTAGTAAATAAGTTAAATGTATAGAATTATTAGGTAAATTAATATACAACTGTTGAATAAAGATTCTTTATATAAGATGCTAATAACAATAACTGATCAATGTAAAATGGCAAAAATACCAACTAAATACCAATACTTCCATACAAGATGTTACTGACACTACCAGGAGATTGAAATTAGCATTGATACACATCAAAACACGACTGCAATTGTGCAGCAATTTTGACATGTTTTCAGTGTAATATCCTAAAATAAATAATATTGGTCTACTTTGTATTGAGCCCCCTTTTAAATTAAATGTTATGAACATTGGAATTGTACTCAATTCGTTTTCATCTTACCTGGATATATATATATATATATATATATATCCAAGTATATGATTGGTGTATATGGAATGAATTCCAATAACCAACAATTACTATTCTTAAAAGAGTGCTCAATACAAAGTAGAGCAGATATAATTATTTATTTAAAAAATTTATAACATAAATATGTTATAAAATCACTACAAAAATAGCCATTTTGTTTCAACACCCTCGGTGTCTTATCAAGTGATGACGTTGAATGTAAAATAAAAATAAAAATTCAACGTCATCACTTGATAAGACACCGAGGGTGTTGAAACAAAATGTCTATTTTTGTAGTGATTTTATAACATATTTATGTTATACATTTTTTAAATAAATAATTATATATATATATATATATATATATATATATATATATATATTCACCCCTATACCCTGGTGGTTGTTGGTAATGTAACTGACTGTTGTTTTGAGGTTTTTCTTCACAGCTTTAACAATGTTTCTGTTATCAACTGCTGTTATTTTCTTTGTTCTATGACTGCTGGTCATTACAGCAATAGTTTCTTTTCTTTTTCAGGACCTTCCAAATTGTTGTGTTGGCTATGTCTGATGTTTGTTCAATGGCTCTAATTGATTTTCCTTCTTTTCTCAGCTGCAAAATGGCTTGCTTTTCCTCCATATACAGCTCTCTCATCATTATGTTGGTTTATCCTTTTTAAAAAGAAATACATTCTTTACAGGTGAAACCCAAGACTAGAACCAAGAGTAATTATTCAAAGCTATTTAATGTTTAAATGATCAATTCAAAAGGCAACACCTGGGCAACAAGAAACACCTGTCGATGATGTGTTTTGCTGACTTTAAAAATGGGTGGGTTCAAACCAAGGGTGTTATGTTTATGTTGTTTAACATCTAAATGTAAATTCCAAGAAATTCTAAATTCTTGTCTCATATTCATCTTTTGATCTTCAACCCAAATTTCACAAGTGAACAACAAAAACAAAAGAATTAATCTTGCTGTTCCAATACTTTTGAAGGGGACTGAATATCAATTTTTTGGCTCTAGTATTAACTGTTTTTCTTTTGACTTACACTTGACCTAGACCTGTCTGTTACTTAATTGTAATTAATCAACCAACTCTATTTAGTTTGTTGATTAGATTAATTAGCAGGTCAGTCATGGTTTAAGTATAAACTGAACATATACCTGCCTTTTGAACTGCATATAAACTGAACGTATGTCTGCCTTTTGAACTGTATATAAACTGAACATATGTCTGCCTTTTGAACTGTATATAAACTGAACGTATGTCTGCCTTTTGAACTGTATATAAACTGAACGTATGTCTGCCTTTTGAACTGTATATAAACTGAACGTATGTCTGCCTTTTGACTAACATATAACGAGAACCTTTGTTGACGTCATAATTTGACATGTTATTTCATAGTAATAAGTGATTCATACGTTTGGAATTTATTTTTGAAAGATCTAATGAGAAAATAACTTTCAATCCTAGTGAAACATTGTCACATATCATTTCTTATTCAGTGGCAGGATGATGGTATAGATTCAGCTTATCCGCTGTTCCGTCACGACTTAATCATAGTTGCAAGTTGTACCTAGGAAATAAAGAATTGATTGCAGTCATGTCATGAAGAAACAAACAATGGAGAACAAAATTGCCCATACATCAGTCAGAAGACATGTGACTCAAATCAGCAAAGAAATATATCTGTTATCACCTTTTATGATTTGACACTTTCTAGAATATTCTTGTCTGTCTTAGTGACATTTTTCTTCATTTTTAGACTTACTATTGTTTTGAGCTATTGTTCTCAATTTGGTTCATGTTATTATTGACAGAACATTACGACCGAGTACCTATTGGTCATCATCAGGCGTACATTGATTGGCATATCTGGGATATCTGTTGATTGTGATATTTTGCTCCTTGGTATCAATTATTGTTCATTCCTGTTGAATAGATGTGTCACTACAAAATACAAAGATTGAACTCCTGACCACTCAATGGCAGTAACATATGTATAATCAACTCTTGTATCTATTATGACATTTCTATATAATACTATAAAAAATTTTCTCTTTGTACCATGTCCCTTCAAGAGGTTGGCGATCATGACTCTCTACAATTTCCTGTCTTTTGTAGTTAATAAATTTTGTCTTTTTTTTTATTTCTCTTAAATCCTGTTCCACCATCCATGTATTCAACCTCACTGTATTATGCAATGTTTTCCTCTCTCCCTCTCGCTTTTAATCTGTCCTTTGAGTGTCAGATTTTCCAAATCTTCTGTCCTCCTCACTCAAGAAATTTCAATTGTCTCTTCCTGATGTTAATTATAAATTCTTTTTGGCTTCCATTTTTTTTAAAGGCTCATTATTCCTGATATATACGGTCTAAAGTATCCTCAGCATCCTTCTGTAGAACCACATTTCTGTTGTTTTAAGTCTCTTCATCTTTGATGAGATTGTCCAACACTCACTGCTCACTCTATTTCTTAATACACTGCTTAGCACCTTCAGATTTTAGTCTTGCACTTTCCATCCTCTGTTAAAACACTTCCTAGATATTTAAGTTTTTGTATCTGTTTGATTTTGGTATCTCCAATTTGCAATTCATACTTTGCACTGTTCCTTTTGGTAACAAACAAGTATTCTATCTTTTACAGTTGATGTTTAATCCTTTATTTTCGCTTTAATTCGCTACCCTTCTTGTCATGGGTCCTTACCTGTAACTACAGAATGAACTCTTCCTAACACTATGTATAGAGAGGGGGACGAATCAAGCTGAGCCGATAGTAGTTCACTCCAAACCAGACTGACAGTCATACTAACACCTTCCATATCTTGTATTATTATTTTGTGTAATGTACCTTCATTATTTCTACTCTTGTTTTCATGTTGTTCTTCTTTGGTTCTAACCTGGACCATAACAATATCTATCTATCTATGAACCCCTGTCTGTCTAATATCTATCTATCTATCTATCTATCTATCTATCTGTCATGGGTCCTTACCTATAACTACAGAATGAACTCTTCCTAACACTATGTATACTATGCCTCTCAAGAGAGAAGGTCGAATCGAGCCGAGCCGATAGTAGTTCACTCTAAACCAGACTGACAGTCATACTAACACCTTCCGCATATTGCATTATTATTTCGTGTAATTACCTTTGTTATTTTTACTCATGTGTTCATGTTGTTCTTCCTTGGTCCTAACCTGGACCATAACAATTCTGTAGGTGTTTACGTTTTTTCATAGTTTTCTTTCCATGACTGATATCAACACTGTGTCACCTGCATCTCTTATGTTGCCATAAATGAATCCTGTTAGGACTTCCAATTTTCTCAGAATTTCCTCACTGTATAGATTGAATAAGTCCGGTGAGAAGACACCTCCTTGTCTTACACACCTTTCTATTTTTGTATGTCTGCTGAATTCATTTTTTATCCATATGCAGACAGATTGATGCCAGCGTAAGTTCTTGATCATTCTAATATCATTCCCAAATATCAAGGTTGCTAGGCAGTTCCAACTCTATCAAACGTCTTTGCATAATCTAAAAAACACAGATACTTGTCCTTAGCTTTCTTTAAATGGAAAACATGCACATTCTTCAGCCTCTCCAAAGCTTTGTCTTCATCCAAAACTTTGAGGACAACATTAAATGATTTGTATCTGTCTATATTTCTGAGATGAGGTATTATGTACACTATTTAGATTACTTGGGCTATTGTCCTCATCTTTGTCGGCAAATTTTTTACAGCGTTTTGGCCGTTGTACACTCCAGCCTGCCTCAGGTAGTTGGAATATCAAACTGAACCCTTTATTTCACTCACTGGGGTAGACTGTTCTAGTTCCACGTGCCATGTTTAATGGATGTCAGTTATAAGTTATCTCCTGTTAATTCCCCTCTCCAAGTTCTCCACTGCCTTAACTGGGTATTTGGGTCTTGTCACTGGATCTAACCAATGCCTTTATCCACTGTGCCACGTGTCCTTGAGAAATAAAGGCTTCAGTTCGACATTCCAACTACCTGAAGAAGGTCTGAGTGTACAATGGCTGAAATGTAATTAATATGGCGACAAAGATGAGGACAATAGTCCAAATAATGTAAATAGTGTACATAATACCTCATCTCAGAAATATAGACAGATACCGAAGGGCTGAAACGTTGTAATAAATATGGTGACAAAGATGAGGACAATAGTCCGAATAATGTAAATAGTGTACATAATGCTTCATCTCAGAAATATAGACAGTTACTGAAGGGCCGAAACGTTGTGATAAATATGGCGACAAAGATGAGGACAATAGTCCGGATATTGTGCATTTTGTTTTTTTTTTATTATTTCGCTCCAAGCAAGACGATAATGCCACTAAGACAAAAAGTGTTACCAGAAGACTTTAGAGAGGAGGAAGGACAATAAAAGGATAAGATTCAGGAAAGCAGAAGCTGCTGATTGACGTTCCATTTAAATTTTCAAAGGTTATAAGTGACAGGAAACATGAAACCTTGAAGTGTGAGAAAAGAAACCATTAGAATAAAACTTATGGTTATATCTAGTTATTTCAAAGTAACATGATGGGACCTAGTAGCCAATCTAGTCAGTTAAGTGTCATATAATACACACTTGGGTGGTCTCTTTCAATTTATGACTGACTCGGCAGAGGATTTTCTGTTGTAGGTTACTATTTCTTTTTGCCGTAGAATAGTTGCCAATCAAGGCAAAAAAAATGTCCCTTCTGCTATCCCACTCATATCTGGTTGGGAGAAGAGATGGAGTCATACCTTTCCCAAGGGTATTTGTACATAAATGAAAGCAACAAACCTGACTGTAATCAATTTGTCACTCCAAGTCGATATCCCTTACACCACACGCACATCCTAACCAATCTAGTCCCACACTTAAATTCATACAGTCAAGGTACAAAGAATAAGAGCTCATTAGTACAACTGCCATGAAAATATTTATAGAAATATATATATAAAGAAATATAGTCTTAAGGTGTGCTATATTTATGGAATAAAGTGCTCAATATCAGAGATAGAGCGTGTGTAAATATAAAAGTGAACATAGAAGTCAACACTTAGAGGCGACAGTCTGTTTCATGCTATATGCAATCGTCAGGCCACATGTGCTGTTATTTTTCTCGGCTATTTATATATATACGGCTTAGTGGTGCATTGTGGGTAGTCTATTATGGCGGTTATTTTACCGGAAATCGTTTGTTTATTTATTTGGGTCAAATTATATTGCTTGTTTTTATATTTTATTTTTTTTGTTTCTTATTTTATTTATTTATTTATTTATTAACATAGTAAAAATTTGTTTATATCACTTATTTAACAGTTTTGTTTTTGTTTGAGAATTTAATTAAAGCTATTTGTTCAATTTTGGTGTTGATTGTTGTAGTTCATTCTAAGTATTATTTTGGCGGGAACAGTTTTTAATTGATTATCTTTATTTGGGATTGGTTTGTTTATTTATTTACTTGGATGAATTTAGGTCAATTTATTTTACTTTTTAAGTAACATAGTATTTATTTATGTTTTATTTCTATTTTTTATTGTTATTTTGTTTATTAGTATATTTATTTGTTTTTATTTTATTTTTTCCGTTTTTCATTTTTTAGGTTACGCAGTAAAAATTTATTTTCATGTCTGCATTTTGAGATGAGCTCGGATCTTTTGTTTAATAATTTGTTTTTGTCGCCTCTAAGTGTTGACTTCTATGTTCACTTTTATAGAAATATATATATATATATATAGAAAGGACAAAAAGGAAGCTATATCTCAGCAGGTCAGGATCAATAACATTACAAACACTTCTTTGGATTTTGTCAAATCTTGAGACCTTCGTGCACCAGACCAGCAGGTCAGCAATATTCGATGCACAGACAAAATGGTAGCTTTTGCTCCTAAATATTAATTTCTAGTGATCTAAATTTCCAAGATGAGCCTCATCATGTTTACAAGTGATCACTCAACATGGAAGAACTGTAGACAGGAATGGAAGTTCATTT
>OZ010611.1:29901183-30078683 GCA_963932145.1 Acanthosepion lycidas
CCAAACATTCCCACAAGACAATTTGTGTGTCATATGTAATTTACATGGCAAATTTGGAAAGCATCAGATAAAAAAACCAGGAGTTATGACCAAAAAACTGTTTTTTTGCACAGTTTTTCATGATACACGGGGAAAGCATGCAGGACTAAAACCACACTATCTTATTTCTTGCATCTGTCTATATTTCTGAGATGAGGTATTATGTACAGTATTTACATTATTCGGACTATTGTCCTCATCTTTGTTGCCATATTTATTACAACGTTTTGGCCTTTCAGTATCTGTCTATATTTCTGAGATGAGGTATTATGTACATTATTTACATTATTCAGACTATTGTCCTAATCTTTGTCGCCATATCTATTACAATGTTTCAGCCTTTCAGTATCTGTCTATATTTCTGAGATGAGGTATTATGTACATTATTTACATTATTCGGACTATTGTCCTCATCTTTGTCGCCATATTTATATATGCTCTGGTCTTCTTCAAGTGGTTGGAATGTTGAACTGAATCCTTTATTTTGCTCACTTGGTAGATTGTTCTACTTCCACGTCTATTGGATATCACTTATCAGTTATCCCCTTTTAATTCATCTCTCCAAGTTCTCCACTGCCTTAGCCAGGTACTGAACTCACACTGCCACTGGATCTAACCAACGCCCTTATCCACTGTGCTATGTATCCTTAAGGACAACTGTGTATGAATTTATGGTACTTATAAACATAATGTCTTCAGCAATCATTTTTCACCAGTGCTGATATTGCAATTTTTGCTGTTATCAATGCATGTTTTTTTACCAGAGCTCATATTGGAATTTTCATTGTTATTATTGCTTTCCTCTGGCATGCCTTATTACTGGTTCCTATATTTCTTGTATAATGGAAAATTTTTGTAATATGTAAAATCCGACAAAAAATGAGGACATTATTCAAATTTTTATTTTAAGTAGTACAAAAAAACTTAATTTTTTTCCACAGTTTTTTGCAATTTTTTGTGTGAAGCCAGTGTCACAGGCACTCTACATAATTATGAGTGCATAGAACGTCAGATCATCCAGTAAAAATTTTGTTTGCATGTAACTTTGTCTTCATTTTTGCAAAAACTTATAACCAACATCAGTTTTATCAATTTTTCTGCCAAACCTTGGGTTGTCTGGAGATTGAAATGTTGTTCTCGACTTAAGTTAGTAAATTTGTAATATGAGTATACAATTTCTTTGAAATCGGTTGAGAAATGTAGATATGCATGGAAAGCATACACACATACACGCAGACACAAACAGACATTTGTTTTATAGATATAGATATATACACACACACATGTGTGTGTATATATATATATATATATATATATATATATATATATAAATGCACTCACAGACATGTGTGTGTATATATATATATATATATATATATCTATATATATATATATATATGTATATATATGTATATATGTATATATATATATATATATATATATATATATATGTATGTATATATATATATATATATATATATATATATATATATATAAATGCACTCACAGACATGTGTGGGTATATATATATATATATATATATATATCTATATATATATATGTATATATATATAAATGCATTCACAGACAAGTGTGTATATATATATATATATATATATATATATATATATGTATATATGTATATATATATATATATATATATATATACATATATATAAATGCACTCACAGACATGTGTGTATATATATATATATATATAAATGGATTCACAGACAAGTGTGTATATATATATATATATATATATGTATATATGTATATATATATATATATATATATATATATATATATATATATATATATATATATATAATACACTCACAGACATGTGTGTGTATATCTATATATACATATGTATATATATATAAATGCATTCACAGACAAGTGTGTATATATATATATATATATATATATATATATATATGTATATATGTATATATATATATATATATATATATATATATATATATATAGATATGTATGTGTGTGTGTATATATATATATATATATATATATATATATACATATGTGTATACACACACATATCTCCTGTCAATCAACTTCCTTTGCCTGTTAAATCTAATGTCTCATATTCAGCTCTTACTCCTTTTTCCCCAATTAATATTGAACATGATGGTGCCAACAAGAAAATACAAAACTACAAACCTAAGAGGAACCAGGATTTGGCATGAATAGATTCTCAAGTCAGAAGAAGCAAAAAATCAGTGTGAAATCAATAAAATGGTGACAATTGAGGGAAATGAGGTTGAAGAATTATTTACTACCTAGAATAATTGCTTCTTTTTTTTTCTCTCAGCGGCAGAGATGTGAGAAGATGAACGTCTTCAAACCATATATTTGAAGCCATTCTTTCATATTGGACAAATAACAAAAATTTCACATGAACTAAATTGGAGTTAAGGTTAATTTCATGACAGTTATAAATTTTCTTTTCGTTAATTATTACCATTTAAAAGTATATATGATAGTCATTCTGCTAATGCCATTATATTCTCTGCCTCTTAGATGGAGCTTACAACCATATTACATTGAAACATTAGCTCCCATACTATCACCCAAGGTAAGTAACTGGTCAGTACCTAGGTTAGCTGATCACTTAGAAATACCAGGTGCTGTAAGGTTGGATGTGCGGGTGGTGTAATGAATAATGGCTTGGAATTGTTAATCAAAGAGCCAAGTACCAGTTCCAGTTGGGTTTGTTACATTTGCTTTAATTTTGACTTAATTTCTTTGCTTTATCCATTGTAATGCTCCTTTTATTTCAATAAGGCTCTATCAGTCATTTAAAACAATTAAGTATTTAACCCAGTCTTAAAGCACCCAGGGGCCCCAATAGATAATATGATGGAGACATTCTGTATGCAAACAATAGACTTTGAATTAGGTTCTGACATATACTGAAAAGAACAAGGATGAACTATGGGATCACCATTATCTCCAGTAATGACACTAATATGCGTAGAATACTTGGAGAAATATCTATATATCTCTGACCACTAAAGCCAAAAAGGTGGCATAGAATGTAGCTTATACTTTCATATTCTACCCTCATCAATACTGCTGTACCATATTAATTACTAGTTCATTACAAAAGTTTGTACCCAATTGCGAAATTAAAAACCATAAAAATTATGCACAAACTTTTGCAGTGGTCCAATATATAATCAAGCCTTCCATGTAGTTTGGGATAAAAATAAGCAGAACAACTGGGCTTTTTGGATGTACTAATACGTCACCCAAAATATGTGGTTAAAATATCCATGTTTCATAAGCCAAAGCACTGAGCCCGTGTTCAAGAATAACTACCAAACTATATTCAAACCTATCAGATTGCTTAATTTTTAGGTAAGAAAATGTTAACTTGGAAAAACAGCTTAGTATCAAAAAGTAAATATAATAATAGTATGTCTGATAGAGGTCTAGGCATTTCCATAATATCAATGAATTATGGTTCCACCTACCATTAACTTTATATACTGCTAACTTATGACTTTTGGCACATCGTTGTATTTTGAAGCATGCAAACTGCAAAGTTTTAATATTTATTTGACTTAAATTTTTGTTTATTTTAATTTAATTTTGTTACTTTCCCCTCTGCATTGTTCCTTTTATTTGAAAACTTTTCCTTAAGAATGTATTCCTTCATGTATGCAAACAAATGTCCTTGCGGAACTGCCTGAATCTCATAAGGAATTCTATTGATATAATGCCAGAAGGTAAAAGAAAACTAACCAAAACACTGAAATACCATAAAAATGATTATATCATTTGGTGTTATATATTTTGAGGAAAGAGTGTAGGATGGCTGGTGCAGGGGCTACAATATTTGTCCTTCAAATTTCGATATGGTTGTTGTTGCTGTATCCCAATAGATGTACTTACCTCACTTCCTTTTATTCCCTCAAACTATCTCTTTTTATCTATTTCTATATAAACATAATCTACAAATATACACATGTGTGTGCATGTATATATATATATATATATATATATATATATATATATATATATATATATATCTCCAAATGTAAAAGAATGAAGAATAAAATTACATTCAAAATATTAATTTAAAACGGGGTTCAATACAAGAGTAGAGCAATAAATTGTTAATTACCTGAAGAGATGTTTTATTTAAACATTGAAACAATATCTACAATTTTGTAGTAATTACTTACATGTTCTAATGTAACAGAGTATAATATATATATATATATATATATATATATATATATTTTGAGCAATTTAAAAAAAAAAGTAAATGTTAAGAACTGTGGATACTTAATCTGTCTGTTCTTTCTCTTTATTTGTATATATATATATATATATATATATAGATATATATATATATATATATATATATATATATATATATATAATTAAAGAGAAAGAACAGATATATATATATAATTATTTATTTAAAAAATTTATAACATAAACATATTAAAAAATCACTACAAAAATAGCCATTTTGCATCAACACTCCCGGCGTCTTATCAAATGATGTTGAATGCAAAACAAATGTTTTATTTTGCATTCAACACCATCACTTGATAAGACAACGGGAGTGTTGAAACAAAATGGTTATTTTTGTAGTGATTTTATGACATGTTTATGTTATAAATTTTTTAAATAAATAATTAATATCTGCTCTACTTTGTATTGAACACTCTTTGAAGAATAGTAATTGTTGGTTATTGGAATTCATTCCGTATACACCAATTATATACTTGGATATATATATATATATATATATATATATATATATATATATATATATATATATATATATATATACAAATAAAGAGAAAGAACAGACAGATTAAGTATCCCCAGTTCTTAGACTTTTTTTTTTTAACGTGCTCAATACAACGTAGAGCAAAATATTTTGTAATATTTTTATATTTTACATCGCTATACACACATATATAGAATCTCTCCACGCACATGCATATAACTGCTACACACACACACATATATATATATATAATCACTACACACATATATATAATCTCTCTCTGTCTCTCTCTCTATATATATATAGATTTAATATATTTTAATATTTTATTTAGTGCTGAGAGAATCGTTTAATATTACTAAAAAATAAAGAGAATATAGATATATTATAAAATATATAAATAAAGAGAAAGAATGGACAGATTAAGAATCCACAGTTCTTACCATTTACTTTTTTTTCGAAAAAAAAGTGCTCAATACAAGTATTATTATAATATTTTTATTATAATATTTTACATCGCTGCACAAAAACTTTCATGTTTCGGAACTATAATGTTCATCCATCAGGCAATGATAGATAACTTATGATGAAAATGATTTATTTGGAAAACTAGAAAACAAATTATTATCTCATTTGAAAGTTAAAAAGAACAGAAAATTAAAAAACATACCTACGGGGATGTCTGGATTAGCCAATCAAGACACAGATCTAAGCTAAAGGGAAAAGTGAAAAATAAGGTCAGAGGTTATGGGTAGGTTATTTATTAATTGATGCCTTAGAAAAATTGACACTTTAGACACATCCAACAGCAGACAAATGTCATGATAATATATATATATATATATATATATATATATATATATATATAGTCAGATTGATGCGTGTTTGTGACACTGGGTTTCATGCTATTTGTGATGGTCAGACAATCTGATCATCACAAATAGTGTGAAACACAGGGTCACAAACTCACATCAATCTGACTAAGTATCTTAGCTCTATCACTGATATGGAGCACTTTCCAATAAGTACCGCGCATATATAATATATAAATAATATATATAAAAAATTACAGATATATATATATATATATATATATATATATATATATATATATATATATATATATATACTTTTATCTCTTTAAACATTATTTTTAGTGGGTACACATTTTTTCTTTTTAAAAATGTTCTCCAAGCAAGAGGTGTGAGAAAAGAAACTGTTAGTATGGAATTTATGGTTACATCTAGCCTGCTCACCTGTATATTGGTGAGATCTCGGCACCAGTCTAGGACTGCACTTGAATCCAAAAATACTAGATACCATAAGAAAGAACTCATCTGAACATTTACCATAAAAGTATTTATAGAAAAAAAGCACAGAAGACTACCTTACGGCAGTGAGTAAATGACTGAAGCCGAGACGTCAGGTCAGCACCAATAATATTGCTGATTCTTCTTTGGATTTTATCAAGGAGCTCACAGTAAATAGCAAGGGAATCAGACCATTTGAGTAGATGTTATATTTATTTATTAAAGAGTATATTTATTTATTTTTGTCTGCAGGCGTGAATATTCAAGAAATCTCATTAAAGAAAGAAAAATATGCACTCTCCAGCAGGATTCGAACTTGCGTCCCTCTGCGCTGAGGGAAACCATCTGACAGGCTTTAATTAATTCAGCCACAGTGTAGCCTTGACAATCTAGCAAGCTTTGAACAGTTCCTTTAAGCAAAATCATTCTTGTCATAAATTCCTCAAAATTTTCATATCTGCTCCATAATTTTCTAAAGAAGTGTATTTTTATTTATCATCTGACAGATTTTTATCACATTAAAAATTATTTCTTGATGAATACCTATATTTGAATAGACGACCTGTTTTTTGGGTTTTGCTTGTTTTTTTTTAAACAGTATATTATTGCCTATGAGCCTGAATATTGGAAAAATTCTCAAATATGGGTATCCACTAAAAATAACATTTAAGTGATAAAAATCTGTCAGATTAAAAAATAAAAAAATCCATTACTTCTTTAGAAATATACATAAATTACTTCGAAGTTATTTATATTGGAGACCTGTATTTGAAATAGTTGCCTGGGTTTTTATTTAAAAGTTGTGTATTATATCTATCAGAGTTCTGCCTTGCAGTATCACTTTAGAAATCTTAGCAGCAAAAATAAAAATTGCAGCATCTATTTCAAATACTGGCATCAACTAAATTTTAAAAAAATGACATTTGAACTTTGAAGTAATAAAAATGTCAGATTAAATATAAATCCATTAATTCTTTAGAAATATATATATACATTTATATATATATATATTTATATATATATATATATATATATATATATATATATATATATGTAGCATGATATCTAAATTGTTATTAATCACTAATTCAAAGGTAAAATCCAATGTGTATATGGTTCCTGGCATGGGACACATATTGGCATTTCCTCATTTTTTAGTAGATCTTGGTGGGTTATCTTTAGAAAGTTAGAGAGAGCAAAGATCATCTTGAATAAATTAAAAAATAACATACATATATTTGAACAAAATTTCAATTTTCCATGTGCTTCCATCCTTAGCTATGATTTTAACAAGATGTCATGTGGGTACTAAAGAAAGTATATATAAAATAAACTGTCACAACTGTTCATTAAAATCTATTTTATATATATATATATATATATATATATATATATATATGTGTGTGTGTGTGTATATATATATATGTGTGTGTATATATATATATATATCTATTTCAAATACTGGCATCAACTAAATTTTAAAAAAATGACATTTGAACTTTGAAGTAATAAAAATGTCAGATTAAATATAAATCCATTAATTCTTTAGAAATATATATATACATTTATATATATATATTTATATATATATATATATATATATATATATATATATATATATATATATATATATATTTATATATATATGTAAGCAAATATAAATGGATATAAATCCGACAGAATGAAGAAAAAATTTCTTCATATATATATATATATATATATATATATATATATTGTGTATTTAGGCAGCAATTTATACATGTTTATAAATGTTTCATTAAAAATGACAGAAAGGTGCTATGATTAAACTTTTTATTTAATTCTTCTTGTGTCCAAAGAAGTGATTTCTTTTTTGGACACAGAGTATGTGGAAACTGTCCAAATATTTTATAATTCCAAGAGCTTTCAGCTATACTTTTAGCCATTATCAAGGATGATTTTATTTTTTCAATATAATCAGGTGTGTGCATTGTGTGTATATTTTTAGTGTTATACAGATGTTTTATTTTTCAAACACGGTCAGCATGTTGTGGCCATGTTCATAGTTAATATTATTACATGTTGATTTTTCTTTTTTATTATTAAGGCTTCCATTATTTTTGGACAGTTATATATATGAAACTAGAATTAAGAATATTATAAAAAAAAATACACAACACCAGTTACAATAGCAAAAAATTAAACTTCATATATATATATATATATATATATATATATATATATAAATATATATATATATATATATATATATATATATATATTACAAAAAATTTAAAACCTCTAACCATATAGTTAAAAGTAATAATTCACCTCTTAGAGCAAATTAAAATTGGACAAATATTATTTACGAATTTAAATGTCCATTAAGTAATTGTATTTATAATCCATCAAAATTTGTAAATAATTATATAGGCCATACTACAACATGTTTGACCTGAAGACTCACACTACACCATTCTGACTATAGCTCAATTAGACCTATATACATATACATACGTTTCATTAAAGATCACTGACAAGGTACTCCGATTAAGCTTTTTATATAATTCTTCTTGTATTTGTACAAGTGTTTTCTTTTCAAGGACAGACATTGGCGTGTCTGAAAATTACAACTTTAATATCTTTCTCTTTGTGCTTCAGTTTTGGCAAAAGGCTATTATATAATAAATATTATCAATCTTAATGCCAATACTGTTATCATTTAATTCCTCAAATTTTATTAACCAGCCTATTAAATATATATATACATATCTTTATGTATATATATATGCATATATATATATATATATATATATATATATATATATATATATATATATTTTAAGACATTTTTATGTTTAATATTCTTTTTAGAGATGCAAATATTTAAGTAAATGCTCTGTTTATAATAAACAGTATTAAACAACATTTACCAGCCTGAATGTCTGAGAAATTTTCACAGAAAATATTCATCCTCTGACAGGATTCGAACCTGCATCCTATACGGAAACGTTATTTAGCCACGATGGAGCATTCGGTAGGCAAGGTTGAAATTACCATTTTTAAACTTCAATCTTCTATGGATCTCTCATGTACATATAACGTATAAAAAGTATGTTAAACATAAAAATATCTTAAAATAATTGTTGGACTTTGTCCATTTCATAATGTGTGACGTTATTTGTTTACATTTGGATCCGCCATGATCAGATATGAATATACGTGAGAGATTAATGGAAGATTGAAGTTTAAATACAGTAAATTTGACCTTGCTAACTGAACGCTCCTTCTTGGCCAAATTGGTAAAGACACATCAAGCTAAATAACAGTTGCGTATAGGATACAGGTTCGAATCCTGTTGGAGGACGAATATTTTCTGTGAAAATTTCTCAGACATTCAGGCCAGTAAATGTTGTTTAATACTGTCTATTATAAACAGAGCATTTACTTAAATATTGGTATCTATAAAAAGAATGTATAAACAATATACTCAAGTGCTCAATATACGTGATAGAGCCAACATATTCATTTGCATGGATAGTAGTTTTTAACCCTGGGTTTCATGCTTTTGCAATCATCCTTACAAATATATATATATATATATATATAGTGTAACCCGGATATAAGAAACCCGGATATAAGAGAAATCCGGGTATAAGAGAGATTTTCTCTGGTCCCAAATTAGAGCCTAAACAAAATAGACCAAACCCGGATGTAAGAGAAACCCGGATATAAGAGACTCCTTCTCCGGTCCCGACAACTCTCTTATATCCGGGCTACACTGTGTGTGTATATATATATATATATACATATATATATATATATATATACATATACAAAAAAGGCCAACAGAAGAAGAAATATCATATGGTTCAACCCACCGTACAGCAAGAACGTAAAAACAAACGTAGGGAAAATATTCTTCAAACTCTTACACAAACACTTCCCAGAATCAAGCACCTTACACAAGATATTCAACAAAACACAGTAAAAATCAGCTGCACAGAGAGCATGGCACAAATAATAAAAAAGCACAATAGGAAAATTATCAACAAGCCACACGAACAAATTAAACCCACGTGCAACTGCAGAATAAAGAACGAATGTCCCTTAAACGGAAATTGTTTACAAAACAATGTAATATACCAAGCCACGATAAAATCACCAGATAATGAAGAAAAAGTATACATAGGAGTAACTGAAGGACCCTGGAAACAAAGAAATTATACACACAAAACATCTTTCACAAATAGTAAATATGCAAACAGTACAATGCTTTCTAAGTATATCTGGGAAATTAAAAACAAAATGAACATCACACCAAAAATATCTTGGAAGATAAGGAAAAAATCATCAGCCTACAATAGACAATCAAAAACTTGCAAACTTTGCTCGGAGGAAAAAATAGCTATCATTACTTTCCCCGACCAAAATAAATTATTAAACAAAAGATCCGAACTCATCTCAAAATGCAGACATGAAAATAAATTTTTACTACGTAACCTAAAAACGGAAAAACTAAAATAAAAACAAATAAATATACTAATAAACAAAATAACAAAATAACAAAAAAAAAAAAAAAAAAATAGAAATAAAACATAAAAAAATACTATGTTACTTAAAAATCGAAAACCGAAAAGAGAAAATATACAAGTAAAATAAATTAACCTAAATTCATCCAAGTAAATAAATAAACAAACCAATCCCAAATAAAGATAATCAATTAAGAACTGTTCCCGCCAAAATAATACTTAGAATGAACTACAACAATCAACCCCAAAACTGAACAAATAGCTTTAATTAAATTCCCAAACCAAAACAAAACTGTTAAATAAGTGATATAAACAAATTTTTACTACGTTAATAAATAAATAAATAAATAAAATAAGAAACAAAAATAAAAACAAGCAATATAATTTAACCTAAATAGATAAACAAACGACTTCCGGTGAAATAACCGCCATAGCAGAATACCCACAATGCACCACTAACCCGTATATATATAAATAGCCGAGAAAAATAACAGCACACGTGGCCTGACGATTGCATATAGCATGAAACAGACTGTCGCCTCTAAGTGTTGACTTCTATGTTCACTTTTATATTTACACACACTCTATCTCTGATATTGAGCACTTTATTCCATAAATATAGCACACCTTAAGACTATATTTCTTTATATATATATATATATATATATATATATATATATATATATATATATATATATATATATATATATATATATATCCACCTACCTATCTGTCTCTATCTATCTCAACCTTTTCATATCTGTCTCAATCTCTTACATCTAACTTTGTATCTCTTTAAATCTGTTCATATATATCCATCCCAATCTATTTATATCTATCTATCTATCTATCTATCTATCTATATATATATATATATATATATATATATATATATATATAATTCTGATCATTATCTATCTGTCTATCTATCTAATTCTGATCATTATCTATCTGTCTATCTATATAATTCTGATCATTATCTATCTCTCTATCTATCTATCTATCTATATATATATATATATATATATATATATATAATTCTGATCATTATCTATCTATCTATCTATCTATCTATCTATCTATATATATATATATATATATATATATATATATCTAATTCTGATCATTATCTATCTATCTAATTCTGATCATTATCTATCTATCTATCTAATTCTGATCATTATCTATCTATCTATCTATCTATCTATCTATCTATATATATATATATATATATATATATATATATAATCTATCTGTCTATCTATCTAATTCTGATCATTATCTATATATATATATATATATATATATATATATATATATTATCTATCTGTCTATCTATCTAATTCTGATCATTATCTATCTATCTATCTATCTATCTATCTATCTATCTATCTATCTATCTATCTAAGATACAAAATAGTTCTAACACCAACCTTTCTGTAGCCTTGGTGTCTAGCAATCAGGTATCGTCAAGCAGTAAAATTTTACTACCTGACAATACCTGATTGGTAGAAATCTTGGTAGCAGAAAGGTTGGTCTTCCAATGATTTTATATCTTAAATTGCTTTGCATTTTTATTTTTTTTTTAAATTTTATTGAGCACTTTTCATTAACTTAAGTCATTCCTTGGCAAATATTACTTTTTGCCAAAAGTTGTATATTTTTCAAGTAATATATATGATCCCCCCACACGTTCCCAAAAACAAACATAGATATAGATATGTAATTATGTGTGCCTGTGTTTTTTATCTATTGATATCAAATTTTTCTCTAAATCCATATACAAAGATATAAATAATCTTCACAGATGTTCACATACAGATATATATGTAGGTAGCTTCAAAATAAAGTGATACCTAAAGTTAAATATGAATTTTTAAAAATAAAAATTCCTTCTGGAAGCTTTTTTTTAAATTTTAATTCCAAGCTCTTGGATTAAACTTAATATTTCCATTAAGCAAAATGCTTTGCTGTATTTCAAATCAATTTTAAATTGATTTCTTTTTTTTTTTCTGATTATTAGTAAATCTATAAAATCATCCGTATTGAAAAATCTGTACACACCATAATTCTTTTTATTAAAAAAAGCTTTCAAAACTTTTCTTAAACATTGAGAAAAAATAGCTGGTTTAAAGTTTAACTAATCTAAATTGAAATAAATATTACTTATATATAAATTTGTTTCATATACAGTGTAACCCGGATATAAGAGAGTTGTTGGGACCAGAGAAGAAGTCTCTTATATCCGGGTTTGATCTATTATATATACATTAACACAGGCTCTAATTTGGGACCAGATAAAATCTCTCTTATATCAGGGTTTCTCTTATATCCGGGTTACACTGTATCTGTTAATATTTTCCGATATTCTGTGAATGATCTCAAATAATAATCTTTCATTCTATTTTTTTTTCTTAGTAACTCTGGTCATCCTCTGAAATTGTTGAAATTTTGTTTCAGATTAGACACCTCTTTGAGATGGCACCACCAAGTAGACAAAAATGAGCCTGTTTGACATTTCCTTTTTTTATTGCTTTTAATCAATGTCACAAAACATTTATGCTGTGACTGGACATTATTTCATTAATCACAGAATGGCATAGAAATGGTTTCTTATTTTCAGGAGAGGAAGTTTGAACTTACAGACTCTCCACATGCTGACCAACCTGTTGAGAAGTAATTGTACCTGAATAACCCAGATGCAATGAAGAAGTGCTTGAGTTTGCTTCTCTCAGTAAAATGTGTGTGACATGCATGCACTGTGTTTCTGGACCTTACCCACCAAAACAAAGATGGCGATCAACAGTAACATGAGAGCTTGCCATCTTCTGGAGCAATTCCCTCGTGACCTGCCATGTTTCTTCTTTAATCAGCACATTACTAAGAAGCAAAAAAATGATACAGAATTTTATTCTTCGAGATCATTCTCAGAACATCAGAAAAAAATGAACAAAAACAGAGAATGGAAATATAAGGATTTTATTCCGCAACATGTATTTATAAATAAAAGTAAAAATATTACTTTTTCAAAAGCCCATAAATATTCATTGCGCTAACTAAAAAGTCAGGGTAAGTTATGGAGGATACTAAGTGACATAATTTAATGTCTAATAAACAAAACTGAGTAAATGATGTTGAATTTTTTTTTTTCAACATCATTTACTCACTTTTGTTTCTTAGACATTAAATTACATCACTTAGCACCTTATTTGTCTTGATAAAGTCCATCAGAGAATGAAACACATCGGCTAAGATAATTTTTTCTTTTGTCTTTATTTATATTGTCCTTTTAAAGATATATTTCAGTTATTTCTGAAATTTTGCACATACATACACACTCACACACACATATATACAGTCAGCAACAAAATTATTCGTACACCCACCAATTTTGAATATTTTTATCCATTTCTCAGAATCTAATGCTTGTATGATGCCAGGTTTTTTATACGTTAATAATCACAAAAAAAAAAAAGGAATATAAAACTTAATTTTCAGAACAATATGTTAAATGCAACAAATTTGACAAGTGAATTATGCAAAATAAGAAAAGACAAAATTATTCATGCAGTATGAAAAATAGAAAAAAATAGAACAATTTTCAGAATATTAATAGTCAAAAACATTGTCTCTCATCTGAATAACTTGCTGCAATCATTTTCTAAAGTTTTTGGTGAGATTTGAACAAGTCTTTTCTGGGATTTTCTTCCATTCTTCAATGGTTACACATTCTAATTTCTGAACCAACAATTTATTCAAACTTTCAGTTCTTGCCATAGATTTTCAATAGGATTCAAGTCAGGACTCACTGAAGGCATAACTTTAATCTTTTTCTGAAGCCATTCAGTCACTGATTTAGACGTATGTTTGAGATCATTATCTTGCTGGAAAGTAAATCGCCGACCAAGCTGAAGATTTTGTGCTGATAGTTTTAGATTTTCATCCAGAATTTTGATTCTATACAATTCATTTCTATTTAAACAACGTTGTATTGTGCAAGTACTTACACTGCTACCCATCATATTCAAACTTTTGGTGATATCTTTCAAAACAACACTTGGGTTTATATTAACCTCATGACACAGTTTTCATCCAGTTCTCAATGATAATTTGGGCTTACTTCCACACTCAGGCAAATTCTTTGAGATGCCAAACAGTTTAAACTTCTTTATAATAGACTATACCATAGATCTAGGGATAGCTAACTGGTTTGAAATAATGCTGTAACTATTTCCAGACTTGTAGAAGTTGATAATGCTCTGTCTCCAGTCAATAGCAATAATAACACTTTATGATGTTCTTTGCTAGAATTATCATAAATATTCTACTGAATAAATTATCTAGAAGGCTTCATCAATAAAATAATTATGTAAATTACTTATACTTACACAAATCAATCAATTTAAAGCAATATTTTCTACCGTATGAATAATTTTGTCATTTCATATTTTGCATAATTTGCCTGTCAAATTTGTTGCATTTAACATATTGTTCTGAAAATTGAGTTTTATATTCTTTTTTTGTTCTTATTAATATATAAAATCCTGACATGATATGGATATTAGATTCTGGGAAATGGATAAAAATATATTTATTGAAAAAAGTTTGAATAAAGTAACTCTAAACAATTTTTTTTTCTATCCTCTGCCATGATGGAGAAAGCATTACCCCACACCATGGCCAATGAGACACGCTGCAAGTGCCACTCTGTTTCGCGAGGGTCGTCCCTTAATCGAGATGCAATCATGCCAATCCTCTGAAGGAATGCCATCGCATGAGGGCCAATAACCCCAGAAGTCTCCACTGCCACAGGAGTAAAAAAAAATTATCAGCAAGAAAAATATTCAAAATTGATTTGTGTATGAATAATTTTGTCATTGACTATATATATATATATATATATATATATATATATATATATATATATATATATATATTGTGATGTCCATAAAAAAAATAAAAAATAATTATAGAGATAAAAATAATTATAATAAAATAATTATAACAATTATATTCATCATTAATTCACTCATTTTAAACCAATGAGAATCAATCCCACTTTTCTACTCTGCACACACAAACATGTGACATCCTCGTGTCATGTGACATTAGACAAGCAGTTCACATTGACAGGTCAGTCATTCACACACATGTCAAAGAACATAATACATAATGTATATATTAGGGACAGTGAGACAGTGCGAGAGAGATATGAAGGAACCAAGAGAGATAGAAAGAGAGAGAGAGGAAAGGGATATGATGGAAGTGAGATAGAGAGAAGAGAGAGAGAGAGATATGAAGGAACTGACAGAGAGAGAGAGATGAAGGAAAAAATAATGACGGTTTTTGACGTTAAAAAATATGTCAAAAACCGTCATTATTTTTGCACCAACCTAATATATATATATATATATATATATATATATATAAAGTTGCAATATGAGCTCTGGTAAAAACATAGAATGATAACAGCAAAATTGCAATATGAGCACTGGTAAAAAATGTTGCTGAGACATTGAGTTTATAATACCCAGATGTCCTCAAGGACACATGGCACAGCGGATAAGGGCATTGGTTAGATCCAGTTACAGGACCCAAAGAGTGTGAGTTCAATACCAGTTTAAGGCAGTAGAGAACTTTTAGAGGGAAATTAACAGGAGATAACTGATATCCATTAAATATGGCATGTGGAACGAGAACAGTCTACCACATGGAGCGAAATAAAGCGTTTGACATTCCAACCAACTGAAGAAGGTCGAAACGTTGTAATAAATATGGTGACAAAGATGAGGACATTAGTCAGAATAATGTAAATAATATTATGTAATTTCAGAAACATTCTTCTTTTAGATTTGATTTTTTTCTTAGATTTTCTTTTGATGTTTTTTGCATTTTCTTCGAGGTTTCTCAAAATTTCTGCCTCCTGCTTTTAAACAAATTTGCCTTTCCTTTTTCTTTCATGCTTACAGTGAAAGCTGTTACACTAAATCTCAAGAATTAGGTTTACTTCAGGCAATTTTGCTATTTACAACAGCAGTTTCACTATGATCGTCCCATTAGGAATAATACTGCCAATAAAATTCCATCCTCCACAATGTGACATAATCTTTTGCAGTTTCGTATACACCTGTAGGACCATGCATCTACAAACACCATTGTAATATGATAAACAAGAACAAATGATAGAAAATTGAAAATTCTCTACAATTTTATTTTATATTATTTATTTCACTTCCAGTGGGGATTTTCGCATGTTGGTGAATTTCTTAAACCTAGGATGATTTTATATTTACATCTTGTATTTCAGAATGCAATATATTTCCAACAAAATGCCAATGCCATTTGTTAAATTTTTTCTCCCTCCAACTATTTCTATGTACCACGTTCCTTCAGGATATGTGATCATGGCTCTCCATAACTTACCTGTCCTTTGTTGCTCTCAGTAAACTTTGTCTTTTTGTTATTTGTCTTAATCAGCATTTAAATAAGCTCGCTAGGTTGGTTATATGCAGCTTTCACCGTTCCCCTCTTGACTTCAATATGTCTATGATCTGTGATCCTATGAGAACTAGTGTTTCAACATTATATGGCCATAGGCTCTTGATGCCCCAGAATTGAATATATATGAATATTAAACTATGATAGCAATACAAAATATGAGTTATCAGTCATTTTTTTTTTTTTACTTTTTTTAAATATTTCTTACCAGAATCTCGAATCTAGATATACACCATTGTAATATGGTAAAAATTAGAATGCATATGAAGGAACCAAGAAGGCTAAGTAGTTAGATATGAAAGAATTGAGAGAGAGAGTGAGAAATAAATAATATGAAAGAACTTTGAGAGAGAGATAAAGGAACCAAGAGAGAGAGAGAGAGATATGAAGGAACCGAGAGAGGGATATGAAATAACTGCAAGAGCGAGAGAGAAAGAGAGAGAGAGATTAAAGAAACAAGAGATATATAACAGAACAGAGAGAGAGAGATAGAAAGAAACCGAGAGAAAGAGAGAGAGAGAGAGATGAAGGAATCGAGAAAGAGTGAGATATGAAGAAACTAAGAGAATGAGAGAGACATATGAAGGGACTGAGAGAGAGAAAGAGAGAGAGAGATTAAAGAAACAAGAGATATATGACAGAACAGAGAGAGAGAGATAGAAAGAAACCGAGAGAAAGAGAGAGAGAGAGAGAGAGATGAAGGAATCGAGAAAGAGTGAGATATGAAGAAACTAAGAGAATGAGAGAGACATATGAAGGGACTGAGAGAGAGAAAGAGAGAGAGATATGAAGGGACTGAGAGAGAGAAAGAGAGATGAATGAACCGAGAAAGAAAGAAATATGAAGGAACCGAGAGAGAGAGATATGAAATAACTGCGAGAGAGAGAGATTAAGGAAACAAGAGATATATGACAGAACAGAGAGAGAGAGATAGGAAGAAACCGAGAGAAAGAGAGAGAGAGAGAGAGAGATGAAGGAATTGAGAAAGAGTGAGATATGAAGAAACTAAGAGAATGAGAGAGACATATGAAGGGACTGAGAGAGAGAAAGAGAGATGAATGAACCGACAGAGAGAGAGAGATATGAAGGAATTGTGAAAGATAGAGAGAGATAGGAATGGAGAGAGATATATAAAGGAGCCGAGAGAGAGATATGAAGGAACTGAGAGTGAGAGTGAGAGATATGAAGAACCGAGAGATGAAAGACTCAATAGAGAGAGAGATATAAAGAAACTGGTTGAGATGAAGGAATAGAGAGGGAGTTGAATGAACTGAGAGATGGGAAGATAGATATATATATATAAATCAAGAGAGAGATGAAGGAACTGAGAGAGAGAGAGAGGGATATATGAAGAAACCGGAAGAGAGAGAGAGAGACATGAAGGAAACAATAGAGAGAGAGACATGAAGGAAACGAGAGAGAGAGTAAGAGAGAGAGAGAGAGATATGAAGTAACTGAGAGAGAGAAAAAATATTAATGAACTAAGAGAGAAAAAAACATGAAGGAACCGAGAGAGAGACAGTGCGAGAGAGATATGAAGGAACCAAGAGAGATAGAAAGAGAGAGAGAGGAAAGGGATATGATGGAAGTGAGATAGAGAGAAGAGAGAGAGAGATATGAAGGAACTGACAGAGAGAGAGAGAGAGAGAGATGAAGGAAAAAAGAAAGAGAGTGATATATAAAGGAATGAGAGGGAGATAGAATGAGATATGAAGGAACTGAGAGAAAGATGAAGGAACTGAGAGAGATATAAAGTAAACGAGAGAGAGAGAGAGAGAAAGAGAAAGAGAGAGGGAGATGTGAAGAAACTGAGTGAGAGAGAGAGAGAGAGAGAGATGAGGGAACTGAGGGTGAGAAATATGAAGGAACCAAGACAAAGAGAAAGAGAGATATGAAGGAACCGAGAGAGAGAGGGAAAGAGAGAAAGAAAGAGAGAGAGGGAGATATGAAGGAACTGAGAGAGAGAGAGAGATGAGGGAACTGAGGGTGAGAATTATGAAGGAACCAAGACAAAGAGAAAGAGAGATATGAAGGAACCAAGAGAAAGAGAAAGAGAGATATAAAGGAACCGAGAGAGAGAGAGAGAGAGAGAGAGAAAGAGAGAAAGAAAGAGAGAGAGGGAGATATGAAGGAACTGAGAGAGAGAGAGAGAGAGAGAGAGGGATATGAGGGAACTGAGGGTGAGAAATATGAAAGAACCAAGAGAAAGAGAAAGAGAGATATGAAGGAAACGAAAGAGAAAGAGAGATATGAAGGAAACGAAAGAGAAAGAGAGATATGAAGGAAACAAGAGAGAAAGAGATATGAAGGAACTGAAAGATAGTGAGAGAGATATGAATGAACTGAGAGAGAGAGAGAGTAAGAGAGATTTGAAGGAATCAAGTGTGAGAGACAGATATGAAACAAATGAAAGAGAGTAAGAGATATGATGTAACTGATAGAGATATGAAGGAAATATGAAGGAAAAGAGAGAAAAGAAAATAGAGAGAGATATAGAACTGTGAGATATGAAGAAACTGAGAGTGAGAGAGAGATATGATGAAGGAAGAAAGAGAGAGATGAATATATCAAGAGAGAGAGAGAGAAATATATAAAGGAACTGATAGATATGAAGCAAGCGATAGAGAGATGAATGAACTGAGAGAGAGAGAGATAGATAGAGAGCTATGAAGGGAGTGTGAGAGAGAGAGAGAAAGTGATGTGTATATGTGCAGAAAAATGTTTTAATAAAGAATTCCTTCTTTATTCATGTGGGTATATGTTCCAAGGTCTCCACAGATACCTGAAGCCATCAATAGTACCGAACACTATCTACAGCAGTTTTCTTTTATCCTTTGGGTATATACTTAGAGATCCCAAGCAGATGCCTGAAACCAAAGATAATATTGCTCAATACATATACATATACATATATATATATATATATATATATATATATATATATATATATATATATATATAAATTTTTTGTACTTACATTCCTATGATACAGTTCAATTTATAAATTAGATACAAAGAGATAATAACAAAAAAGAATGTAGTAAAATATAAAAATTAATATCGTTACTAGTTTACGGATGCTGCATATATATGAAAATGATATCGTGCACAGTCCTTACTGTTAATATGTTTTTCTTTTTCTATGTGCTATGGCATTTCTGGATGTGACCAGTCAGGGCTCTCCACAACTTTCCTGTCATTTGTTGCTCTAAGTTACCTTTCACATTTTACACTCCCTCTTTGTCTTTGTTCTGCCACCCTTATACTTCTTCAGTTAAGTGCTATGTCTCTTTAGGACCTGAGTGATCATGGCTCTCCTCAATTTCCTGTTTTTTTTTATTACTGTAAGTAACTTTTGAATCTTTATCATCCCTCTTTGTCTTTGTTTGGATACTTTAATGTTTCTTCTTCTTTTATTCACCATGTCTCATAAGGAGCTAAGTGATCATAGCTCTCCACAACATCTTGTCTTTTGTTGCTCTAAGTAACCTTTCATACTTTACCATCTCTCTTTGTCCTTGCTTTGTCCTCTCCCCACTTATGCTACTACTACTTCTATTTGCTATGTCCCTTCAGAACCTGATTGACTATGACTCTCCACAACATATATCCAGCATTTATTAGGTTGGTGCAAAAATAATGACGTAATAATGTCGTTTTTTGACGTTAAAAAATACGTCAAAAACCGACATTATTACGTCATTATTTTTGCACCAAACTAATACTTCTATAGAAGAGAATAGATATTAACTAGAACTTCAGTTATTTGTTTTAAAGATATTTTCCTATTTTTTAATACTTTGCTTAGTTTCTGAAAGGTGACTTTTTGGTATTCCTTTGCATTCTCAGCTTTCTGTGTTATATTTTCAATTGTCTGTTACCAGTGGTGGCATCCTTAAATTTCCAGGAACAACTTTTTTTTTTCAAATTGATAATGGTAACAAATCACTTTATAGTATCAAAAAGAATTAAACCAATTTGATAATTTAATAGAAAACATTTATTTCCAGATTGAAATTCTGTTTTCATCATATTTCTGTTGGAAGTACCATACTTTTTGACTCTAGTGTCATCAGCTGTGTTATGGTTTCTTAGCCACATTCAAACTGAATCACTGCAATCCCAAAGATCTGTAGTTGGTTGGTATTTGGTTTTTCATCCGGTATCAGATGGTAATATCATTGGACCGCAATAAATATCTCAAAAACTTGGTTGGAAAAATTAAGGGTCAATTTTTTATTGATACACGTGTGTACTAACTCAGAGGTAAGAGTGTGGTCATGTCAACATGGCGTTGAGAGAGGTAAATTAATTTACTTTCCTTAGGACTGCTGCAAAACACATTCAAATCCAATGGTTTGAAAGTATCAAGCCTAGATGATTTCCTTTCTGGAAGTGGGGGCACTATCTTTGCATGTGGCCGGAAGCCCTTTTTGGTTCCCTTTTGTATTATGAGAAAATGAAATTCTTTATTGTATCATTATCATTTTATTTGTTATTTTTAAATAATAAATAAAATAATCATAATACAATTTTTTAGTTTATTTTCATTCTCCCACAGATCCAATCGAAGACTTATCAAATTTATGACTAGAAGACTTGCCATGTTATTAACTTCAAAACAGTTTGTTGTGTGTAACTCTTAGTTTTAATAAGTGTGTGAAGGAACAAAGCATAACTAACATTTTGCCTAGACTATCAGTTTGTAGCAATAGGGTACCATTATTGTTTAGTCCCAACGAAATCACCAATATATGTAGCAGTTGTATTACCATTGTTGTTGTGAACGTTGAACGACGAACGTCGTGGTCATCATTATTTATAGAAGAAACTATTAGCATAGAACTTACAGTTACATCTCACCATTTCAACTGTAAAATGACAAGACCTTCTTCCCAATCTAGTAATATGCTTAAATTCATAAAGTCTAGGTACCAAAGAGGAAAGCCCATCAGAACAATTACCTTAAATATTTATAGAAAAGGCAAATAGATCTTTTATATTGGTGGGATGCCAGGTCAGGACATTGCAAATTTTTTTTTTTTTTTTTCATGAATCTCTAAATACATAGCAGACGTACCATTCCAGATGTGGCAACAATATTCAGATATTGACGAATGGTAGATTTATAAATGTGTAAGATAGATTCTGTTGAGAAAATTTCTCTTGCGCAACACTGTCAACCAACTTTGCTAGCAGCAGACCTCGCTAATGATTCAATATAATCTTTCCATTTGACAAGCAACTGATCTCTTCTCTGATCTAGCTCTAACATCTCAGTCAGGGGAGGAAAACTGGTTGGTTACATTCAGTGCCTCGAAAACAAAAACTAGTTACATTTCTTCATCACCAATCGGACTTTTGAACTACTACCAATCACAATCACAATCTTGCAATTTCAACTGTGAAAAGATGATACCTAGCTGCCAATCTAGTACTGTGCTTAAATTTGCAAATCGAGGTACCATAGAGGAAAGCTCAGAACAATTACCATGAAAATATTTATAAAAGAAAAAAGCCCAGGGAAGCTACATTACCATAGTGGGAAAGTGACTGAAGCCAAGATGCCAGGTCAGGACCAATAACATTGCAGATTCTTCTTGCTACCTGCTTGATTTTGACATCCCTTATGCATAGCTCACATTTTGAAGTGTTTCTTTTGTGGAGAGTTATTTATTCTGCTGTATCCTTTAAAAGTGGTGGAATAATGCAAAGACTCAAGGTCACAGGCTAAACGTTTTTCTATTTAGGTTGGCTTCAGAGGATACTTAAGTGAGTGCTTGCCAAGATCGCTAGGATTCATTGGAATCAAGCTGAGAAAAGCAAACACAACCTTAAAGGATATCAAAGCAACAACTCAAAAGGCAAGTCTTTAGATCTGGATTAAAAAAAGAAAATGATTAAATTTGCCTCGAGAAATGATCCTCCACAACAATACAAAGGCAATAAACTAGGTGGTGGAGTTCCACATCAGTAAGAGGGCTGGTAAGCAATAAAATCTGTTGGGAGGCAGTCTCTGAAATGAACTGAATTCTGTTCTGATGATCCCGACACCATTCTGGTATCTGGTTCATGGGCATTCGATTGGCAGCTCTTGTAGTATCACATGATTGGTTGATTGATTTGCTTATTTGTGAGTTATTTAAAATTAAAACATTTTTGATTTATAAGAATAATTCTTCTTTTATGATTAGATATTGCACTAACAATTTTTTGGAAAATAACAGTGATTTTTCCAGATATAAGTCCTCTACAAGTGAGATGTGGGGGAAGAGATGGATTCATACCTTTCTCAAGGGATTTGAGAGTAAGTAAATACAATGAATAATCATTTTAGAGTAAGTAATAATTTTAGAACTCAATATGAAAATAAATTCTGGTTTAAAAAAAAAACTATTTAAAAAGTGAGAGAGAGAGAGCAAGAGAAACCCTTTCTAAAGTCAGACCAAAAAAACTATTGAAAAAGCAAGAGAGAGAGAGAAACTGTAAAAAGAAGCCCTTTCTAAAGTCAGTCCCAAAAAACTATTTAAAAAGACAGAGAGAGGGAAAAAAACTGTAAAGAGAGAGAGAGAAACTGTAAAGAGAAGCCCTTTCTAAAGTCAGACCAAAAAAACTATTGAAAAAGCAAGAGAGAGAGAAACTGTAAAAAGAAGCCCTTTCTAAAGTCAGTCCCAAAAAACTATTTAAAAAGACAGAGAGAGGGAAAAAAAACTGTAAAGAGAGAGAGAGAGAGAGAAACTGTAAAGAGAAGCCCTTTCTAAAGTCGGACCAAAAAAACTATTGAAAAAGCAAGAGAGAGAGAAACTGTAAAAAAGAAGCCCTTTCTAAAGTCAGCCCCAAAAAACTATTGAAAAAGTGAGAGAGAGGGAAAAATGGTAATGAGAAACCTCTTTCTAAAGTTGGACCAAAAACTATTTAAAACGCAAGAGAGAGAGAGAAACTGTAAAGAGAAGGTGTTTCTAAAGTTGGACAAAACAAACTATTGAAAAAGCAAGAGAGAGAGAAACTGTAAAAAAGAAGCCATTTCTAAAGTCAGTCCCAAAAAACAATTTAAAAAGACAGAGAGAGGGAAAAAAACTGTAAAGAGAGAGAGAGAAACTGTAAAGAGAAGCCCTTTCTAAAGTCAGACCAAAAAAACTATTGAAAAAGCAAGAGAGAGAGAAACTGTAAAAAGAAGCCCTTTCTAAAGTCAGTCCCAAAAAACTATTTAAAAAGACAGAGAGAGGGAAAAAAACTGTAAAGAGAGAGAGAGAGAGAGAGAGAAACTGTAAAGAGAAGCCCTTTCTAAAGTCGGACCAAAAAAACTATTGAAAAAGCAAGAGAGAGAGAAACTGTAAAAAAGAAGCCCTTTCTAAAGTCAGCCCCAAAAAACTATTGAAAAAGTGAGAGAGAGGGAAAAATGGTAATGAGAAACCTCTTTCTAAAGTTGGACCAAAAACTATTTAAAACGCAAGAGAGAGAGAGAAACTGTAAAGAGAAGGTGTTTCTTAAATCTGATTAAAAATACTATTTAAAATAATATGCAAGCAAGTGAGAGAGAGAGATAGAAACTTAGGTGTTATTTCTAAAGGCTGGTTTAAAAAACTATTTAAAAAGTGAGAAAGAGAAACTGAAAAAGAAGCTCTTCCTAAAGTTTGACTAAAAAAAATATTTAAAAAGCAAGAGAGAGAGAGAGAGAGAGAGAGAGAAAGAGAGAGAAAAACTAAGAATAGCATTTAAAAAGTGAGAGAAAGACAAAGAAACTGAAAAGTGAATCTGCAATGTTATTGGTTCTGATTAAAAACTTTACAAAGCAAGAGAGAGAAAAAAAACTGAAGTTATGCTATTTCTAAAAGTCTAGGTAAAAAAAACTATTTAGAAATCAAGGAAGAGAAAAAAAAAATGGAGAGAGAAGTTACTTCAGAGAGAAAGCAATCAAAAAGAAACTATTTCTAAAGTTTGATTAAAAAAAAAACTATTTTAAAAGCAAGAGTGGAAGAAGCTGAAAAGAAGAGTTATTTCTAAAGTCTGGTTTTAAAAAAATAAATGTCAGATCAAAACTTAAAAAGAAAAAAAAGAATCTAAACGCTTTAGCGATAAAGCTATGTCCTTCATTATAAGAGTTTTGAGAAGAATAAAGACGTAGAAGTATTTGGGGAAGTTATCAGCGCAAAATTTAATGAGTTTCTATCCACTTCTCTTTATTCTGCTTTAGGGATATTTGTTAAAATATGGCATTGTTGCACTGGTTCTTTTATTATTTTTTATGGGTATGAAGACTCATTTTAATAAGTCTTCTAAGATTTCTTTTCTTTGTTGTTTTATGGCTTTAAATTCAAATGTTGCAGAAACTTAAAATCAACAGTTGTTGTTGTTGTTCTGTAGATGAAATGAGCCAAAGTTTTATTTTCCAGTCCTCTAAGAAATCAGGTTCAGCTCAGTATAAACCAATTCTCTGAACAATTCCATAAAAATAAACATTGATTTAAATCTGCAATTTCCCCAAACTTGTATATCAATCCAGCAGAAACAAAAACAAGTGTCATGTTAAATATTCACTTTATTATAAGCCAACCGAAGGCACATAGTTCATTGAGTACTCTTCTACTTCATATTCTATACCATGACCCTTTAGGAGGTAGGCAATCACGGTTCTCCACAGCTTCCTATGCCTTGTAGCTCTTAGTAGTTAGGATCAGAGAATAGGATCTTCTTCTTTTATGTGCCGTATCCCTTCATGACGTGGGTGACCATGACTCTCCAGTTTTCTCCAAACTGAAGGTACATAGTTCACTGAGTACTCTTCTACTTCATATTCTATACCATGTCCCTTTAGAAGGTAGGCAATCACGGCTCTCCACAGCTTCCTATGCCTTGTAGCTCTTAGTAGTTAGGATCAGAGAATAGGATCTTCTTTTATGTGCCGTATCCCTTCATGACGTGGGTGACCATGACTCTCCAGTTTTCTCCAAACTGAAGGTACATAGTTCACTGAGTACTCTTCTACTTCATATTCTATACCATGTCCCTTTAGAAGGTAGGCAATCACGGCTCTCCACAGCTTCCTATGCCTTGTAGCTCTTAGTAGTTAGGATCAGAGAATAGGATCTTCTTTTATGTGCCGTATCCCTTCATGACGTGGGTGACCATGACTCTCCAGTTTTCTCCAAACTGAAGGTACGTAGTTCACTGAGTACTCTTCTACTTCATATTCTATACCATGTCCCTTTAGAAGGTAGGCAATCACGGCTCTCCACAGCTTCCTATGCCTTGTAGCTCTTAGTAGTTAGGATCAGAGAATAGGATCTTCTTCTTTTATGTGCCGTATCCCTTCATGACGTGGGTGACCATGACTCTCCAGTTTTCTCCAAACTGAAGGTACATAGTTCACTGAGTACTCTTCTACTTCATATTCTATACCATGTCCCTTTAGAAGGTAGGCAATCACGGCTCTCCACAGCTTCCTATGCCTTGTAGCTCTTAGTAGTTAGGATCAGAGAATAGGATCTTCTTCTTTTATGTGCCGTATCCCTTCATGACGTGGGTGACCATGACTCTCCAGTTTTCTCCAAACTGAAGGCACGTAGTTCATTGAGTACCTTTCTACTTCATATTCTATACCATGTCCCTTTAGGAGGAAGGCAATCACGGCTCTCCACAGCTTCCTATGCCTTGTAGCTCTTAGTAGTTAGGATCAGAGAATAGGATCTTCTTCTTTTATGTGCCGTGTCCCTTCATGACATGGGTGACCATGACTCTCCAGTTTTCTCCAAACTGAAGGTACATAGTTCACTGAGTACTCTATATCTAAGACCTGCTTGATTAGTCAGTCTTTCAATGATGAAGGCTGATGCTGCAAAGACATCAGAAGAATGCATTGAGAAATAGATTCTTCTTTCTATGTGCTGTATCATAACTTGGGCTATCATGGCTCTCTCCAACTTCCTATCTCTTGTAGCTTTTAATAATTAGGGTCAGAGAATAGATTCTTCTTCTACATATTCTATGTGCCATGTCCATTTAAGAGCCATGATCTCCCACCACTTGGCTTCATATCCCTTGTAGCTCTTAGTAATTAAGATCAAAGTTTAGGTTCTATGTACTATGCCCCTACAGAACTTGGTCAAACATGGCTCTCTACAACTTCCTATCATTAGTAGCTCTTAGTAATTAAGGTCAGAGAATAAATTTTTCTTTTATGCACCAATTGACTTTTATGCACCAATTGACAGTTCTTCGCAATTTACTATCCCTTGTAACACTTAGTAATTGAGGTCAAAATATATGTTCTTCTTCTATCTACTGAGTCCCTTCAGAACATGGGTGACCATAGCTCTCCACAACTTCCTATCTCTTGTAGCTTTTGGTAATTAGGGTCAGAGAATGAATTCTTCTTCATATTGTATATGCCATGTCCTTTTAGGTGGTGGTCGATCACGGCTCTGCTCAATTACTTATCCCTTTCTTCAAACTAAGGCAAAAAAGGTGGGATCATGTTATACACATTTTATTCAATCTAAGGCAAAAAAGCTGGGGTCATGTTATACACATTTTATTCAATCTAAGCCAAAAAAGGTGGGGTCATATTATACACATTTCATTCAATTTAAGGCCAAAAAGGTGGGATCATGTTATACACATTTCATTCAATCTAAGGCAAAAAATTTGGGGTCATGTTATACACATTTTATTCAATCTAAGGCAAAAAGCTGGGGTCATGTTATACACATTTTATTCAATCTAAGGAAAAAAAGGTGGGATCATGTTATACACATTTCATTCAATTTAAGGCAAAAAATCTGGGGATCATGTTATACTCATTTTATTCAATCTATGGCAAAAAGGTGGGATCATGTTATACACATTTTATTCAATTTAATGCAAAAAGCTGGGGTCATGTTATACACATTTTATTCAATCTAAGGCCAAAAAGCTGGGTTCATGTTATACACATTTCATTCAACCTAAGGCAAAAAATCTGGGGTCATGTCATACATATTTTATTCAATCTTAGGCCAAAAAGGTGGGGATCATGTTATACTCATTTTATTCAATCTATGGCAAAAAAGGTGGGATCATGTTATACACATTTTATTCAATTTAATGCAAAAAGCTGGGGTCATGTTATACACATTTTATTCAATCTAAGGCCAAAAAGCTGGGGTCATGTTATACACATTTCATTCAACCTAAGGCCAAAAAGCTGGGGTCATGTTATACACATTTTCAGAAGGTAAAGTGGAGTTATAGATACTCTGCTCCAAAATGTCAAATTTGAATTCCAATCAGGTTCATTAAATTCCTTTATGTTCTTTTGAGATCGCTAGAGCTTATTCAAAAGTAAAAACCTCTTTATTTTCATGTAAACTACAAAATATATAAGGAGTGCAATGACACTGTTGGATACAGTAAGTTTACATAGCAAAACCCTATTTTCCACATGGTCATTACCATAGGCTGTGCATTTCCACTAGCAATGAATAAGAGCTTTTCATTTCATCAGTTGACAGCTGTACAGGTGGGCTGGAAAACAGTTATCACAGACAGGGTCAACCATTGTTTATCCTACATAATATGTATTTCTTACTCCCTCCCTTTACAACCTGATTTAGTAACTGATGTAATGGAATAACCAGTTACCCCCATGAATGATTACACTATAGGTAGTAAGTACCTATAAAGTCAACTGTCTACAATAGATGGGAGTACAGAAGAATGTGTGAAAGTGAAGACACAAGCACGTCCGACCTTCCAATTAGTGGTACTCACTACTAGATTGACCTGTGTGTATAACTGTACCGTATTTCATATTGTACTGGTTGTGTAAAATAAATCTTTCTTCTAGTATCCACCTGGTGTTAAGTATTTATTCCCTTAGCATGGATTATAAAATATTCTAAATTGTAAACTTGGAGGATTAAAATCATTTGACGCTCGACTCCTTCTGATTAGAGATTGCTAGAAATAAAACTGAAGGTAACATTAAAGTTTAAACATGTCATTGTAAAATGCTTTTAAAATTCATGCAAATATTTTATATATTGTACTGGTTGTGTACAATAAACCTTTCTTCTATTATCCAGCATATTTATTCCCTTAGCACAGAATATAACAATTCAATGAGGATTGCCAGAACATAACAGAGCCGTAAAAAAGAAGAATGTGTTGTTTTGGTGCAAGGAAAATTGTTTGTGTGTTTGGGTCAGTGGTTGTGGCTAGCTAAGTTTTTAAATTAAGACAGATGATGACCGTCCTTTTCCACACACCCTTTTTTAGGCCTGTTATTATTACAGAAATAAGAAAAGAGTGAGAGACAGAGAGAGAGAGAGAGAGATGGCGGAATCTTGCTCGACCTTCCAATTAGTGCTACTCACTACTAGATTGACCTGTGTGTATAACTGTACCATATTTCATATTGTACTGGTTGTGTAGAATAAACCATTCTTCTAGTATCCACCTAGTGTTACTTATTTATTCCCTTAGCACAGAATATAACACTTCCGACGAGGATTTATTGGAACATAACAGTAACCCTCTAACTTGAGTAGCTCTTGAGCTTCATACTGTGTAAACAATAGTAAAAAAAAAATCACTGTTGCCTTTTCTGAAGACATTACCTACTGTTTAACTGTGCTCAAATCTACTGTTTGATCTTTTTGATGATTCTAGATGGGAGTAGTATTTTCCAGATGGAGACATCTTTATTTGCACTTTCATGTCAGCTGCCATGTTGCCAAAATGCTTTTTGTAACAGGGTAAACAGAAAACATTAGTTATTGGTAGGAAGGTTCAACCTCTACAGTCATACCACCAACATTGACCTCTGACATCATGGGCCAACATCATAAAATAGGAGAGACATTCATTTTGGAGAGATCCTTGTATATAAAGCAAGATAACTCATAAAAATTATAGATGTAAAAGTATAAATCATCAAAAAAATATACAATTTCTTTATAAGACAATATTTATGAAGCTGATATCTCTTCCATCTTTAGATTCTATCAAGTTGGTTTTTTCCTCTTCCTTTTGAAGAGTTCTTCAAAGGATTCTAATCAGTGATCATCTTTAAGTGCCATATTTGACACATCCCAAGGCCAGGTTGAATTCTATTGCAAATATAAAGGAATATTGCACCAAAAAAGTTCAAAAAAAAAAGAAAGAAAGGAAAAAAATCAATCAATTGTCTCATCACTGGATATGATGAATGTGGCATCAAAAGATGTTCAGAGATTAGATTCCATTTAATATTAAAATGCAAAAAAATGACTTGATTCAAAACAGATTAAAATCATAAATAGTTTAAGAATAATATTTTAATAATAATTATTCGTGTATTAATGATATTTTTACATAACAATGCATCGTAAATGTTTTTATCATCACCCCATCTATGTAATGTATGATTCTTTTAAGAATAAGAATTTTTTTTACTTTTCACCCAATACAAAACTCAAGAGCCTCTCAAAATAGTATTTCTGAACAAGGTGTGTGATTTGAATGTAAGAGGAAGCAGAATGAAGTGAAGATTATGAGGATAAGGAGGATATATAGCAATTGATACTGTTGTACCTACAATTTTTTACCCTTACAAAATGTCACACTTTGGCATCCACAGTTCATAAGACAAAAAATAGACTTTAATTTTGTCTGGCTCCATATACCCATTTCTGTAATACCACCCAAAAATATCAGTCATAAAAAAAAGTCCATGCAGATTTCACAACAGCTGTTCTGAGCTACTAACTTACTATAAAGTCAATGCCATTTTCCACCAAAGGCAGATCCGATCTAGTTGTGATTTTCAGTACAATAAATATTTCAGTGAAATAAATAAAGTCTGGTGTTAGTGACAGACTCCATGGCATGCAAGCTTAACCAGGCACTTCTATCAACAACAATCCTTTCAACCAGTGACAAAATTAGTGGCAACAACAGAGACTAACTCTTGACTACTATAATATAATACATGTTGATTTTCTCCTCATGTATATCTTGACTACTAACTTGAATGAACTCTCAGTCTCCCTTGATTGATATACAATAAGAACAAACTTTGTAGATCACAGGGAAATAAAAACTCTTTTACTTATCATAACCACATCTTATCACCATTTTTATTTTGACCCTTCCACTTTTTTTTTTCTTTTTAATGGCTACAATTACAGGCCCTTTAATTGAAGGGGTTAAGATTGTAGGAGGCTTTCCCATAAAGTACCAGTTCTTGAAGAGAAAAATCTTAATGGAACTTTGGCTATGATTTCCAAACCCCACCACCACAAATACAGATGTACCTACTTTATTAGGGTAATATATACATGTTCACAGAGGTTCTATAGAATATATCTGGAGACATTTCTAGCTGTGAAGCATTTGAAATGCAGTTGATTTCTTTGCCACCAGATTTACTGAATTAATGTCCTTATGATTGGTATACAGACGAAATGAGGGTAGAGTGGCAAGTTCTCTGTGACACGGAAAATGAAATAAAAATAGAAAACACAAAAAATTCATGGAAAATGGAATTTTTGCAACTAAAAAATAAAATCCAAATAAAAAAATAAAGAGTGAGAAAAAGAAAATCAGGACCTTTTTATTTCTAAATTTACTATTCTCTCAACATAAATGTATTTTTGTCCTAAGCCTGCCATATCTACTATCATCGCTTCAAAAAATTTTTATATTCCAATAGTAAAATGTAAAATTCCTGAGCTGGAACTTTACAGAATCATTATTTTGCATAAAATTGCAATACACAGCAAAGTCAATCACTTATGTGCAAGTGCTACCATCTATATTGCGGCAATATCTCATTCAATAAATAACATGGGGTATTTTCCACTACTGATCCCAGTACTGCACAGGTGCTATAATCTAATTCATGACATTCACCTGGCCAAACCTGTCACTGCAGTACAAATACCCATGTGCGATATTAGCATATGAATAGCATGGCATGCACTGTCAAGAGTAGCTGTGCCCTCTTGGCAATTCTTGTCACACAGTAGTGTCTGTAAATATCTCCTTCTACTCCCTCTCCAGTCATGGACCTCCTATCAACAGAATATCTTTCTGATGCAGTGACGACAGAATACCTAAGGTTAGAGTGGCAAGTTCCATGAAACGGAAATAAAGTAGAAGACCAAAAATCACAAAAAATGGGATTTTTTTGCTACTAAAATATTCTGATGGTAAAAATTAAAATTCCTGAGTTGAAACTTTACAGAATCATTATTTTGCATAAAATTGCAATACACAGCAAAGTCAATGACTTATGTGCAAATGCTACCATCTATATTGCGGCAATATCTCATTCAATAAATTACATGGGGTATTTTCCATGACTGATCTCAGTACTAACCCAAGCGCCATAACCTTATTCATGATATTAATCTGGCCAAACCAGTCAGTGCTGTTTGTCACAGGGCAAACATTTACATGAGGTATTAGCATATGAATAGCATAGCATGTGCCATCAAGTTGTTTGTTTAGTAATTAAATTGGATTTTTACATGACGGTTTCACTATTTTTCACAATAAGTAAATAAAAAGCTAACAAACTTGGGTGCACACTTTCAGCAAAATACAGAGCTGAAACTTTCCATGATGATTTTTATCATGATGCTGATAAATTATTTGGTAGTTTTTGTCAACACACCATTGACTGGACTTGGAGGGACACACTTGTGGATCATTGGAAATCGCTGAAGCACAAAAAATATAAAGATGTCTCCAAAGTGAAAGTTCCACAGAAAAAAAAAATGAAAATTATTTGAAAAATCTGCAACCACCAGTATAGAGCAATGATGTGATTTCCAATGTGATTTTGTGCATATGATGATATGTATTGATGTGCAACTTGAAAAAAAAACACAAAATCTTTTTAAGTATTGTCCCAAAGACATGCGATCACAAAACCAGAGAATCTTCATCAGATCCATGTTTTTTTCATGATCTTTATTCGGTTTTGAAGGAAAAACTAGTCTGCAAAGTGGGGTCAGTTATTGTTGATGAAATGAACTGTCATGATAAAAGCATACTGAATGTGGTAGTTGGTCATTTGGAAAGACTATACCTGGTAGATGTTGTTTTCATGGAAAAATCACAAACATTGAGTCAGACAGTTTTATAAACACTATCAAATGTTGGAATAGACTACAATAACATCTGCTACTTTGTGACTGACAATGCTGCATATTGTAAGAGTCTGTTTGCAATTTTAAAAAATATATTACCCAATGCCATACGCATCAGGTGCATGGCGCATGTCCTCAATCTTATCAGGGAATATCTTGTGAAGGACGAGTATTTTCACAAAGTTGACGTTTTTATTAATGATATAAAAACATTTTCAAATGCCAGCCACAATGTCACTGACATTATATTGATCACTTGAAAACACTGAATGTCCAGTCAGCAAATTTACTCCACCGAGCTGGTTCAAATATGTGGGGGGATGTAATTCAAAGCTGTGGAATACCATTGTACGCACCTAGATGCATATCTTTTTTAAGTCTGAAACAAGTGATGCACAAAATATAAAAAGAGTTAGAAAAGCTCTCACTGATAGGAAAATAAAGTTGCTTTTGAAAATTAATTTCATCGGGGAATCTGTGTCCAGGATTCAACAGACAGTGACTAAATTGGAGAGAAATGAACCATTTTCACCAGTGATGTATAGAAAAATTGGTAATATGATCACATATCTCTCAAATGATGCAGCAAAGATGCTGGGGAAAAAAACTAATGCTTATTTGAACAAACTTTGCTGAGAAGGAAAAAATAATGCCATGGAAGACTTCAATAACCGTTTCTAATTGGCTTATCAGAAACTTTCAAAGCATGTGAACAACAGCCAGGCAATGCAGTTTTATAAATTGCGCAGGATTTTTGATCCCTGTAGTATTGCCACAGTTTCCACTAAGATTAGTTCTTACTCAGCTCTCACTGGGCTTGAAACTCCTATTCACGAATTACGGTATGAATGGAATGTTTATATCACAGTAACAAGGGGCGCCAAAAAGGATAAAGAATTACCAGATGACCTGTATTTGTACACATACTGGCAATCCATGAACCATTGTATCCTCAACTTGGGTAAAGTAGCTATGAATTGGATATGGACAAGGACCACATCCATGGACTGTGAGCACTCATTCTTGCAGTACAATAATCTCCTAACTAACAGGCAGGAAATGTTGACAGAGAGACATACCAAGCAGCTCCGAATGTTGAAATTTAATGGTGACATAAAAGACCACTTGACTTTTGTATATTTTATTGTTTACACACAAGTCTCTATTTTTGGTGTGTTTTTACAATTTTGAAACAAAAACAGAAAACTGAAATTTACTGTCTTGGAAGAACACAGAATTTGACATTTTAAAACACAGAGAACTTGCCACTCTAAATGAGGACAATTCAACTCTGTTGATGTAGTATAGTGAGTCCTAGTTTGAGATTCTGAACTAGTGGATCTAAAGGATGAAGTACATCTGAGCATTTATCATAGAAATAGCAATAGAATAGTAACAGGCTTATGACATTATGCCTGTAGGGAAAGAGGCTGTATTGTGGAAAATAATGACTGACAAAACTGCATAAATGATTTTGAACTTTATCAAGTCTAGAAAGTAAGGACTGAGGAACCCTAATCATACTCTATTTTTGGTCTCTTCTTTTGTAAAGATAAAATATAGGTGATGATGACAGGTACTCTCTATAGTCGTAGAATGAGCCAACAACTTTTCCAGCAGTTTTGGCAATGGGTCAGAAAATTAGTTCCACTTTAGGCTTCATATAAATCTCATGTCAATCTATATTTTCTCTCTCCCATCATATGTATAGGTTTTTATTGTAATTCTAATCATCACTTTTTAAAACAGTAAACATTGCCAAGGAGTGTAGGTAGTTAAAATAATAGCAGTGTCAAGGGAAAAACCATCCTTTTGACACATCTTTTTTTTTTTAGGTAAGAAGGTTAACAATTTCAGAAAAAGGGGATTAAAAAATTTATGAACAAAGAAATTATTCATATATTTTGCTATTTGTTTTCAGCTAAGTAAACATGAACTTCTGTGTGATAACCAGTAGGAATTAGAAGTAATTTGAGTTATTAGATTGAACTTCATGCCAATTTATAAACAGTTTATAGACAGTTTTTATATCCAGAATCTATCTTACATATCTATAAGTCTACTATTCGTCCATGATTTGAATATTGCTGCCATATATAGTCTGGTGCTCCTGATATATATTTAGGGATTCTTGATAATATCCAAAGAAGAATCCACAATATTATTGGTCCTGACCTGGCATCTCGCCTTCAGTCACTTTCCTACCACCATAATGTAGCTTTCCTCTGCTTTTTCTATAAATACTTTCATGGTAATTGTTCACATGAACTGTCCACTATGGTACCTAAACTTTATAAATTTAAGCACCATACTAAATTGTCAGCAGGGATTTTTTTTAATTGATTTCAACACATTCACTTAACATTTGAAATGTAACCATAAGTTGTATTCTAAAAGTCTCTTTTATAAAAACATCTCACTTGCAGAACTCTCTTCTGGCTCCTTGCTTCCCAGTCAACTCTGATCTTCAAAAACTTAAATGTAATGTCAATCATTATATTCTATCTTTTTAATTCTTGTTCTTTTATTGTCCTCTCTCTTTAATAGTGTTTTGTTTCTCATATACTCTAACAGTCAGAAAGCCCTTGCATCTTAGTGGCTTTATTGTCTTGTTTGGGGTGAAATGATTAAAAAAAACTGTCAGGAAGAAAACTTACATATCAAATTTCCTGAAAAAAAAAATGTTTTAAATTTCTACCAACAGTAGTATAGCTGCCTGGTTAATGAATGCTAAATGTTTCCTTATAAGGAAACGGTTAATATTACCATTGCCATATAAATATTCTGATATTTGTTTGCAGTACAGTAAATCTTGACTTCTGCATTATACCTTGTAGGGATTGGTAATATTTTGTGGCAATAGATTGAAGTGTGTTCTAATTTAAAAAACTACCCTCTTAGGAGTAGCAAGAATCCTGTTAAAATTGATGCAAGAATAAACAACAATTTTATTGGTAAAATTTGGTTGAAAGTTTGACGACATTATTGCTGCTTTGAGAAAAGTTTATAGAGATAATTCCCTGCAAGCATTAGCAATTTAGAAATGGATAATTCGTTTCAAAGACAGTTGATTGTTTTGTTTTAATTTAGGTTTTAATTTCTCTCATATTTAGGCTTCATCTTGAAGTTCGACAATTGTCATCATTGTTTAGCCAAAATAGAATGTCATTGTGTTTAACCTTTAATACAATGCATTATCCACTATCTTTTCCACTCCATTGTTTTTAAAAGCTCTTATACTGTACTACTTGATTTCATAGTCATAGTCATTTTTTTGTTTCTATAGCAGGATATGACAACACAACTGCAAAATTCAAATGCACCTGTCATTCATTCATTTGAGTCACTTACAGTGGCAGGATAAAATCACCTGCAGAATGTTAAAGGCTAAAGAACAGAAAAACAAAAAATCATCTATGAAAGAAGACACTACAAGAAGGTTCAACAAACAGAGCTATGGGCAAATCAATAAGAAACTTTGATCAATCCCTCATTCATCCAAGTATGCATAAAAGAAAAAGATCAAATTCTAGTAAATAATCCTACTGAAAAAAAAAAATGTTATCGTGATATTACTTGAAGCTAAACATGTACAATACTTTGTGCACTTCACATGCAAGCGGCTATTTGCAATGAGAAAAATGCAATCCTTATAATACTTTTCTATCATTTTTATCACTTCAACACTTATTTTTGAAGATTTTAAATATTTAGCATGTGAAAAAGTTTCCAACTCATTTACCTGAAGCTAAACCTGAAGTATGATTCTTTGTATGCATCACATGCAGTCAGCCATTTGCAATGCAACAAGTGCACATACATGAGTGCAATCCTACCAGTTGATGGATATACATCAGTTCAAAGATTCAAAGATTTACTTGGAATGACATGCAGTTCTCTGCCAGCAGCTATTACGAAAAGATTGATGTTGCTTTTGTGTTTGCATTTGAGAGCTATCTACAATGGACCAAGCATTTCACAGCTTATGGTGTTTGAGTTAGTCCATTTTATTTCTTCTGTGGTGATCCCATTTTGAAGTTTGTCATCATGTTTGAATCACAGAATTGACCCATTCATAAGAACATTAAATAATCAATTCTGATGTTCTTCTGTAAACGTAATAGCAAAGAAATTAACTATATTTCCAATGCTTTTAAAAGACATTTCTAAAAAATGTAAACTTCCAAGTACTTCACCAGAAACACAAGCTTCCAAGTACTTCACCAGATTTAAACTGCATTGAACAAATCTAGGACATATTGTTTCAATATGATATGGCCATAAGCTTGCTGACCTTCAAACTGATTGTCTATTTCTTTGTGGTTGGTGGGTAGGTCAAGTTCAATCCTGCTATTGGAAAAGTATGAAAGAGGTGAGGGACAAATTTCAGTCAATTATGTCCCATACATGATACATGCTTAGGCGATCATGTATTTTTCCATACATGACTGACGAGGCAGATTTTTTCCCACAGTAGGTTGCCATTTCTTTCTGCAGTAGACCAGTTGCCATCCAAGGCTATAGACCGGGTCTGTCCTGTTACTTATCCATACCTAGGGGAAGAAGAGGATTCATACCTTTCCCAAGGGTATTAGCATGTAAGTGAATGTAATGGATTCGAATGGAATTCAAACTCAGCTCTCCGATTCCTCAATCTGAGAAACTTATTTGAGGAAAATATTGGTAATAAAGATGGTTTCCAGCAAGGCGTAGAAAAATAGTCCACAGCATGCATGTTTGAGACCTATGCCTTAGATACACCACTGCACTGGCTGCAGTACATATGTTGCTCCGAGAATTATGGGATTTGGTATGTGATTTTCCAGTCTATTGATATTATGTTTTTCAATACTGCAAGAAAAGATTTCAAAACTCTGATTTTAGATTATATAAAAGAGACAAAATATACTAAGTGCTACAAAGGACCAGAAGTTGTGGAGAGCTATGATCCTCCATTCTCTGAAAGGACACGGCACATAGAAGAAATGAGGTCATAGTTTTCACTCTAATAACTGTATCACTGTGATATTTCTAAAGTGCACAGACCTTTGCTTTATGAGTGAAAAAATGTTTAATAATATTGTGGAATGCTTCTCAGAATGTCTTTTAATGTGAAATAATTTATCCGTATGAAAATGAAAAACGATGATTTTAGATTGACGCAAAAGTAATGAAAAGGCTACTTATGTAATATTAGTCCTCCTATATGACAGTCGATGCTGGACAATCACCTCACAGATGGAAAAGAGATGTGAGGCAGCTGAAATCTGTTTCTACAGAAGGATAGTGAGAATAACATGAGAAGACAATAAAAGAAAATGAAGCCTATGTACCAAAAGAAGAGAATGAAAAGGAGAGAGTGAAAGAAAATGAAGGAGATTCACCAAAAGAAAAGAATGAAAAGGAGAGAGTGAAAGAAAATGAAGATGCATTAAATGAAGTGAATGAAAAGAAGACAGTGAAAGAAAAAAAAGATTATGAACCAATAGAAGAGAATGAAAAGGACGAGTGAAAGAAAATGAAGGAGATTCACCAAAAGAAAAGAATGAAAAGGAGAGAGTGAAAGAAAATGAAGATGCATTAAATGAAGTGAATGAAAAGAAGACAGTGAGAGAAAAAGAAGATTATGAACCAAAAGAAGAGAACAAAAGGAAGAGTGAAAGAAAATGAAGGAGATTCACCAAAAGAAAAGAATGAAAAGGAGAGAGTGAAAGAAAATGAAGATGCATTAAATGAAGTGAATGAAAAGAAGACAGTGAGAGAAAAAGAAGATTATGAACCAAAAGAAGAGAACAAAAGGAAGAGTGAAAGAAAATGAAGGAGATTCACCAAAAGAAAAAATGAAAAGGAGAGAGTGAAAGAAAATGAAGATGCATTAAATGAAGTGAATGAAAAGAAGACAGTGAGAGAAAAAGAAGATTATGAACCAAAAGAAGAGAACAAAAGGAAGAGTGAAAGAAAATGAAGGAGATTCACCAAAAGAAAAGAATGAAAAGGAGAGAGTGAAAGAAAATGAAGATGCATTAAATGAAGTGAATGAAAAGAAGACAGTGAGAGAAAAAGAAGATTATGAACCAAAAGAAGAGAACAAAAGGAAGAGTGAAAGAAAATGAAGGAGATTCACCAAAAGAAAAGAATGAAAAGGAGAGAGTGAAAGAAAATGAAGATGCATTAAATGAAGTGAATGAAAAGAAGACAGTGAAAGAAAAAGAAGATTATGAACCAATAGAAGAGAATGAAAAGGACGAGTGAAAGAAAATGAAAGAGATTCACCAAAAGAAAAGAATGAAAAGGAGAGAGTGAAAGAAAATGAAGATGCATTAAATGAAGTGAATGAAAAGAAGACAGTGAAAGAAAAAAAAGATTATGAACCAATAGAAGAGAATGAAAAGGACGAGTGAAAGAAAATGAAGGAGATTCACCAAAAGAAAAGAATGAAAAGGGGAGAGTGAAAGAAAATGAAGATGCATTAAATGAAGTGAATGAAAAGAAGACAGTGAAAGAAAAAAAAGATTATGAACCAATAGAAGAGAATGAAAAGGACGAGTGAAAGAAAATGAAGGAGATTCACCAAAAGAAAAGAATGAAAAGGAGAGAGTGAAAGAAAATGAAGATGCATTAAATGAAGTGAATGAAAAGAAGACAGTGAAAGAAAAAGAAGATTATGAACCAATTGAAGAAAACAAAAGGAAGAGTGAAAGAAAATGAAGGAGATTCACCAAAAGAAAAGAATGAAAAGGAGAGAGTGAAAGAAAATGAAGATGCATTAAATGAAGTGAATGAAAAGAAGACAGTGAAAGAAAAAGAAGATTATGAACCAATAGAAGAGAACAAAAGGAAGAGTGAAAGAAAATGATTCACCAAAAGAAAAGAATGAAAAGGAGAGAGTGAAAGAAAATGAAGATGCATTATAAAAAGTGAATGAAGAGAAGAGAGTCCAAAAAATGAATGATACATCTTAAGAATTGAATGAAAAGAAAAGAAATTGAAATTGCACCACAAATGTGAATCCTGCTGCAACAAGGAAATCAACAAGCAGACATTCCTATCCAGATGGCAGTGACCTGCCTTTATGTAATTCCAGCAATGGACAAAGCTGGAGTGGTCAACTGACAAGTCAAGGGTTAAGATCACACAGACAAAGAGCAGCAGGGTACAATGAAAATAGAAGATCAAAGGTCAGCTGAGACAAAGTAACCCTGCTTGACCCTGGTTGGAATCAGTCCAAAAGAATGGCACTGTCTGCTGAAAAGAAATTCTTATGCAGTTAAAAGTGAAAGAGTATGCTAAAATGAACGAGTGGCATTTATTTTGGCCAAAAGTGGGAGGTGCGTTTACAGATGGTTTGCTTTAAAATTCACTAGAATATGCATTGTAAAAAAACAAACAAAGAAGGAGCATTATGGAAAAAAAAAATAGAAAATAAACTTTGAAATTCCCGAATAATTACTCGGTGAGAATTTGATGTTTTTCTTTTACATTTGAAAAATCAAAATTTTCCACAGATTCATTTCTTGACCTATTTATTGGACCTCAATGCATTGTCTTGTTTCATGGCTTGGCCAGATTATTAAATAAAAAAATGTCTCATGTGGGCAGGGTGTTGATAACTTTTGAAAAAAATGGAGGAAAGCATATGAGCATGAGGAAGGAGAAATAGTAAAATAAATAAGAGTAAAGAAAAGAAAAAATGTAGAAAAGCAAAATATTGGCAAAATGAAAGAAAATGTTGAAAAAATAGCATCTAAAAGTAAAGAATTATTAATTTTTGTCTAGTATTTCTAGTATTTCGAATGACTTCTGCTGGTTTGCCTTCTGAGATGAAGCATTGTCAATTATTATTCATTTTTCACTAGTATTTCTTTCTCTTCATTTCTCTTGCTTTTTATTGCAACTCCCATCCATAAGAAGTAGAAGTAGAGAATATAGCTATATGGCTAAATTTGAATGACTCCTGCTGGTTAGCCTTCTTAGATGAAGCATTGTCAATTATTATTCATTTTTCACTAGTATTTCTTTCTCTTCATTTCTCTTGCTTTTTATTGCAACTCCCATCCATAAGAAGTAGAAGTAGAGAATATAGCTATATGGCTAAATTTGAATGACTCCTGCTGGTTAGCCTTCTTAGATGAAGCATTGTCAATTATTATTCATTTTTCACTAGTATTTCTTTCTCTTCATTTCTCTTGCTTTTTATTGCAACTCCCATCCATAAGAAGTAGAAGTAGAGAATATAGCTATATGGCTAAATTTGAATGACTCCTGCTGGTTAGCCTTCTTAGATGAACCATTGTCAATTATTATTCATTTTTCGCAAGTATTTCTTTCATCTTCATTTCTCTTGCTTTTTATTGCAACTCCCATCCATAAGAAGTAGAAGTAGAGAATATAGCTATATGGCTAAATTTGAATGACTCCTGCTGGTTAGCCTTCTTAGATGAAGCATTGTCAATTATTATTCATTTTTCACTAGTATTTCTTTCATCTTCATTTCTCTTGCTTTTTATTGCTACTCCCATCCATAAGAAGTAGAAGTAGAGAATATAGCTATATGGCTAAATTTGAATGATTCCTGCTGGTTAGCCTTCTTAGATGAAGCATTGTCAATTATTTTTCATTTTTCACTAGTATTTCTTTCATCTTCATTTCTCTTGCTTTTTATTGCTACTCCCATCCATAAGAAGTAGAAGTAGAGAATATAGCTATATGGCTAAATTTGAATGACTCCTGCTGGTTAGCCTTCTTAGATGAAGCATTGTCAATTATTATTCATTTTTCACTAGTATTTCTTTCATCTTCATTTCTCTTGCTTTTTATTGCTACTCCCATCCATAAGAAGTAGAAGTAGAGAATATAGCTATATGGCTAAATTTGAATGACTCCTGCTGGTTAGCCTTCTTAGATGAAGCATTGTCAATTATTTTTCATTTTTCACTAGTATTTCTTTCATCTTCATTTCTCTTGCTTTTTATTGCTACTCCCATCCATAAGAAGTAGAAGTAGAGAATATAGCTATATGGCTAAATTTGAATGACTCCTGCTGGTTAGCCTTCTTAGATGAAGCATTGTCAATTATTATTCATTTTTCACTAGTATTTCTTTCATCTTCATTTCTCTTGCTTTTTATTGCTACTCCCATCCATAAGAAGTAGAAGTAGAGAATATAGCTATATGGCTAAATTTGAATGACTCCTGCTGGTTAGCCTTCTTAGATGAAGCATTGTCAATTATTTTTCATTTTTCACTAGTATTTCTTTCATCTTCATTTCTCTTGCTTTTTATTGCTACTCCCATCCATAAGAAGTAGAAGTAGAGAATATAGCTATATGGCTAAATTTGAATGACTCCTGCTGGTTAGCCTTCTTAGATGAAGCATTGTCAATTATTATTCATTTTTCACTAGTATTTCTTTCATCTTCATTTCTCTTGCTTTTTATTGCTACTCCCATCCATAAGAAGTAGAAGTAGAGAATATAGCTATATGGCTAAATTTGAATGACTCCTGCTGGTTAGCCTTCTTAGATGAAGCATTGTCAATTATTTTTCATTTTTCACTAGTATTTCTTTCATCTTCATTTCTCTTGCTTTTTATTGCAACTCCGATCCATAAGAAGTAGAAGTAGAGAATATAGCTATATGGCTAAATTTGAATGACACCTGCTGGTTAGCCTTCTTAGATGAAGCATTGTCAATTATTTTTCATTTTTCACTAGTATTTCTTTCATCTTCCTTTCTCTTGCTTTTTATTGCTACTCCCATCCATAAGAAGTAGAAGTAGAGAATATAGCTATATGGCTAAATTTGAATGACTCCTGCTGGTTAGCCTTCTGAGATGAAGCATTGTCAATTATTATTCATTTTTCACTAGTATTTCTTTCATCTTCATTTCTCTTGCTTTTTATTGCTACTCCCATCCATAAGAAGTAGAAGTAGAGAATATAGCTATATGGCTAAATTTGAATGACTCCTGCTGGTTAGCCTTCTTAGATGAAGCATTGTCAATTAGTATTCATTTTTCACTAGTATTTCTTTCATCTTCATTTCTCTTGCTTTTTATTGCAACTCCCATCCATAAGAAGTAGAAGTAGAGAATATAGCTATATGGCTAAATTTGAATGACTCCTGCTAGTTAGCCTTCTGAGATGAAGCATTGTCAATTATTATTCATTTTTCACTAGTATTTCTTTCATCTTCATTTCTCTTGCTTTTTATTGCAACTCCCATCCATAAGAAGTAGAAGTAGAGAATATAGCTATATGGCTAAATTTGAATGACTCCTGCTGGTTAGCCTTCTTAGATGAAGCATTGTCAATTATTTTTCATTTTTCACTAGTATTTCTTTCATCTTCATTTCTCTTGCTTTTTATTGCTACTCCCATCCATAAGAAGTAGAAGTAGAGAATATAGCTATATGGCTAAATTTGAATGACTCCTGCTGGTTAGCCTTCTTAGATGAAGCATTGTCAATTATTTTTCATTTTTCACTAGTATTTCTTTCATCTTCATTTCTCTTGCTTTTTATTGCAACTCCCATCCATAAGAAGTAGAAGTAGAGAATATAGCTATATGGCTAAATTTGAATGACTCCTGCTGGTTAGCCTTCTTAGATGAAGCATTACCAATTATTTTTCATTTTTCACTAGTATTTCTTTCATCTTCATTTCTCTTGCTTTTTATTGCTACTCCCATCCATAAGAAGTAGAAGTAGAGAATATAGCTATATGGCTAAATTTGAATGACTCCTGCTGGTTAGCCTTCTTAGATGAAGCATTGTCAATTATTTTTCATTTTTCACTAGTATTTCTTTCATCTTCATTTCTCTTGCTTTTTATTGCAACTCCCATCCATAAGAAGTAGAAGTAGAGAATATAGCTATATGGCTAAATTTGAATGACTCCTGCTGGTTAGCCTTCTTAGATGAAGCATTGTAAATTATTTTTCATTTTTCACTAGTATTTCTTTCATCTTCATTTCTCTTGCTTTTTATTGCTACTCCCATCCATAAGAAGTAGAAGTAGAGAATATAGCTATATGGCTAAATTTGAATGACTCCTGCTGGTTAGCCTTCTTAGATGAAGCATTGTCAATTATTTTTCATTTTTCACTTGTATTTCTTTCATCTTCATTTCTCTTGCTTTTTATTGCTACTCCCATCCATAAGAAGTAGAAGTAGAGAATATAGCTATATGGCTAAATTTGAATGACTCCTGCTGGTTAGCCTTCTTAGATGAAGCATTGTCAATTATTATTCATTTTTCACTAGTATTTCTTTCATCTTCATTTCTCTTGCTTTTTATTGCTACTCCCATCCATAAGAAGTAGAAGTAGAGAATATAGCTATATGGCTAAATTTGAATGACTCCTGCTGGTTAGCCTTCTTAGATGAAGCATTGTCAATTATTTTTCATTTTTCACTAGTATTTCTTTCATCTTCATTTCTCTTGCTTTTTATTGCAACTCCCATCCATAAGAAGTAGAAGTAGAGAATATAGCTATATGGCTAAATATGAATGACTCCTGCTGGTTAGCCTTCTTAGATGAAGCATTGTCAATTATTTTTCATTTTTCACTAGTATTTCTTTCATCTTCCTTTCTCTTGCTTTTTATTGCTACTCCCATCCATAAGAAGTAGAAGTAGAGAATATAGCTATATGGCTAAATTTGAATGACTCCTACTGGTTAGCCTTCTGAGATGAAGCATTGTCAATTATTATTCATTTTTCACTAGTATTTCTTTCATCTTCATTTCTCTTGCTTTTTATTGCAACTCCCATCCATAAGAAGTAGAAGTAGAGAATATAGCTATATGGCTAAATTTGAATGACTCCTGCTGGTTAGCCTTCTTAGATGAAGCATTGTCAATTATTTTTCATTTTTCACTAGTATTTCTTTCATCTTCATTTCTCTTGCTTTTTATTGCTACTCCCATCCATAAGAAGTAGAAGTAGAGAATATAGCTATATTGCTAAATTTGAATGACTCCTGCTGGTTAGCCTTCTTAGATGAAGCATTGTCAATTATTATTCATTTTTCACTAGTATTTCTTTCATCTTCATTTCTCTTGCTTTTTATTGCTACTCCCATCCATAAGAAGTAGAAGTAGAGAATATAGCTATATGGCTAAATTTGAATGACTCCTGCTGGTTAGCCTTCTTAGATGAAGCATTGTCAATTATTATTCATTTTTCACTAGTATTTCTTTCATCTTCCTTTCTCTTGCTTTTTATTGCTACTCCCATCCATAAGAAGTAGAAGTAGAGAATATAGCTATATGGCTAAATTTGAATGACTCCTGCTGGTTAGCCTTCTGAGATGAAGCATTGTCAATTATTATTCATTTTTCACTAGTATTTCTTTCATCTTCATTTCTCTTGCTTTTTATTGCAACTCCCATCCATAAGAAGTAGAAGTAGAGAATATAGCTATATGGCTAAATTTGAATGACTCCTGCTGGTTAGCCTTCTTAGATGAAGCATTGTCAATTATTTTTCATTTTTCACTAGTATTTCTTTCATCTTCATTTCTCTTGCTTTTTATTGCTACTCCCATCCATAAGAAGTAGAAGTAGAGAATATAGCTATATTGCTAAATTTGAATGACTCCTGCTGGTTAGCCTTCTTAGATGAAGCATTGTCAATTATTATTCATTTTTCACTAGTATTTCTTTCATCTTCATTTCTCTTGCTTTTTATTGCTACTCCCATCCATAAGAAGTAGAAGTAGAGAATATAGCTATATGGCTAAATTTGAATGACTCCTGCTGGTTAGCCTTCTTAGATGAAGCATTGTCAATTATTATTCATTTTTCACTAGTATTTCTTTCATCTTCATTTCTCTTGCTTTTTATTGCTACTCCCATCCATAAGAAGTAGAAGTAGAGAATATAGCTATATGGCTAAATTTGAATGACTCCTGCTGGTTAGCCTTCTTAGATGAAGCATTGTCAATTATTTTTCATTTTTCACTAGTATTTCTTTCATCTTCATTTCTCTTGCTTTTTATTGCTACTCCCATCCATAAGAAGTAGAAGTAGAGAATATAGCTATATGGCTAAATTTGAATGACTCCTGCTGGTTAGCCTTCTTAGATGAAGCATTGTCAATTATTTTTCATTTTTCACTAGTATTTCTTTCATCTTCATTTCTCTTGCTTTTTATTGCTACTCCCATCCATAAGAAGTAGAAGTAGAGAATATAGCTATATGGCTAAATTTGAATGACTCCTGCTGGTTAGCCTTCTTAGATGAAGCATTGTCAATTATTTTTCATTTTTCACTAGTATTTCTTTCATCTTCATTTCGCTTGCTTTTTATTGCAACTCCCATCCATAAGAAGTAGAAGTAGAGAATATAGCTATATGGCTAAATATGAATGACTCCTGCTGGTTAGCCTTCTTAGATGAAGCATTGTCAATTATTTTTCATTTTTCACTAGTATTTCTTTCATCTTCCTTTCTCTTGCTTTTTATTGCTACTCCCATCCATAAGAAGTAGAAGTAGAGAATATAGCTATATGGCTAAATTTGAATGACTCCTGCTGGTTAGCCTTCTGAGATGAAGCATTGTCAATTATTATTCATTTATCACTAGTATTTCTTTCATCTTCATTTCTCTTGCTTTTTATTGCAACTCCCATCCATAAGAAGAAGAAGTAGAGAATATAGCTATATGGCTAAATTTGAATGACTCCTGCTGGTTAGCCTTCTTAGATGAAGCATTGTCAATTATTTTTCATTTTTCACTAGTATTTCTTTCATCTTCATTTCTCTTGCTTTTTATTGCTACTCCCATCCATAAGAAGTAGAAGTAGAGAATATAGCTATATGGCTAAATTTGAATGACTCCTGCTGGTTAGCCTTCTTAGATGAAGCATTGTCAATTATTATTCATTTTTCACTAGTATTTCTTTCATCTTCATTTCTCTTGCTTTTTATTGCTACTCCCATCCATAAGAAGTAGAAGTAGAGAATATAGCTATATGGCTAAATTTGAATGACTCCTGCTGGTTAGCCTTCTTAGATAAAGCATTGTCAATTATTATTCATTTTTCACTAGTATTTCTTTCATCTTCATTTCTCTTGCTTTTTATTGCTACTCCCATCCATAAGAAGTAGAAGTAGAGAATATAGCTATATGGCTAAATTTGAATGACTCCTGCTGGTTAGCCTTCTTAGATGAAGCATTGTCAATTATTTTTCATTTTTCACTAGTATTTCTTTCATCTTCATTTCTCTTGCTTTTTATTGCTACTCCCATCCATAAGAAGTAGAAGTAGAGAATATAGCTATATGGCTAAATTTGAATGACTCCTGCTGGTTAGCCTTCTTAGATGAAGCATTGTCAATTATTATTCATTTTTCACTAGTATTTCTTTCATCTTCATTTCTCTTGCTTTTTATTGCTACTCCCATCCATAAGAAGTAGAAGTAGAGAATATAGCTATATGGCTAAATTTGAATGACTCCTCCTGGTTAGCCTTCTTAGATGAAGCATTGTCAATTATTTTTCATTTTTCACTAGTATTTCTTTCATCTTCATTTCTCTTGCTTTTTATTGCAACTCCCATCCATAAGAAGTAGAAGTAGAGAATATAGCTATATGGCTAAATTTGAATGACTCCTGCTGGTTAGCCTTCTTAGATGAAGCATTGTCGATTATTTTTCATTTTTCACTAGTATTTCTTTCATCTTCCTTTCTCTTGCTTTTTATTGCTACTCCCATCCATAAGAAGTAGAAGTAGAGAATATAGCTATATGGCTAAATTTGAATGACTCCTGCTGGTTAGCCTTCTGAGATGAAGCATTGTCAATTATTATTCATTTTTCACTAGTATTTCTTTCATCTTCATTTCTCTTGCTTTTTATTGCTACTCCCATCCATAAGAAGTAGAAGTAGAGAATATAGCTATATGGCTAAATTTGAATGACTCCTGCTGGTTAGCCTTCTTAGATGAAGCATTGTCAATTAGTATTCATTTTTCACTAGTATTTCTTTCATCTTCATTTCTCTTGCTTTTTATTGCAACTCCCATCCATAAGAAGTAGAAGTAGAGAATATAGCTATATGGCTAAATTTGAATGACTCCTGCTGGTTAGCCTTCTGAGATGAAGCATTGTCAATTATTATTCATTTTTCACTAGTATTTCTTTCATCTTCATTTCTCTTGCTTTTTATTGCAACTCCCATCCATAAGAAGTAGAAGTAGAGAATATAGCTATATGGCTAAATTTGAATGACTCCTGCTGGTTAGCCTTCTTAGATGAAGCATTGTCAATTATTTTTCATTTTTCACTAGTATTTCTTTCATCTTCATTTCTCTTGCTTTTTATTGCTACTCCCATCCATAAGAAGTAGAAGTAGAGAATATAGCTATATGGCTAAATTTGAATGACTCCTGCTGGTTAGCCTTCTTAGATGAAGCATTGTCAATTATTTTTCATTTTTCACTAGTATTTCTTTCATCTTCATTTCTCTTGCTTTTTATTGCTACTCCCATCCATAAGAAGTAGAAGTAGAGAATATAGCTATATGGCTAAATTTGAATGACTCCTGCTGGTTAGCCTTCTGAGATGAAGCATTGTCAATTATTATTCATTTTTCACTAGTATTTCTTTCATCTTCATTTCTCTTGCTTTTTATTGCTACTCCCATCCATAAGAAGTAGAAGTAGAGAATATAGCTATATGGCTAAATTTGAATGACTCCTGCTGGTTAGCCTTCTTAGATGAAGCATTGTCAATTATTATTCATTTTTCACTAGTATTTCTTTCATCTTCATTTCTCTTGCTTTTTATTGCTACTCCCATCCATAAGAAGTAGAAGTAGAGAATATAGCTATATGGCTAAATTTGAATGACTCCTGCTGGTTAGCCTTCTTAGATGAAGCATTGTCAATTATTATTCATTTTTCACTAGTATTTCTTTCATCTTCATTTCTCTTGCTTTTTATTGCTACTCCCATCCATAAGAAGTAGAAGTAGAGAATATAGCTATATGGCTAAATTTGAATGACTCCTGCTGGTTAGCCTTCTTAGATGAAGCATTGTCAATTATCTTTCATTTTTCACTAGTATTTCTTTCATCTTCATTTCTCTTGCTTTTTATTGCTACTCCCATCCATAAGAAGTAGAAGTAGAGAATATAGCTATATGGCTAAATTTGAATGACTCCTGCTGGTTAGCCTTCTTAGATGAAGCATTGTCAATTATTATTCATTTTTCACTAGTATTTCTTTCATCTTCATTTCTCTTGCTTTTTATTGCTACTCCCATCCATAAGAAGTAGAAGTAGAGAATATAGCTATATGGCTAAATTTGAATGACTCCTGCTGGTTAGCCTTCTTAGATGAAGCATTGTCAATTATTTTTCATTTTTCACTAGTATTTCTTTCATCTTCATTTCTCTTGCTTTTTATTGCAACTCCCATCCATAAGAAGTAGAAGTAGAGAATATAGCTATATGGCTAAATTTGAATGACTCCTGCTGGTTAGCCTTCTTAGATGAAGCATTGTCAATTATTTTTCATTTTTCACTAGTATTTCTTTCATCTTCCTTTCTCTTGCTTTTTATTGCTACTCCCATCCATAAGAAGTAGAAGTAGAGAATATAGCTATATGGCTAAATTTGAATGACTCCTGCTGGTTAGCCTTCTGAGATGAAGCATTGTCAATTATTATTCATTTTTCACTAGTATTTCTTTCATCTTCATTTCTCTTGCTTTTTATTGCTACTCCCATCCATAAGAAGTAGAAGTAGAGAATATAGCTATATGGCTAAATTTGAATGACTCTTGCTGGTTAGCCTTCTTAGATGAAGCATTGTCAATTAGTATTCATTTTTCACTAGTATTTCTTTCATCTTCATTTCTCTTGCTTTTTATTGCTACTCCCATCCATAAGAAGTAGAAGTAGAGAATATAGCTATATGGCTAAATTTGAATGACTCCTGCTGGTTAGCCTTCTTAGATGAAGCATTGTCAATTATTTTTCATTTTTCACTAGTATTTCTTTCATCTTCATTTCTCTTGCTTTTTATTGCAACTCCCATCCATAAGAAGTAGAAGTAGAGAATATAGCTATATGGCTAAATATGAATGACTCCTGCTGGTTAGCCTTCTTAGATGAAGCATTGTCAATTATTTTTCATTTTTCACTAGTATTTCTTTCATCTTCCTTTCTCTTGCTTTTTATTGCTACTCCCATCCATAAGAAGTAGAAGTAGAGAATATAGCTATATGGCTAAATTTGAATGACTCCTGCTGGTTAGCCTTCTGAGATGAAGCATTGTCAATTATTATTCATTTTTCACTAGTATTTCTTTCATCTTCATTTCTCTTGCTTTTTATTGCAACTCCCATCCATAAGAAGTAGAAGTAGAGAATATAGCTATATGGCTAAATTTGAATGACTCCTGCTGGTTAGCCTTCTTAGATGAAGCATTGTCAATTATTTTTCATTTTTCACTAGTATTTCTTTCATCTTCATTTCTCTTGCTTTTTATTGCTACTCCCATCCATAAGAAGTAGAAGTAGAGAATATAGATATATGGCTAAATTTGAATGACTCCTGCTGGTTAGCCTTCTTAGATGAAGCATTGTCAATTATTATTCATTTTTCACTAGTATTTCTTTCATCTTCATTTCTCTTGCTTTTTATTGCTACTCCCATCCATAAGAAGTAGAAGTAGAGAATATAGCTATATGGCTAAATTTGAATGACTCCTGCTGGTTAGCCTTCTTAGATGAAGCATTGTCAATTATTATTCATTTTTCACTAGTATTTCTTTCATCTTCATTTCTCTTGCTTTTTATTGCTACTCCCATCCATAAGAAGTAGAAGTAGAGAATATAGCTATATGGCTAAATTTGAATGACTCCTGCTGATTAGCCTTCTTAGATGAAGCATTGTCAATTATTTTTCATTTTTCACTAGTATTTCTTTCATCTTCATTTCTCTTGCTTTTTATTGCAACTCCCATCCATAAGAAGTAGAAGTAGAGAATATAGCTATATGGCTAAATATGAATGACTCCTGCTGGTTAGCCTTCTTAGATGAAGCATTGTCAATTATTTTTCATTTTTCACTAGTATTTCTTTCATCTTCCTTTCTCTTGCTTTTTATTGCTACTCCCATCCATAAGAAGTAGAAGTAGAGAATATAGCTATATGGCTAAATTTGAATGACTCCTGCTGGTTAGCCTTCTGAGATGAAGCATTGTCAATTATTATTCATTTTTCACTAGTATTTCTTTCATCTTCATTTCTCTTGCTTTTTATTGCAACTCCCATCCATAAGAAGTAGAAGTAGAGAATATAGCTATATGGCTAAATTTGAATGACTCCTGCTGGTTAGCCTTCTTAGATGAAGCATTGTCAATTATTTTTCATTTTTCACTAGTATTTCTTTCATCTTCATTTCTCTTGCTTTTTATTGCTACTCCCATCCATAAGAAGTAGAAGTAGAGAATATAGCTATATGGCTAAATTTGAATGACTCCTGCTGGTTAGCCTTCTTAGATGAAGCATTGTCAATTATTATTCATTTTTCACTAGTATTTCTTTCATCTTCATTTCTCTTGCTTTTTATTGCTACTCCCATCCATAAGAAGTAGAAGTAGAGAATATAGCTATATGGCTAAATTTGAATGACTCCTGCTGGTTAGCCTTCTTAGATGAAGCATTGTCAATTATTATTCATTTTTCACTAGTATTTCTTTCATCTTCATTTCTCTTGCTTTTTATTGCTACTCCCATCCATAAGAAGTAGAAGTAGAGAATATAGCTATATGGCTAAATTTGAATGACTCCTGCTGGTTAGCCTTCTTAGATGAAGCATTGTCAATTATCTTTCATTTTTCACTAGTATTTCTTTCATCTTCATTTCTCTTGCTTTTTATTGCTACTCCCATCCATAAGAAGTAGAAGTAGAGAATATAGCTATATGGCTAAATTTGAATGACTCCTGCTGGTTAGCCTTCTTAGATGAAGCATTGTCAATTATTATTCATTTTTCACTAGTATTTCTTTCATCTTCATTTCTCTTGCTTTTTATTGCTACTCCCATCCATAAGAAGTAGAAGTAGAGAATATAGCTATATGGCTAAATTTGAATGACTCCTGCTGGTTAGCCTTCTTAGATGAAGCATTGTCAATTATTTTTCATTTTTCACTAGTATTTCTTTCATCTTCATTTCTCTTGCTTTTTATTGCTACTCCCATCCATAAGAAGTAGAAGTAGAGAATATAGCTATATGGCTAAATTTGAATGACTCCTGCTGGTTAGCCTTCTTAGATGAAGCATTGTCAATTATCTTTCATTTTTCACTAGTATTTCTTTCATCTTCATTTCTCTTGCTTTTTATTGCTACTCCCATCCATAAGAAGTAGAAGTAGAGAATATAGCTATATGGCTAAATTTGAATGACTCCTGCTGGTTAGCCTTCTTAGATGAAGCATTGTCAATTATTATTCATTTTTCACTAGTATTTCTTTCATCTTCATTTCTCTTGCTTTTTATTGCTACTCCCATCCATAAGAAGTAGAAGTAGAGAATATAGCTATATGGCTAAATTTGAATGACTCCTGCTGGTTAGCCTTCTTAGATGAAGCATTGTCAATTATTTTTCATTTTTCACTAGTATTTCTTTCATCTTCATTTCTCTTGCTTTTTATTGCAACTCCCATCCATAAGAAGTAGAAGTAGAGAATATAGCTATATGGCTAAATTTGAATGACTCCTGCTGGTTAGCCTTCTTAGATGAAGCATTGTCAATTATTTTTCATTTTTCACTAGTATTTCTTTCATCTTCCTTTCTCTTGCTTTTTATTGCTACTCCCATCCATAAGAAGTAGAAGTAGAGAATATAGCTATATGGCTAAATTTGAATGACTCCTGCTGGTTAGCCTTCTGAGATGAAGCATTGTCAATTATTATTCATTTTTCACTAGTATTTCTTTCATCTTCATTTCTCTTGCTTTTTATTGCTACTCCCATCCATAAGAAGTAGAAGTAGAGAATATAGCTATATGGCTAAATTTGAATGACTCTTGCTGGTTAGCCTTCTTAGATGAAGCATTGTCAATTAGTATTCATTTTTCACTAGTATTTCTTTCATCTTCATTTCTCTTGCTTTTTATTGCTACTCCCATCCATAAGAAGTAGAAGTAGAGAATATAGCTATATGGCTAAATTTGAATGACTCCTGCTGGTTAGCCTTCTTAGATGAAGCATTGTCAATTATTTTTCATTTTTCACTAGTATTTCTTTCATCTTCATTTCTCTTGCTTTTTATTGCAACTCCCATCCATAAGAAGTAGAAGTAGAGAATATAGCTATATGGCTAAATATGAATGACTCCTGCTGGTTAGCCTTCTTAGATGAAGCATTGTCAATTATTTTTCATTTTTCACTAGTATTTCTTTCATCTTCCTTTCTCTTGCTTTTTATTGCTACTCCCATCCATAAGAAGTAGAAGTAGAGAATATAGCTATATGGCTAAATTTGAATGACTCCTGCTGGTTAGCCTTCTGAGATGAAGCATTGTCAATTATTATTCATTTTTCACTAGTATTTCTTTCATCTTCATTTCTCTTGCTTTTTATTGCAACTCCCATCCATAAGAAGTAGAAGTAGAGAATATAGCTATATGGCTAAATTTGAATGACTCCTGCTGGTTAGCCTTCTTAGATGAAGCATTGTCAATTATTTTTCATTTTTCACTAGTATTTCTTTCATCTTCATTTCTCTTGCATTTTATTGCTACTCCCATCCATAAGAAGTAGAAGTAGAGAATATAGATATATGGCTAAATTTGAATGACTCCTGCTGGTTAGCCTTCTTAGATGAAGCATTGTCAATTATTATTCATTTTTCACTAGTATTTCTTTCATCTTCATTTCTCTTGCTTTTTATTGCTACTCCCATCCATAAGAAGTAGAAGTAGAGAATATAGCTATATGGCTAAATTTGAATGACTCCTGCTGGTTAGCCTTCTTAGATGAAGCATTGTCAATTATTATTCATTTTTCACTAGTATTTCTTTCATCTTCATTTCTCTTGCTTTTTATTGCTACTCCCATCCATAAGAAGTAGAAGTAGAGAATATAGCTATATGGCTAAATTTGAATGACTCCTGCTGATTAGCCTTCTTAGATGAAGCATTGTCAATTATTTTTCATTTTTCACTAGTATTTCTTTCATCTTCATTTCTCTTGCTTTTTATTGCAACTCCCATCCATAAGAAGTAGAAGTAGAGAATATAGCTATATGGCTAAATATGAATGACTCCTGCTGGTTAGCCTTCTTAGATGAAGCATTGTCAATTATTTTTCATTTTTCACTAGTATTTCTTTCATCTTCCTTTCTCTTGCTTTTTATTGCTACTCCCATCCATAAGAAGTAGAAGTAGAGAATATAGCTATATGGCTAAATTTGAATGACTCCTGCTGGTTAGCCTTCTGAGATGAAGCATTGTCAATTATTATTCATTTTTCACTAGTATTTCTTTCATCTTCATTTCTCTTGCTTTTTATTGCAACTCCCATCCATAAGAAGTAGAAGTAGAGAATATAGCTATATGGCTAAATTTGAATGACTCCTGCTGGTTAGCCTTCTTAGATGAAGCATTGTCAATTATTTTTCATTTTTCACTAGTATTTCTTTCATCTTCATTTCTCTTGCTTTTTATTGCTACTCCCATCCATAAGAAGTAGAAGTAGAGAATATAGCTATATGGCTAAATTTGAATGACTCCTGCTGGTTAGCCTTCTTAGATGAAGCATTGTCAATTATTATTCATTTTTCACTAGTATTTCTTTCATCTTCATTTCTCTTGCTTTTTATTGCTACTCCCATCCATAAGAAGTAGAAGTAGAGAATATAGCTATATGGCTAAATTTGAATGACTCCTGCTGGTTAGCCTTCTTAGATGAAGCATTGTCAATTATTTTTCATTTTTCACTAGTATTTCTTTCATCTTCATTTCTCTTGCTTTTTATTGCTACTCCCATCCATAAGAAGTAGAAGTAGAGAATATAGCTATATGGCTAAATTTGAATGACTCCTGCTGGTTAGCCTTCTTAGATGAAGCATTGTCAATTATTATTCATTTTTCACTAGTATTTCTTTCATCTTCATTTCTCTTGCTTTTTATTGCTACTCCCATCCATAAGAAGTAGAAGTAGAGAATATAGCTATATGGCTAAATTTGAATGACTCCTGCTGGTTAGCCTTCTTAGATGAAGCATTGTCAATTATTATTCATTTTTCACTAGTATTTCTTTCATCTTCATTTCTCTTGCTTTTTATTGCTACTCCCATCCATAAGAAGTAGAAGTAGAGAATATAGCTATATGGCTAAATTTGAATGACTCCTGCTGATTAGCCTTCTTAGATGAAGCATTGTCAATTATTTTTCATTTTTCACTAGTATTTCTTTCATCTTCATTTCTCTTGCTTTTTATTGCAACTCCCATCCATAAGAAGTAGAAGTAGAGAATATAGCTATATGGCTAAATTTGAATGACTCCTGCTGGTTAGCCTTCTTAGATGAAGCATTGTCAATTATTTTTCATTTTTCACTAGTATTTCTTTCATCTTCCTTTCTCTTCCTTTTTATTGCTACTCCCATCCATAAGAAGTAGAAGTAGAGAATATAGCTATATGGCTAAATTTGAATGACTCCTGCTGGTTAGCCTTCTGAGATGAAGCATTGTCAATTATTATTCATTTTTCACTAGTATTTCTTTCATCTTCATTTCTCTTGCTTTTTATTGCTACTCCCATCCATAAGAAGTAGAAGTAGAGAATATAGCTATATGGCTAAATTTGAATGACTCCTGCTGGTTAGCCTTCTTAGATGAAGCATTGTCAATTAGTATTCATTTTTCACTAGTATTTCTTTCATCTTCATTTCTCTTGCTTTTTATTGCAACTCCCATCCATAAGAAGTAGAAGTAGAGAATATAGCTATATGGCTAAATTTGAATGACTCCTGCTGGTTAGCCTTCTGAGATGAAGCATTGTCAATTATTATTCATTTTTCACTAGTATTTCTTTCATCTTCATTTCTCTTGCTTTTTATTGCAACTCCCATCCATAAGAAGTAGAAGTAGAGAATATAGCTATATGGCTAAATTTGAATGACTCCTGCTGGTTAGCCTTCTTAGATGAAGCATTGTCAATTAGTATTCATTTTTCACTAGTATTTCTTTCATCTTCCTTTCTCTTGCTTTTTATTTAAACTCCCATCCATAAGAAGTAGAAGTAGAGAATATAGCTTTATGGCTAAATTTGAATGTCTCCTGCTGGTTAGCCTTCTTAGATGAAGCATTGTCAATTATTATTCATTTTTCACTAGTATTTCTTTCATCTTCATTTCTCTTGCTTTTTATTGCAACTCCCATCCATAAGAAGTAGAAGTAGAGAATATAGCTATATGGCTAAATTTGAATGACTCCTGCTGGTTAGCCTTCTTAGATGAAGCATTGTCAATTATTTTTCATTTTTCACTAGTATTTCTTTCATCTTCATTTCTCTTGCTTTTTATTGCTACTCCCATCCATAAGAAGTAGAAGTAGAGAATATAGCTATATGGCTAAATTTGAATGACTCCTGCTGGTTAGCCTTCTTAGATGAAGCATTGTCAATTATTTTTCATTTTTCACTAGTATTTCTTTCATCTTCATTTCTCTTGCTTTTTATTGCTACTCCCATCCATAAGAAGTAGAAGTAGAGAATATAGCTATATGGCTAAATTTGAATGACTCCTGCTGGTTAGCCTTCTTAGATGAAGCATTGTCAATTATTTTTCATTTTTCACTTGTATTTCTTTCATCTTCATTTCTCTTGCTTTTTATTGCTACTCCCATCCATAAGAAGTAGAAGTAGAGAATATAGCTATATGGCTAAATTTGAATGACTCCTGCTGGTTAGCCTTCTTAGATGAAGCATTGTCAATTATTATTCATTTTTCACTAGTATTTCTTTCATCTTCATTTCTCTTGCTTTTTATTGCTACTCCCATCCATAAGAAGTAGAAGTAGAGAATATAGCTATATGGCTAAATTTGAATGACTCCTGCTGGTTAGCCTTCTGAGATGAAGCATTGTCAATTATTATTCATTTTTCACTAGTATTTCTTTCATCTTCATTTCTCTTGCTTTTTATTGCAACTCCCATCCATAAGAAGTAGAAGTAGAGAATATAGCTATATGGCTAAATTTGAATGACTCCTGCTGGTTAGCCTTCTTAGATGAAGCATTGTCATTTATTTTTCATTTTTCACTAGTATTTCTTTCATCTTCATTTCTCTTGCTTTTTATTGCTACTCCCATCCATAAGAAGTAGAAGTAGAGAATATAGCTATATGGCTAAATTTGAATGACTCCTGCTGGTTAGCCTTCTTAGATGAAGCATTGTCAATTATTATTCATTTTTCACTAGTATTTCTTTCATCTTCATTTCTCTTGCTTTTTATTGCTACTCCCATCCATAAGAAGTAGAAGTAGAGAATATAGCTATATGGCTAAATTTGAATGACTCCTGCTGGTTAGCCTTCTTAGATGAAGCATTGTCAATTATTATTCATTTTTCACTAGTATTTCTTTCATCTTCATTTCTCTTGCTTTTTATTGCTACTCCCATCCATAAGAAGTAGAAGTAGAGAATATAGCTATATGGCTAAATTTGAATGACTCCTGCTGGTTAGCCTTCTTAGATGAAGCATTGTCAATTATTTTTCATTTTTCACTAGTATTTCTTTCATCTTCATTTCTCTTGCTTTTTATTGCAACTCCCATCCATAAGAAGTAGAAGTAGAGAATATAGCTATATGGCTAAATTTGAATGACTCCTGCTGGTTAGCCTTCTTAGATGAAGCATTGTCAATTATTATTCATTTTTCACTAGTATTTCTTTCATCTTCATTTCTCTTGCTTTTTATTGCTACTCCCATCCATAAGAAGTAGAAGTAGAGAATATAGCTATATGGCTAAATTTGAATGACTCCTGCTGGTTAGCCTTCTGAGATGAAGCATTGTCAATTATTATTCATTTTTCACTAGTATTTCTTTCATCTTCATTTCTCTTGCTTTTTATTGCAACTCCCATCCATAAGAAGTAGAAGTAGAGAATATAGCTATATGGCTAAATTTGAATGACTCCTGCTGGTTAGCCTTCTTAGATGAAGCATTGTCATTTATTTTTCATTTTTCACTAGTATTTCTTTCATCTTCATTTCTCTTGCTTTTTATTGCTACTCCCATCCATAAGAAGTAGAAGTAGAGAATATAGCTATATGGCTAAATTTGAATGACTCCTGCTGGTTAGCCTTCTTAGATGAAGCATTGTCAATTATTATTCATTTTTCACTAGTATTTCTTTCATCTTCATTTCTCTTGCTTTTTATTGCTACTCCCATCCATAAGAAGTAGAAGTAGAGAATATAGCTATATGGCTAAATTTGAATGACTCCTGCTGGTTAGCCTTCTTAGATGAAGCATTGTCAATTATTATTCATTTTTCACTAGTATTTCTTTCATCTTCATTTCTCTTGCTTTTTATTGCTACTCCCATCCATAAGAAGTAGAAGTAGAGAATATAGCTATATGGCTAAATTTGAATGACTCCTGCTGGTTAGCCTTCTTAGATGAAGCATTGTCAATTATTTTTCATTTTTCACTAGTATTTCTTTCATCTTCATTTCTCTTGCTTTTTATTGCTACTCCCATCCATAAGAAGTAGAAGTAGAGAATATAGCTATATGGCTAAATTTGAATGACTCCTGCTGGTTAGCCTTCTTAGATGAAGCATTGTCAATTATTATTCATTTTTCACTAGTATTTCTTTCATCTTCATTTCTCTTGCTTTTTATTGCTACTCCCATCCATAAGAAGTAGAAGTAGAGAATATAGCTATATGGCTAAATTTGAATGACTCCTGCTGATTAGCCTTCTTAGATGAAGCATTGTCAATTATTTTTCATTTTTCACTAGTATTTCTTTCATCTTCATTTCTCTTGCTTTTTATTGCAACTCCCATCCATAAGAAGTAGAAGTAGAGAATATAGCTATATGGCTAAATTTGAATGACTCCTGCTGGTTAGCCTTCTTAGATGAAGCATTGTCAATTATTTTTCATTTTTCACTAGTATTTCTTTCATCTTCCTTTCTCTTGCTTTTTATTGCTACTCCCATCCATAAGAAGTAGAAGTAGAGAATATAGCTATATGGCTAAATTTGAATGACTCCTGCTGGTTAGCCTTCTGAGATGAAGCATTGTCAATTATTATTCATTTTTCACTAGTATTTCTTTCATCTTCATTTCTCTTGCTTTTTATTGCTACTCCCATCCATAAGAAGTAGAAGTAGAGAATATAGCTATATGGCTAAATTTGAATGACTCCTGCTGGTTAGCCTTCTTAGATGAAGCATTGTCAATTAGTATTCATTTTTCACTAGTATTTCTTTCATCTTCATTTCTCTTGCTTTTTATTGCAACTCCCATCCATAAGAAGTAGAAGTAGAGAATATAGCTATATGGCTAAATTTGAATGACTCCTGCTGGTTAGCCTTCTGAGATGAAGCATTGTCAATTATTATTCATTTTTCACTAGTATTTCTTTCATCTTCATTTCTCTTGCTTTTTATTGCAACTCCCATCCATAAGAAGTAGAAGTAGAGAATATAGCTATATGGCTAAATTTGAATGACTCCTGCTGGTTAGCCTTCTTAGATGAAGCATTGTCAATTAGTATTCATTTTTCACTAGTATTTCTTTCATCTTCATTTCTCTTACTTTTTATTACAACTCCCATCCATAAGAAGTAGAAGTAGAGAATATAGCTATATGACTAAATTTGAATGACTCCTGCTGGTTAGCCTTCTTAGATGAAGCATTGTCAATTATTATTCATTTTCCACTAGTATTTCTTTCATCTTCATTTCTCTTGCTTTTTATTACAACTCCAATCCATACGAAGTAGAAGTAGAGAATATAGCTATATGGCTAAATTTGAATGATTCCTGCTGGTTAGCCTTCTTAGATGAAACATTGTCAATTATTATTCATTTTTCACTAGTATTTCTTTCATCTTCCTTTCTCTTGCTTTTTATTTAAACTCCCATCCATAAGAAGTAGAAGTAGAGAATATAGCTATATGGCTAAATTTGAATGATTCCTGCTGGTTAGCTTTCTTAGATGAAGCATTGTCAATTATTATTTATTTTTCACTAGTATTTCTTTCATCTTCATTTCTCTTGTTTTCTATTGCAACTCCCATCCATAAGAAGTAGAAGTAGAGATTATAGATATATGACTAAATTTGAATGACTCCTGCTGGTTAGCCTTCTTAGATGAAGGATTGTTAATTATTATTCATTTTTCACTAGTATTTCTTTCATCTTCATTTCTCTTGTTTTATTATTACAACTCCCATCCTTACGAAGTAGAAGTAGAGAATATAGCTATATGGCTAAATTTGAATGATTCCTGCTGGTTAGCCTTCTTAGATGAAACATTGTCAATTATTATTCATTTTTCACTAGTATTTCTTTCATCTTCATTTCTCTTGCTTTTTATTACAACTCCCATCCATACGAAGTAGAAGTAGAGAATATAGCTATATGACTAAATTTGAATGACTCCTGCTGGTTAGCCTTCTTAGATGAAGCATTGTCAATTATTATTCATTTTTCACTAGTATTTCTTTCATCTTCATTTCTCTTGCTTTTAATTGCAACTCCCATCCATAAGACGTAGAAGTAGAGAATATAGCTATGTGGCTAAATTTGAATGACTCCTGCTGGTTAGCCTTCTTAGATGAAACATTGTCAATTATTATTCATTTTTCACTAGTATTTCTTTCATCTTCCTTTCTCTTGCTTTTTATTTAAACTCCCATCCATAAGAAGTAGAAGTAGAGAATATAGCTATATGGCTAAATTTGAATGATTCCTGCTGGTTAGCTTTCTTAGATGAAGCATTGTCAATTATTATTTATTTTTCACTAGTATTTCTTTCATCTTCATTTCTCTTGCTTTTTATTGCAACTCCCATTCATAAGAAGTAAAAGTAGAGAATATAGCTATATGGCTAAATTTGAATGACTCCTGCTGGTTAGCCTTCTTAGATGAAGCATTGTCAATTATTATTCATTTTTCACTAGTATTTCTTTCATCTTCATTTCTCTTGCTTTTTATTGCTACTCCCATCCATAAGAAGTAGAAGTAGAGCATATAGCTATATGGCTAAATTTGAATGACTCCTGCTGGTTAGCCTTCTTAGATGAAGCATTGTCAATTATTTTTCATTTTTCACTAGTATTTCTTTCATCTTCATTTCTCTTGCTTTTTATTGCTACTCCCATCCATAAGAAGTAGAAGTAGAGAATATAGCTATATGGCTAAATTTGAATGACTCCTGCTGGTTAGCCTTCTTAGATGAAGCATTGTCAATTATTATTCATTTTTCACTAGTATTTCTTTCATCTTCATTTCTCTTGCTTTTTATTGCTACTCCCATCCATAAGAAGTAGAAGTAGAGAATATAGCTATATGGCTAAATTTGAATGACTCCTGCTGATTAGCCTTCTTAGATGAAGCATTGTCAATTATTTTTCATTTTTCACTAGTATTTCTTTCATCTTCATTTCTCTTGCTTTTTATTGCAACTCCCATCCATAAGAAGTAGAAGTAGAGAATATAGCTATATGGCTAAATTTGAATGACTCCTGCTGGTTAGCCTTCTTAGATGAAGCATTGTCAATTATTTTTCATTTTTCACTAGTATTTCTTTCATCTTCCTTTCTCTTCCTTTTTATTGCTACTCCCATCCATAAGAAGTAGAAGTAGAGAATATAGCTATATGGCTAAATTTGAATGACTCCTGCTGGTTAGCCTTCTGAGATGAAGCATTGTCAATTATTATTCATTTTTCACTAGTATTTCTTTCATCTTCATTTCTCTTGCTTTTTATTGCTACTCCCATCCATAAGAAGTAGAAGTAGAGAATATAGCTATATGGCTAAATTTGAATGACTCCTGCTGGTTAGCCTTCTTAGATGAAGCATTGTCAATTAGTATTCATTTTTCACTAGTATTTCTTTCATCTTCATTTCTCTTGCTTTTTATTGCAACTCCCATCCATAAGAAGTAGAAGTAGAGAATATAGCTATATGGCTAAATTTGAATGACTCCTGCTGGTTAGCCTTCTGAGATGAAGCATTGTCAATTATTATTCATTTTTCACTAGTATTTCTTTCATCTTCATTTCTCTTGCTTTTTATTGCAACTCCCATCCATAAGAAGTAGAAGTAGAGAATATAGCTATATGGCTAAATTTGAATGACTCCTGCTGGTTAGCCTTCTTAGATGAAGCATTGTCAATTAGTATTCATTTTTCACTAGTATTTCTTTCATCTTCCTTTCTCTTGCTTTTTATTTAAACTCCCATCCATAAGAAGTAGAAGTAGAGAATATAGCTTTATGGCTAAATTTGAATGTCTCCTGCTGGTTAGCCTTCTTAGATGAAGCATTGTCAATTATTATTCATTTTTCACTAGTATTTCTTTCATCTTCATTTCTCTTGCTTTTTATTGCAACTCCCATCCATAAGAAGTAGAAGTAGAGAATATAGCTATATGGCTAAATTTGAATGACTCCTGCTGGTTAGCCTTCTTAGATGAAGCATTGTCAATTATTTTTCATTTTTCACTAGTATTTCTTTCATCTTCATTTCTCTTGCTTTTTATTGCTACTCCCATCCATAAGAAGTAGAAGTAGAGAATATTGCTATATGGCTAAATTTGAATGACTCCTGCTGGTTAGCCTTCTTAGATGAAGCATTGTCAATTATTTTTCATTTTTCACTAGTATTTCTTTCATCTTCATTTCTCTTGCTTTTTATTGCTACTCCCATCCATAAGAAGTAGAAGTAGAGAATATAGCTATATGGCTAAATTTGAATGACTCCTGCTGGTTAGCCTTCTTAGATGAAGCATTGTCAATTATTTTTCATTTTTCACTTGTATTTCTTTCATCTTCATTTCTCTTGCTTTTTATTGCTACTCCCATCCATAAGAAGTAGAAGTAGAGAATATAGCTATATGGCTAAATTTGAATGACTCCTGCTGGTTAGCCTTCTTAGATGAAGCATTGTCAATTATTATTCATTTTTCACTAGTATTTCTTTCATCTTCATTTCTCTTGCTTTTTATTGCTACTCCCATCCATAAGAAGTAGAAGTAGAGAATATAGCTATATGGCTAAATTTGAATGACTCCTGCTGGTTAGCCTTCTGAGATGAAGCATTGTCAATTATTATTCATTTTTCACTAGTATTTCTTTCATCTTCATTTCTCTTGCTTTTTATTGCAACTCCCATCCATAAGAAGTAGAAGTAGAGAATATAGCTATATGGCTAAATTTGAATGACTCCTGCTGGTTAGCCTTCTTAGATGAAGCATTGTCATTTATTTTTCATTTTTCACTAGTATTTCTTTCATCTTCATTTCTCTTGCTTTTTATTGCTACTCCCATCCATAAGAAGTAGAAGTAGAGAATATAGCTATATGGCTAAATTTGAATGACTCCTGCTGGTTAGCCTTCTTAGATGAAGCATTGTCAATTATTATTCATTTTTCACTAGTATTTCTTTCATCTTCATTTCTCTTGCTTTTTATTGCTACTCCCATCCATAAGAAGTAGAAGTAGAGAATATAGCTATATGGCTAAATTTGAATGACTCCTGCTGGTTAGCCTTCTTAGATGAAGCATTGTCAATTATTATTCATTTTTCACTAGTATTTCTTTCATCTTCATTTCTCTTGCTTTTTATTGCTACTCCCATCCATAAGAAGTAGAAGTAGAGAATATAGCTATATGGCTAAATTTGAATGACTCCTGCTGGTTAGCCTTCTTAGATGAAGCATTGTCAATTATTTTTCATTTTTCACTAGTATTTCTTTCATCTTCATTTCTCTTGCTTTTTATTGCAACTCCCATCCATAAGAAATAGAAGTAGAGAATATAGCTATATGGCTAAATATGAATGACTCCTGCTGGTTAGCCTTCTTAGATGAAGCATTGTCAATTATTTTTCATTTTTCACTAGTATTTCTTTCATCTTCCTTTCTCTTGCTTTTTATTGCTACTCCCATCCATAAGAAGTAGAAGTAGAGAATATAGCTATATGGCTAAATTTGAATGACTCCTGCTGGTTAGCCTTCTGAGATGAAGCATTGTCAATTATTATTCATTTTTCACTAGTATTTCTTTCATCTTCATTTCTCTTGCTTTTTATTGCAACTCCCATCCATAAGAAGTAGAAGTAGAGAATATAGCTATATGGCTAAATTTGAATGACTCCTGCTGGTTAGCCTTCTTAGATGAAGCATTGTCAATTATTTTTCATTTTTCACTAGTATTTCTTTCATCTTCATTTCTCTTGCTTTTTATTGCTACTCCCATCCATAAGAAGTAGAAGTAGAGAATATAGCTATATGGCTAAATTTGAATGACTCCTGCTGGTTAGCCTTCTTAGATGAAGCATTGTCAATTATTTTTCATTTTTCACTAGTATTTCTTTCATCTTCATTTCTCTTGCTTTTTATTGCTACTCCCATCCATAAGAAGTAGAAGTAGAGAATATAGCTATATGGCTAAATTTGAATGACTCCTGCTGGTTAGCCTTCTTAGATGAAGCATTGTCAATTATTATTCATTTTTCACTAGTATTTCTTTCATCTTCATTTCTCTTGCTTTTTATTGCTACTCCCATCCATAAGAAGTAGAAGTAGAGAATATAGCTATATGGCTAAATTTGAATGACTCCTGCTGGTTAGCCTTCTTAGATGAAGCATTGTCAATTATTTTTCATTTTTCACTAGTATTTCTTTCATCTTCATTTCTCTTGCTTTTTATTGCTACTCCCATCCATAAGAAGTAGAAGTAGAGAATATAGCTATATGGCTAAATTTGAATGACTCCTGCTGGTTAGCCTTCTTAGATGAAGCATTGTCAATTATTATTCATTTTTCACTAGTATTTCTTTCATCTTCATTTCTCTTGCTTTTTATTGCTACTCCCATCCATAAGAAGTAGAAGTAGAGAATATAGCTATATGGCTAAATTTGAATGACTCCTGCTGGTTAGCCTTCTTAGATGAAGCATTGTCAATTATTTTTCATTTTTCACTAGTATTTCTTTCATCTTCATTTCTCTTGCTTTTTATTGCTACTCCCATCCATAAGAAGTAGAAGTAGAGAATATAGCTATATGGCTAAATTTGAATGACTCCTGCTGGTTAGCCTTCTTAGATGAAGCATTGTCAATTATTATTCATTTTTCACTAGTATTTCTTTCATCTTCATTTCTCTTGCTTTTTATTGCTACTCCCATCCATAAGAAGTAGAAGTAGAGAATATAGCTATATGGCTAAATTTGAATGACTCCTGCTGATTAGCCTTCTTAGATGAAGCATTGTCAATTATTTTTCATTTTTCACTAGTATTTCTTTCATCTTCATTTCTCTTGCTTTTTATTGCAACTCCCATCCATAAGAAGTAGAAGTAGAGAATATAGCTATATGGCTAAATTTGAATGACTCCTGCTGGTTAGCCTTCTTAGATGAAGCATTGTCAATTATTTTTCATTTTTCACTAGTATTTCTTTCATCTTCCTTTCTCTTGCTTTTTATTGCTACTCCCATCCATAAGAAGTAGAAGTAGAGAATATAGCTATATGGCTAAATTTGAATGACTCCTGCTGGTTAGCCTTCTGAGATGAAGCATTGTCAATTATTATTCATTTTTCACTAGTATTTCTTTCATCTTCATTTCTCTTGCTTTTTATTGCTACTCCCATCCATAAGAAGTAGAAGTAGAGAATATAGCTATATGGCTAAATTTGAATGACTCCTGCTGGTTAGCCTTCTTAGATGAAGCATTGTCAATTAGTATTCATTTTTCACTAGTATTTCTTTCATCTTCATTTCTCTTGCTTTTTATTGCAACTCCCATCCATAAGAAGTAGAAGTAGAGAATATAGCTATATGGCTAAATTTGAATGACTCCTGCTGGTTAGCCTTCTGAGATGAAGCATTGTCAATTATTATTCATTTTTCACTAGTATTTCTTACATCTTCATTTCTCTTGCTTTTTATTGCAACTCCCATCCATAAGAAGTAGAAGTAGAGAATATAGCTATATGGCTAAATTTGAATGACTCCTGCTGGTTAGCCTTCTTAGATGAAGCATTGTCAATTAGTATTCATTTTTCACTAGTATTTCTTTCATCTTCCTTTCTCTTGCTTTTTATTTAAACTCCCATCCATAAGAAGTAGAAGTAGAGAATATAGCTTTATGGCTAAATTTGAATGTCTCCTGCTGGTTAGCCTTCTTAGATGAAGCATTGTCAATTATTATTCATTTTTCACTAGTATTTCTTTCATCTTCATTTCTCTTGCTTTTTATTGCTACTCCCATCCATAAGAAGTAGAAGTAGAGAATATAGCTATATGGCTAAATTTGAATGACTCCTCTGGTTAGCCTTCTTAGATGAAGCATTGTCAATTATTATTCATTTTTCACTAGTATTTCTTTCATCTTCATTTCTCTTGCTTTTTATTGCTACTCCCATCCATAAGAAGTAGAAGTAGAGAATATAGCTATATGGCTAAATTTGAATGACTCCTGCTGGTTAGCCTTCTTAGATGAAGCATTGTCAATTATTATTTATTTTTCACTAGTATTTCTTTCATCTTCATTTCTCTTACTTTTTATTACAACTCCCATCCATAAGAAGTAGAAGTAGAGAATATAGCTATATGACTAAATTTGAATGACTCCTGCTGGTTAGCCTTCTTAGATGAAGCATTGTCAATTATTATTCATTTTCCACTAGTATTTCTTTCATCTTCATTTCTCTTGCTTTTTATTACAACTCCAATCCATACGAAGTAGAAGTAGAGAATATAGCTATATGGCTAAATTTGAATGATTCCTGCTGGTTAGCCTTCTTAGATGAAACATTGTCAATTATTATTCATTTTTCACTAGTATTTCTTTCATCTTCCTTTCTCTTGCTTTTTATTTAAACTCCCATCCATAAGAAGTAGAAGTAGAGAATATAGCTATATGGCTAAATTTGAATGATTCCTGCTGGTTAGCTTTCTTAGATGAAGCATTGTCAATTATTATTTATTTTTCACTAGTATTTCTTTCATCTTCATTTCTCTTGTTTTCTATTGCAACTCCCATCCATAAGAAGTAGAAGTAGAGATTATAGATATATGACTAAATTTGAATGACTCCTGCTGGTTAGCCTTCTTAGATGAAGGATTGTTAATTATTATTCATTTTTCACTAGTATTTCTTTCATCTTCATTTCTCTTGTTTTATTATTACAACTCCCATCCTTACGAAGTAGAAGTAGAGAATATAGCTATATGGCTAAATTTGAATGATTCCTGCTGGTTAGCCTTCTTAGATGAAACATTGTCAATTATTATTCATTTTTCACTAGTATTTCTTTCATCTTCCTTTCTCTTGCTTTTTATTGCTACTCCCATCCATAAGAAGTAGAAGTAGAGAATATAGCTATATGGCTAAATTTGAATGACTCCTGCTGATTAGCCTTCTTAGATGAAGCATTATCAATTATTTTTCATTTTTCACTAGTATTTCTTTCATCTTCATTTCTCTTGCTTTTTATTGCAACTCCCATCCATAAGAAGTAGAAGTAGAGAATATAGCTATATGGCTAAATTTGAATGACTCCTGCTGGTTAGCCTTCTTAGATGAAACATTGTCAATTATTATTCATTTTTCACTAGTATTTCTTTCATCTTCATTTCTCTTGCTTTTTATTGCTACTCCCATCCATAAGAAGTAGAAGTAGAGAATATAGCTATATGGCTAAATTTGAATGACTCCTGCTGATTAGCCTTCTTAGATGAAGCATTATCAATTATTTTTCATTTTTCACTAGTATTTCTTTCATCTTCATTTCTCTTGCTTTTTATTGCAACTCCCATCCATAAGAAGTAGAAGTAGAGAATATAGCTATATGGCTAAATTTGAATGACTCCTGCTGGTTAGCCTTCTTAGATGAAGCATTGTCAATTATTTTTCATTTTTCACTAGTATTTCTTTCATCTTCCTTTCTCTTGCTTTTTATTGCTACTCCCATCCATAAGAAGTAGAAGTAGAGAATATAGCTATATGGCTAAATTTGAATGACTCCTGCTGGTTAGCCTTCTGAGATGAAGCATTGTCAATTATTATTCATTTTTCACTAGTATTTCTTTCATCTTCATTTCTCTTGCTTTTTATTGCTACTCCCATCCATAAGAAGTAGAAGTAGAGAATATAGCTATATGGCTAAATTTGAATGACTCCTGCTGGTTAGCCTTCTTAGATGAAGCATTGTCAATTAGTATTCATTTTTCACTAGTATTTCTTTCATCTTCATTTCTCTTGCTTTTTATTGCTACTCCCATCCATAAGAAGTAGAAGTAGAGAATATAGCTATATGGCTAAATTTGAATGACTCCTCTGGTTAGCCTTCTTAGATGAAGCATTGTCAATTATTATTCATTTTTCACGAGTATTTCTTTCATCTTCATTTCTCTTGCTTTTTATTGCTACTCCCATCCATACGAAGTAGAAGTAGACAATATAGCTATATGGCTAAATTTGAATGATTCCTGCTGGTTAGCCTTCTTAGATGAAGCATTGTCAATTATTATTTATTTTTCACTAGTATTTCTTTCATCTTCATTTCTCTTACTTTTTATTACAACTCCCATCCATAAGAAGTAGAAGTAGAGAATATAGCTATATGACTAAATTTGAATGACTCCTGCTGGTTAGCCTTCTTAGATGAAGCATTGTCAATTATTATTCATTTTCCACTAGTATTTCTTTCATCTTCATTTCTCTTGCTTTTTATTACAACTCCAATCCATACGAAGTAGAAGTAGAGAATATAGCTATATGGCTAAATTTGAATGATTCCTGCTGGTTAGCCTTCTTAGATGAAACATTGTCAATTATTATTCATTTTTCACTAGTATTTCTTTCATCTTCCTTTCTCTTGCTTTTTATTTAAACTCCCATCCATAAGAAGTAGAAGTAGAGAATATAGCTATATGGCTAAATTTGAATGATTCCTGCTGGTTAGCTTTCTTAGATGAAGCATTGTCAATTATTATTTATTTTTCACTAGTATTTCTTTCATCTTCATTTCTCTTGTTTTCTATTGCAACTCCCATCCATAAGAAGTAGAAGTAGAGATTATAGATATATGACTAAATTTGAATGACTCCTGCTGGTTAGCCTTCTTAGATGAAGGATTGTTAATTATTATTCATTTTTCACTAGTATTTCTTTCATCTTCATTTCTCTTGTTTTATTATTACAACTCCCATCCTTACGAAGTAGAAGTAGAGAATATAGCTATATGGCTAAATTTGAATGATTCCTGCTGGTTAGCCTTCTTAGATGAAACATTGTCAATTATTATTCATTTTTCACTAGTATTTCTTTCATCTTCCTTTCTCTTGCTTTTTATTGCTACTCCCATCCATAAGAAGTAGAAGTAGAGAATATAGCTATATGGCTAAATTTGAATGACTCCTGCTGATTAGCCTTCTTAGATGAAGCATTATCAATTATTTTTCATTTTTCACTAGTATTTCTTTCATCTTCATTTCTCTTGCTTTTTATTGCAACTCCCATCCATAAGAAGTAGAAGTAGAGAATATAGCTATATGGCTAAATTTGAATGACTCCTGCTGGTTAGCCTTCTTAGATGAAACATTGTCAATTATTATTCATTTTTCACTAGTATTTCTTTCATCTTCATTTCTCTTGCTTTTTATTGCTACTCCCATCCATAAGAAGTAGAAGTAGAGAATATAGCTATATGGCTAAATTTGAATGACTCCTGCTGATTAGCCTTCTTAGATGAAGCATTATCAATTATTTTTCATTTTTCACTAGTATTTCTTTCATCTTCATTTCTCTTGCTTTTTATTGCAACTCCCATCCATAAGAAGTAGAAGTAGAGAATATAGCTATATGGCTAAATTTGAATGACTCCTGCTGGTTAGCCTTCTTAGATGAAGCATTGTCAATTATTTTTCATTTTTCACTAGTATTTCTTTCATCTTCCTTTCTCTTGCTTTTTATTGCTACTCCCATCCATAAGAAGTAGAAGTAGAGAATATAGCTATATGGCTAAATTTGAATGACTCCTGCTGGTTAGCCTTCTGAGATGAAGCATTGTCAATTATTATTCATTTTTCACTAGTATTTCTTTCATCTTCATTTCTCTTGCTTTTTATTGCTACTCCCATCCATAAGAAGTAGAAGTAGAGAATATAGCTATATGGCTAAATTTGAATGACTCCTGCTGGTTAGCCTTCTTAGATGAAGCATTGTCAATTAGTATTCATTTTTCACTAGTATTTCTTTCATCTTCATTTCTCTTGCTTTTTATTGCTACTCCCATCCATAAGAAGTAGAAGTAGAGAATATAGCTATATGGCTAAATTTGAATGACTCCTCTGGTTAGCCTTCTTAGATGAAGCATTGTCAATTATTATTCATTTTTCACGAGTATTTCTTTCATCTTCATTTCTCTTGCTTTTTATTGCTACTCCCATCCATACGAAGTAGAAGTAGACAATATAGCTATATGGCTAAATTTGAATGATTCCTGCTGGTTAGCCTTCTTAGATGAAGCATTGTCAATTATTATTTATTTTTCACTAGTATTTCTTTCATCTTCATTTCTCTTACTTTTTATTACAACTCCCATCCATAAGAAGTAGAAGTAGAGAATATAGCTATATGACTAAATTTGAATGACTCCTGCTGGTTAGCCTTCTTAGATGAAGCATTGTCAATTATTATTCATTTTCCACTAGTATTTCTTTCATCTTCATTTCTCTTGCTTTTTATTACAACTCCAATCCATACGAAGTAGAAGTAGAGAATATAGCTATATGGCTAAATTTGAATGATTCCTGCTGGTTAGCCTTCTTAGATGAAACATTGTCAATTATTATTCATTTTTCACTAGTATTTCTTTCATCTTCCTTTCTCTTGCTTTTTATTTAAACTCCCATCCATAAGAAGTAGAAGTAGAGAATATAGCTATATGGCTAAATTTGAATGATTCCTGCTGGTTAGCTTTCTTAGATGAAGCATTGTCAATTATTATTTATTTTTCACTAGTATTTCTTTCATCTTCATTTCTCTTGTTTTCTATTGCAACTCCCATCCATAAGAAGTAGAAGTAGAGATTATAGATATATGACTAAATTTGAATGACTCCTGCTGGTTAGCCTTCTTAGATGAAGGATTGTTAATTATTATTCATTTTTCACTAGTATTTCTTTCATCTTCATTTCTCTTGTTTTATTATTACAACTCCCATCCTTACGAAGTAGAAGTAGAGAATATAGCTATATGGCTAAATTTGAATGATTCCTGCTGGTTAGCCTTCTTAGATGAAACATTGTCAATTATTATTCATTTTTCACTAGTATTTCTTTCATCTTCATTTCTCTTGCTTTTTATTACAACTCCCATCCATACGAAGTAGAAGTAGAGAATATAGCTATATGACTAAATTTGAATGACTCCTGCTGGTTAGCCTTCTTAGATGAAGCATTGTCAATTATTATTCATTTTTCACTAGTATTTCTTTCATCTTCATTTCTCTTGCTTTTAATTGCAACTCCCATCCATAAGACGTAGAAGTAGAGAATATAGCTATGTGGCTAAATTTGAATGACTCCTGCTGGTTAGCCTTCTTAGATGAAACATTGTCAATTATTATTCATTTTTCACTAGTATTTCTTTCATCTTCCTTTCTCTTGCTTTTTATTTAAACTCCCATCCATAAGAAGTAGAAGTAGAGAATATAGCTATATGGCTAAATTTGAATGATTCCTGCTGGTTAGCTTTCTTAGATGAAGCATTGTCAATTATTATTTATTTTTCACTAGTATTTCTTTCATCTTCATTTCTCTTGCTTTTTATTGCAACTCCCATTCATAAGAAGTAAAAGTAGAGAATATAGCTATATGGCTAAATTTGAATGACTCCTGCTGGTTAGCCTTCTTAGATGAAACATTGTCAATTATTATTCATTTTTCACTAGTATTTCTTTCATCTTCATTTCTCTTGCTTTTTATTGCTACTCCCATCCATAAGAAGTAGAAGTAGAGAATATAGCTATATGGCTAAATTTGAATGACTCCTGCTGATTAGCCTTCTTAGATGAAGCATTATCAATTATTTTTCATTTTTCACTAGTATTTCTTTCATCTTCATTTCTCTTGCTTTTTATTGCAACTCCCATCCATAAGAAGTAGAAGTAGAGAATATAGCTATATGGCTAAATTTGAATGACTCCTGCTGGTTAGCCTTCTTAGATGAAGCATTGTCAATTATTTTTCATTTTTCACTAGTATTTCTTTCATCTTCCTTTCTCTTGCTTTTTATTGCTACTCCCATCCATAAGAAGTAGAAGTAGAGAATATAGCTATATGGCTAAATTTGAATGACTCCTGCTGGTTAGCCTTCTTAGATGAAGCATTGTCAATTAGTATTCATTTTTCACTAGTATTTCTTTCATCTTCATTTCTCTTGCTTTTTATTGCTACTCCCATCCATAAGAAGTAGAAGTAGAGAATATAGCTATATGGCTAAATTTGAATGACTCCTCTGGTTAGCCTTCTTAGATGAAGCATTGTCAATTATTATTCATTTTTCACTAGTATTTCTTTCATCTTCATTTCTCTTGCTTTTTATTGCTACTCCCATCCATACGAAGTAGAAGTAGACAATATAGCTATATGGCTAAATTTGAATGATTCCTGCTGGTTAGCCTTCTTAGATGAAGCATTGTCAATTATTATTTATTTTTCACTAGTATTTCTTTCATCTTCATTTCTCTTACTTTTTATTACAACTCCCATCCATAAGAAGTAGAAGTAGAGAATATAGCTATATGACTAAATTTGAATGACTCCTGCTGGTTAGCCTTCTTAGATGAAGCATTGTCAATTATTATTCATTTTTCACTAGTATTTCTTTCATCTTCATTTCTCTTGCTTTTTATTGCTACTCCCATCCATAAGAAGTAGAAGTAGAGAATATAGCTATATGGCTAAATTTGAATGACTCCTGCTGATTAGCCTTCTTAGATGAAGCATTGTCAATTATTTTTCATTTTTCACTAGTATTTCTTTCATCTTCATTTCTCTTGCTTTTTATTGCAACTCCCATCCATAAGAAGTAGAAGTAGAGAATATAGCTATATGGCTAAATTTGAATGACTCCTGCTGGTTAGCCTTCTTAGATGAAGCATTGTCAATTATTTTTCATTTTTCACTAGTATTTCTTTCATCTTCCTTTCTCTTCCTTTTTATTGCTACTCCCATCCATAAGAAGTAGAAGTAGAGAATATAGCTATATGGCTAAATTTGAATGACTCCTGCTGGTTAGCCTTCTGAGATGAAGCATTGTCAATTATTATTCATTTTTCACTAGTATTTCTTTCATCTTCATTTCTCTTGCTTTTTATTGCTACTCCCATCCATAAGAAGTAGAAGTAGAGAATATAGCTATATGGCTAAATTTGAATGACTCCTGCTGGTTAGCCTTCTTAGATGAAGCATTGTCAATTAGTATTCATTTTTCACTAGTATTTCTTTCATCTTCATTTCTCTTGCTTTTTATTGCAACTCCCATCCATAAGAAGTAGAAGTAGAGAATATAGCTATATGGCTAAATTTGAATGACTCCTGCTGGTTAGCCTTCTGAGATGAAGCATTGTCAATTATTATTCATTTTTCACTAGTATTTCTTTCATCTTCATTTCTCTTGCTTTTTATTGCAACTCCCATCCATAAGAAGTAGAAGTAGAGAATATAGCTATATGGCTAAATTTGAATGACTCCTGCTGGTTAGCCTTCTTAGATGAAGCATTGTCAATTAGTATTCATTTTTCACTAGTATTTCTTTCATCTTCCTTTCTCTTGCTTTTTATTTAAACTCCCATCCATAAGAAGTAGAAGTAGAGAATATAGCTTTATGGCTAAATTTGAATGTCTCCTGCTGGTTAGCCTTCTTAGATGAAGCATTGTCAATTATTATTCATTTTTCACTAGTATTTCTTTCATCTTCATTTCTCTTGCTTTTTATTGCAACTCCCATCCATAAGAAGTAGAAGTAGAGAATATAGCTATATGGCTAAATTTGAATGACTCCTGCTGGTTAGCCTTCTTAGATGAAGCATTGTCAATTATTTTTCATTTTTCACTAGTATTTCTTTCATCTTCATTTCTCTTGCTTTTTATTGCTACTCCCATCCATAAGAAGTAGAAGTAGAGAATATAGCTATATGGCTAAATTTGAATGACTCCTGCTGGTTAGCCTTCTTAGATGAAGCATTGTCAATTATTTTTCATTTTTCACTAGTATTTCTTTCATCTTCATTTCTCTTGCTTTTTATTGCTACTCCCATCCATAAGAAGTAGAAGTAGAGAATATAGCTATATGGCTAAATTTGAATGACTCCTGCTGGTTAGCCTTCTTAGATGAAGCATTGTCAATTATTTTTCATTTTTCACTTGTATTTCTTTCATCTTCATTTCTCTTGCTTTTTATTGCTACTCCCATCCATAAGAAGTAGAAGTAGAGAATATAGCTATATGGCTAAATTTGAATGACTCCTGCTGGTTAGCCTTCTTAGATGAAGCATTGTCAATTATTATTCATTTTTCACTAGTATTTCTTTCATCTTCATTTCTCTTGCTTTTTATTGCTACTCCCATCCATAAGAAGTAGAAGTAGAGAATATAGCTATATGGCTAAATTTGAATGACTCCTGCTGGTTAGCCTTCTGAGATGAAGCATTGTCAATTATTATTCATTTTTCACTAGTATTTCTTTCATCTTCATTTCTCTTGCTTTTTATTGCAACTCCCATCCATAAGAAGTAGAAGTAGAGAATATAGCTATATGGCTAAATTTGAATGACTCCTGCTGGTTAGCCTTCTTAGATGAAGCATTGTCATTTATTTTTCATTTTTCACTAGTATTTCTTTCATCTTCATTTCTCTTGCTTTTTATTGCTACTCCCATCCATAAGAAGTAGAAGTAGAGAATATAGCTATATGGCTAAATTTGAATGACTCCTGCTGGTTAGCCTTCTTAGATGAAGCATTGTCAATTATTATTCATTTTTCACTAGTATTTCTTTCATCTTCATTTCTCTTGCTTTTTATTGCTACTCCCATCCATAAGAAGTAGAAGTAGAGAATATAGCTATATGGCTAAATTTGAATGACTCCTGCTGGTTAGCCTTCTTAGATGAAGCATTGTCAATTATTATTCATTTTTCACTAGTATTTCTTTCATCTTCATTTCTCTTGCTTTTTATTGCTACTCCCATCCATAAGAAGTAGAAGTAGAGAATATAGCTATATGGCTAAATTTGAATGACTCCTGCTGGTTAGCCTTCTTAGATGAAGCATTGTCAATTATTTTTCATTTTTCACTAGTATTTCTTTCATCTTCATTTCTCTTGCTTTTTATTGCAACTCCCATCCATAAGAAGTAGAAGTAGAGAATATAGCTATATGGCTAAATTTGAATGACTCCTGCTGGTTAGCCTTCTTAGATGAAGCATTGTCAATTATTATTCATTTTTCACTAGTATTTCTTTCATCTTCATTTCTCTTGCTTTTTATTGCTACTCCCATCCATAAGAAGTAGAAGTAGAGAATATAGCTATATGGCTAAATTTGAATGACTCCTGCTGGTTAGCCTTCTGAGATGAAGCATTGTCAATTATTATTCATTTTTCACTAGTATTTCTTTCATCTTCATTTCTCTTGCTTTTTATTGCAACTCCCATCCATAAGAAGTAGAAGTAGAGAATATAGCTATATGGCTAAATTTGAATGACTCCTGCTGGTTAGCCTTCTTAGATGAAGCATTGTCATTTATTTTTCATTTTTCACTAGTATTTCTTTCATCTTCATTTCTCTTGCTTTTTATTGCTACTCCCATCCATAAGAAGTAGAAGTAGAGAATATAGCTATATGGCTAAATTTGAATGACTCCTGCTGGTTAGCCTTCTTAGATGAAGCATTGTCAATTATTATTCATTTTTCACTAGTATTTCTTTCATCTTCATTTCTCTTGCTTTTTATTGCTACTCCCATCCATAAGAAGTAGAAGTAGAGAATATAGCTATATGGCTAAATTTGAATGACTCCTGCTGGTTAGCCTTCTTAGATGAAGCATTGTCAATTATTATTCATTTTTCACTAGTATTTCTTTCATCTTCATTTCTCTTGCTTTTTATTGCTACTCCCATCCATAAGAAGTAGAAGTAGAGAATATAGCTATATGGCTAAATTTGAATGACTCCTGCTGGTTAGCCTTCTTAGATGAAGCATTGTCAATTATTTTTCATTTTTCACTAGTATTTCTTTCATCTTCATTTCTCTTGCTTTTTATTGCAACTCCCATCCATAAGAAGTAGAAGTAGAGAATATAGCTATATGGCTAAATATGAATGACTCCTGCTGGTTAGCCTTCTTAGATGAAGCATTGTCAATTATTTTTCATTTTTCACTAGTATTTCTTTCATCTTCCTTTCTCTTGCTTTTTATTGCTACTCCCATCCATAAGAAGTAGAAGTAGAGAATATAGCTATATGGCTAAATTTGAATGACTCCTGCTGGTTAGCCTTCTGAGATGAAGCATTGTCAATTATTATTCATTTTTCACTAGTATTTCTTTCATCTTCATTTCTCTTGCGTTTTATTGCAACTCCCATCCATAAGAAGTAGAAGTAGAGAATATAGCTATATGGCTAAATTTGAATGACTCCTGCTGGTTAGCCTTCTTAGATGAAGCATTGTCAATTATTTTTCATTTTTCACTAGTATTTCTTTCATCTTCATTTCTCTTGCTTTTTATTGCTACTCCCATCCATAAGAAGTAGAAGTAGAGAATATAGCTATATGGCTAAATTTGAATGACTCCTGCTGGTTAGCCTTCTTAGATGAAGCATTGTCAATTATTTTTCATTTTTCACTAGTATTTCTTTCATCTTCATTTCTCTTGCTTTTTATTGCTACTCCCATCCATAAGAAGTAGAAGTAGAGAATATAGCTATATGGCTAAATTTGAATGACTCCTGCTGGTTAGCCTTCTTAGATGAAGCATTGTCAATTATTATTCATTTTTCACTAGTATTTCTTTCATCTTCATTTCTCTTGCTTTTTATTGCTACTCCCATCCATAAGAAGTAGAAGTAGAGAATATAGCTATATGGCTAAATTTGAATGACTCCTGCTGGTTAGCCTTCTTAGATGAAGCATTGTCAATTATTTTTCATTTTTCACTAGTATTTCTTTCATCTTCATTTCTCTTGCTTTTTATTGCTACTCCCATCCATAAGAAGTAGAAGTAGAGAATATAGCTATATGGCTAAATTTGAATGACTCCTGCTGGTTAGCCTTCTTAGATGAAGCATTGTCAATTATTATTCATTTTTCACTAGTATTTCTTTCATCTTCATTTCTCTTGCTTTTTATTGCTACTCCCATCCATAAGAAGTAGAAGTAGAGAATATAGCTATATGGCTAAATTTGAATGACTCCTGCTGGTTAGCCTTCTTAGATGAAGCATTGTCAATTATTTTTCATTTTTCACTAGTATTTCTTTCATCTTCATTTCTCTTGCTTTTTATTGCTACTCCCATCCATAAGAAGTAGAAGTAGAGAATATAGCTATATGGCTAAATTTGAATGACTCCTGCTGGTTAGCCTTCTTAGATGAAGCATTGTCAATTATTATTCATTTTTCACTAGTATTTCTTTCATCTTCATTTCTCTTGCTTTTTATTGCTACTCCCATCCATAAGAAGTAGAAGTAGAGAATATAGCTATATGGCTAAATTTGAATGACTCCTGCTGATTAGCCTTCTTAGATGAAGCATTGTCAATTATTTTTCATTTTTCACTAGTATTTCTTTCATCTTCATTTCTCTTGCTTTTTATTGCAACTCCCATCCATAAGAAGTAGAAGTAGAGAATATAGCTATATGGCTAAATTTGAATGACTCCTGCTGGTTAGCCTTCTTAGATGAAGCATTGTCAATTATTATTCATTTTTCACTAGTATTTCTTTCATCTTCATTTCTCTTGCTTTTTATTGCTACTCCCATCCATAAGAAGTAGAAGTAGAGAATATAGCTATATGGCTAAATTTGAATGACTCCTGCTGGTTAGCCTTCTTAGATGAAGCATTGTCAATTATTTTTCATTTTTCACTAGTATTTCTTTCATCTTCATTTCTCTTGCTTTTTATTGCTACTCCCATCCATAAGAAGTAGAAGTAGAGAATATAGCTATATGGCTAAATTTGAATGACTCCTGCTGGTTAGCCTTCTTAGATGAAGCATTGTCAATTATTATTCATTTTTCACTAGTATTTCTTTCATCTTCATTTCTCTTGCTTTTTATTGCTACTCCCATCCATAAGAAGTAGAAGTAGAGAATATAGCTATATGGCTAAATTTGAATGACTCCTGCTGATTAGCCTTCTTAGATGAAGCATTGTCAATTATTTTTCATTTTTCACTAGTATTTCTTTCATCTTCATTTCTCTTGCTTTTTATTGCAACTCCCATCCATAAGAAGTAGAAGTAGAGAATATAGCTATATGGCTAAATTTGAATGACTCCTGCTGGTTAGCCTTCTTAGATGAAGCATTGTCAATTATTTTTCATTTTTCACTAGTATTTCTTTCATCTTCCTTTCTCTTGCTTTTTATTGCTACTCCCATCCATAAGAAGTAGAAGTAGAGAATATAGCTATATGGCTAAATTTGAATGACTCCTGCTGGTTAGCCTTCTGAGATGAAGCATTGTCAATTATTATTCATTTTTCACTAGTATTTCTTTCATCTTCATTTCTCTTGCTTTTTATTGCTACTCCCATCCATAAGAAGTAGAAGTAGAGAATATAGCTATATGGCTAAATTTGAATGACTCCTGCTGGTTAGCCTTCTTAGATGAAGCATTGTCAATTAGTATTCATTTTTCACTAGTATTTCTTTCATCTTCATTTCTCTTGCTTTTTATTGCAACTCCCATCCATAAGAAGTAGAAGTAGAGAATATAGCTATATGGCTAAATTTGAATGACTCCTGCTGGTTAGCCTTCTGAGATGAAGCATTGTCAATTATTATTCATTTTTCACTAGTATTTCTTTCATCTTCATTTCTCTTGCTTTTTATTGCAACTCCCATCCATAAGAAGTAGAAGTAGAGAATATAGCTATATGGCTAAATTTGAATGACTCCTGCTGGTTAGCCTTCTTAGATGAAGCATTGTCAATTAGTATTCATTTTTCACTAGTATTTCTTTCATCTTCATTTCTCTTACTTTTTATTACAACTCCCATCCATAAGAAGTAGAAGTAGAGAATATAGCTATATGACTAAATTTGAATGACTCCTGCTGGTTAGCCTTCTTAGATGAAGCATTGTCAATTATTATTCATTTTCCACTAGTATTTCTTTCATCTTCATTTCTCTTGCTTTTTATTACAACTCCAATCCATACGAAGTAGAAGTAGAGAATATAGCTATATGGCTAAATTTGAATGATTCCTGCTGGTTAGCCTTCTTAGATGAAACATTGTCAATTATTATTCATTTTTCACTAGTATTTCTTTCATCTTCCTTTCTCTTGCTTTTTATTTAAACTCCCATCCATAAGAAGTAGAAGTAGAGAATATAGCTATATGGCTAAATTTGAATGATTCCTGCTGGTTAGCTTTCTTAGATGAAGCATTGTCAATTATTATTTATTTTTCACTAGTATTTCTTTCATCTTCATTTCTCTTGTTTTCTATTGCAACTCCCATCCATAAGAAGTAGAAGTAGAGATTATAGATATATGACTAAATTTGAATGACTCCTGCTGGTTAGCCTTCTTAGATGAAGGATTGTTAATTATTATTCATTTTTCACTAGTATTTCTTTCATCTTCATTTCTCTTGTTTTATTATTACAACTCCCATCCTTACGAAGTAGAAGTAGAGAATATAGCTATATGGCTAAATTTGAATGATTCCTGCTGGTTAGCCTTCTTAGATGAAACATTGTCAATTACTATTCATTTTTCACTAGTATTTCTTTCATCTTCATTTCTCTTGCTTTTTATTACAACTCCCATCCATACGAAGTAGAAGTAGAGAATATAGCTATATGACTAAATTTGAATGACTCCTGCTGGTTAGCCTTCTTAGATGAAGCATTGTCAATTATTATTCATTTTTCACTAGTATTTCTTTCATCTTCATTTCTCTTGCTTTTAATTGCAACTCCCATCCATAAGACGTAGAAGTAGAGAATATAGCTATGTGGCTAAATTTGAATGACTCCTGCTGGTTAGCCTTCTTAGATGAAACATTGTCAATTATTATTCATTTTTCACTAGTATTTCTTTCATCTTCCTTTCTCTTGCTTTTTATTTAAACTCCCATCCATAAGAAGTAGAAGTAGAGAATATAGCTATATGGCTAAATTTGAATGATTCCTGCTGGTTAGCTTTCTTAGATGAAGCATTGTCAATTATTATTTATTTTTCACTAGTATTTCTTTCATCTTCATTTCTCTTGCTTTTTATTGCAACTCCCATTCATAAGAAGTAAAAGTAGAGAATATAGCTATATGGCTAAATTTGAATGACTCCTGCTGGTTAGCCTTCTTAGATGAAGCATTGTCAATTATTATTCATTTTTCACTAGTATTTCTTTCATCTTCATTTCTCTTGCTTTTTATTGCTACTCCCATCCATAAGAAGTAGAAGTAGAGAATATAGCTATATGGCTAAATTTGAATGACTCCTGCTGGTTAGCCTTCTTAGATGAAGCATTGTCAATTATTTTTCATTTTTCACTAGTATTTCTTTCATCTTCATTTCTCTTGCTTTTTATTGCTACTCCCATCCATAAGAAGTAGAAGTAGAGAATATAGCTATATGGCTAAATTTGAATGACTCCTGCTGGTTAGCCTTCTTAGATGAAGCATTGTCAATTATTATTCATTTTTCACTAGTATTTCTTTCATCTTCATTTCTCTTGCTTTTTATTGCTACTCCCATCCATAAGAAGTAGAAGTAGAGAATATAGCTATATGGCTAAATTTGAATGACTCCTGCTGATTAGCCTTCTTAGATGAAGCATTGTCAATTATTTTTCATTTTTCACTAGTATTTCTTTCATCTTCATTTCTCTTGCTTTTTATTGCAACTCCCATCCATAAGAAGTAGAAGTAGAGAATATAGCTATATGGCTAAATTTGAATGACTCCTGCTGGTTAGCCTTCTTAGATGAAGCATTGTCAATTATTTTTCATTTTTCACTAGTATTTCTTTCATCTTCCTTTCTCTTCCTTTTTATTGCTACTCCCATCCATAAGAAGTAGAAGTAGAGAATATAGCTATATGGCTAAATTTGAATGACTCCTGCTGGTTAGCCTTCTGAGATGAAGCATTGTCAATTATTATTCATTTTTCACTAGTATTTCTTTCATCTTCATTTCTCTTGCTTTTTATTGCTACTCCCATCCATAAGAAGTAGAAGTAGAGAATATAGCTATATGGCTAAATTTGAATGACTCCTGCTGGTTAGCCTTCTTAGATGAAGCATTGTCAATTAGTATTCATTTTTCACTAGTATTTCTTTCATCTTCATTTCTCTTGCTTTTTATTGCAACTCCCATCCATAAGAAGTAGAAGTAGAGAATATAGCTATATGGCTAAATTTGAATGACTCCTGCTGGTTAGCCTTCTGAGATGAAGCATTGTCAATTATTATTCATTTTTCACTAGTATTTCTTTCATCTTCATTTCTCTTGCTTTTTATTGCAACTCCCATCCATAAGAAGTAGAAGTAGAGAATATAGCTATATGGCTAAATTTGAATGACTCCTGCTGGTTAGCCTTCTTAGATGAAGCATTGTCAATTAGTATTCATTTTTCACTAGTATTTCTTTCATCTTCCTTTCTCTTGCTTTTTATTTAAACTCCCATCCATAAGAAGTAGAAGTAGAGAATATAGCTTTATGGCTAAATTTGAATGTCTCCTGCTGGTTAGCCTTCTTAGATGAAGCATTGTCAATTATTATTCATTTTTCACTAGTATTTCTTTCATCTTCATTTCTCTTGCTTTTTATTGCAACTCCCATCCATAAGAAGTAGAAGTAGAGAATATAGCTATATGGCTAAATTTGAATGACTCCTGCTGGTTAGCCTTCTTAGATGAAGCATTGTCAATTATTTTTCATTTTTCACTAGTATTTCTTTCATCTTCATTTCTCTTGCTTTTTATTGCTACTCCCATCCATAAGAAGTAGAAGTAGAGAATATAGCTATATGGCTAAATTTGAATGACTCCTGCTGGTTAGCCTTCTTAGATGAAGCATTGTCAATTATTTTTCATTTTTCACTAGTATTTCTTTCATCTTCATTTCTCTTGCTTTTTATTGCTACTCCCATCCATAAGAAGTAGAAGTAGAGAATATAGCTATATGGCTAAATTTGAATGACTCCTGCTGGTTAGCCTTCTTAGATGAAGCATTGTCAATTATTTTTCATTTTTCACTTGTATTTCTTTCATCTTCATTTCTCTTGCTTTTTATTGCTACTCCCATCCATAAGAAGTAGAAGTAGAGAATATAGCTATATGGCTAAATTTGAATGACTCCTGCTGGTTAGCCTTCTTAGATGAAGCATTGTCAATTATTATTCATTTTTCACTAGTATTTCTTTCATCTTCATTTCTCTTGCTTTTTATTGCTACTCCCATCCATAAGAAGTAGAAGTAGAGAATATAGCTATATGGCTAAATTTGAATGACTCCTGCTGGTTAGCCTTCTGAGATGAAGCATTGTCAATTATTATTCATTTTTCACTAGTATTTCTTTCATCTTCATTTCTCTTGCTTTTTATTGCAACTCCCATCCATAAGAAGTAGAAGTAGAGAATATAGCTATATGGCTAAATTTGAATGACTCCTGCTGGTTAGCCTTCTTAGATGAAGCATTGTCATTTATTTTTCATTTTTCACTAGTATTTCTTTCATCTTCATTTCTCTTGCTTTTTATTGCTACTCCCATCCATAAGAAGTAGAAGTAGAGAATATAGCTATATGGCTAAATTTGAATGACTCCTGCTGGTTAGCCTTCTTAGATGAAGCATTGTCAATTATTATTCATTTTTCACTAGTATTTCTTTCATCTTCATTTCTCTTGCTTTTTATTGCTACTCCCATCCATAAGAAGTAGAAGTAGAGAATATAGCTATATGGCTAAATTTGAATGACTCCTGCTGGTTAGCCTTCTTAGATGAAGCATTGTCAATTATTATTCATTTTTCACTAGTATTTCTTTCATCTTCATTTCTCTTGCTTTTTATTGCTACTCCCATCCATAAGAAGTAGAAGTAGAGAATATAGCTATATGGCTAAATTTGAATGACTCCTGCTGGTTAGCCTTCTTAGATGAAGCATTGTCAATTATTTTTCATTTTTCACTAGTATTTCTTTCATCTTCATTTCTCTTGCTTTTTATTGCAACTCCCATCCATAAGAAATAGAAGTAGAGAATATAGCTATATGGCTAAATATGAATGACTCCTGCTGGTTAGCCTTCTTAGATGAAGCATTGTCAATTATTTTTCATTTTTCACTAGTATTTCTTTCATCTTCCTTTCTCTTGCTTTTTATTGCTACTCCCATCCATAAGAAGTAGAAGTAGAGAATATAGCTATATGGCTAAATTTGAATGACTCCTGCTGGTTAGCCTTCTGAGATGAAGCATTGTCAATTATTATTCATTTTTCACTAGTATTTCTTTCATCTTCATTTCTCTTGCTTTTTATTGCAACTCCCATCCATAAGAAGTAGAAGTAGAGAATATAGCTATATGGCTAAATTTGAATGACTCCTGCTGGTTAGCCTTCTTAGATGAAGCATTGTCAATTATTTTTCATTTTTCACTAGTATTTCTTTCATCTTCATTTCTCTTGCTTTTTATTGCTACTCCCATCCATAAGAAGTAGAAGTAGAGAATATAGCTATATGGCTAAATTTGAATGACTCCTGCTGGTTAGCCTTCTTAGATGAAGCATTGTCAATTATTTTTCATTTTTCACTAGTATTTCTTTCATCTTCATTTCTCTTGCTTTTTATTGCTACTCCCATCCATAAGAAGTAGAAGTAGAGAATATAGCTATATGGCTAAATTTGAATGACTCCTGCTGGTTAGCCTTCTTAGATGAAGCATTGTCAATTATTATTCATTTTTCACTAGTATTTCTTTCATCTTCATTTCTCTTGCTTTTTATTGCTACTCCCATCCATAAGAAGTAGAAGTAGAGAATATAGCTATATGGCTAAATTTGAATGACTCCTGCTGGTTAGCCTTCTTAGATGAAGCATTGTCAATTATTTTTCATTTTTCACTAGTATTTCTTTCATCTTCATTTCTCTTGCTTTTTATTGCTACTCCCATCCATAAGAAGTAGAAGTAGAGAATATAGCTATATGGCTAAATTTGAATGACTCCTGCTGGTTAGCCTTCTTAGATGAAGCATTGTCAATTATTATTCATTTTTCACTAGTATTTCTTTCATCTTCATTTCTCTTGCTTTTTATTGCTACTCCCATCCATAAGAAGTAGAAGTAGAGAATATAGCTATATGGCTAAATTTGAATGACTCCTGCTGGTTAGCCTTCTTAGATGAAGCATTGTCAATTATTTTTCATTTTTCACTAGTATTTCTTTCATCTTCATTTCTCTTGCTTTTTATTGCTACTCCCATCCATAAGAAGTAGAAGTAGAGAATATAGCTATATGGCTAAATTTGAATGACTCCTGCTGGTTAGCCTTCTTAGATGAAGCATTGTCAATTATTATTCATTTTTCACTAGTATTTCTTTCATCTTCATTTCTCTTGCTTTTTATTGCTACTCCCATCCATAAGAAGTAGAAGTAGAGAATATAGCTATATGGCTAAATTTGAATGACTCCTGCTGATTAGCCTTCTTAGATGAAGCATTGTCAATTATTTTTCATTTTTCACTAGTATTTCTTTCATCTTCATTTCTCTTGCTTTTTATTGCAACTCCCATCCATAAGAAGTAGAAGTAGAGAATATAGCTATATGGCTAAATTTGAATGACTCCTGCTGGTTAGCCTTCTTAGATGAAGCATTGTCAATTATTTTTCATTTTTCACTAGTATTTCTTTCATCTTCCTTTCTCTTGCTTTTTATTGCTACTCCCATCCATAAGAAGTAGAAGTAGAGAATATAGCTATATGGCTAAATTTGAATGACTCCTGCTGGTTAGCCTTCTGAGATGAAGCATTGTCAATTATTATTCATTTTTCACTAGTATTTCTTTCATCTTCATTTCTCTTGCTTTTTATTGCTACTCCCATCCATAAGAAGTAGAAGTAGAGAATATAGCTATATGGCTAAATTTGAATGACTTCTGCTGGTTAGCCTTCTTAGATGAAGCATTGTCAATTAGTATTCATTTTTCACTAGTATTTCTTTCATCTTCATTTCTCTTGCTTTTTATTGCAACTCCCATCCATAAGAAGTAGAAGTAGAGAATATAGCTATATGGCTAAATTTGAATGACTCCTGCTGGTTAGCCTTCTGAGATGAAGCATTGTCAATTATTATTCATTTTTCACTAGTATTTCTTTCATCTTCATTTCTCTTGCTTTTTATTGCAACTCCCATCCATAAGAAGTAGAAGTAGAGAATATAGCTATATGGCTAAATTTGAATGACTCCTGCTGTTTAGCCTTCTTAGATGAAGCATTGTCAATTAGTATTCATTTTTCACTAGTATTTCTTTCATCTTCCTTTCTCTTGCTTTTTATTTAAACTCCCATCCATAAGAAGTAGAAGTAGAGAATATAGCTTTATGGCTAAATTTGAATGTCTCCTGCTGGTTAGCCTTCTTAGATGAAGCATTGTCAATTATTATTCATTTTTCACTAGTATTTCTTTCATCTTCATTTCTCTTGCTTTTTATTGCAACTCCCATCCATAAGAAGTAGAAGTAGAGAATATAGCTATATGGCTAAATTTGAATGACTCCTGCTGGTTAGCCTTCTTAGATGAAGCATTGTCAATTATTTTTCATTTTTCACTAGTATTTCTTTCATCTTCATTTCTCTTGCTTTTTATTGCTACTCCCATCCATAAGAAGTAGAAGTAGAGAATATAGCTATATGGCTAAATTTGAATGACTCCTGCTGGTTAGCCTTCTTAGATGAAGCATTGTCAATTATTTTTCATTTTTCACTAGTATTTCTTTCATCTTCATTTCTCTTGCTTTTTATTGCTACTCCCATCCATAAGAAGTAGAAGTAGAGAATATAGCTATATGGCTAAATTTGAATGACTCCTGCTGGTTAGCCTTCTTAGATGAAGCATTGTCAATTATTTTTCATTTTTCACTTGTATTTCTTTCATCTTCATTTCTCTTGCTTTTTATTGCTACTCCCATCCATAAGAAGTAGAAGTAGAGAATATAGCTATATGGCTAAATTTGAATGACTCCTGCTGGTTAGCCTTCTTAGATGAAGCATTGTCAATTATTATTCATTTTTCACTAGTATTTCTTTCATCTTCATTTCTCTTGCTTTTTATTGCTACTCCCATCCATAAGAAGTAGAAGTAGAGAATATAGCTATATGGCTAAATTTGAATGACTCCTGCTGGTTAGCCTTCTGAGATGAAGCATTGTCAATTATTATTCATTTTTCACTAGTATTTCTTTCATCTTCATTTCTCTTGCTTTTTATTGCAACTCCCATCCATAAGAAGTAGAAGTAGAGAATATAGCTATATGGCTAAATTTGAATGACTCCTGCTGGTTAGCCTTCTTAGATGAAGCATTGTCATTTATTTTTCATTTTTCACTAGTATTTCTTTCATCTTCATTTCTCTTGCTTTTTATTGCTACTCCCATCCATAAGAAGTAGAAGTAGAGAATATAGCTATATGGCTAAATTTGAATGACTCCTGCTGGTTAGCCTTCTTAGATGAAGCATTGTCAATTATTATTCATTTTTCACTAGTATTTCTTTCATCTTCATTTCTCTTGCTTTTTATTGCTACTCCCATCCATAAGAAGTAGAAGTAGAGAATATAGCTATATGGCTAAATTTGAATGACTCCTGCTGGTTAGCCTTCTTAGATGAAGCATTGTCAATTATTATTCATTTTTCACTAGTATTTCTTTCATCTTCATTTCTCTTGCTTTTTATTGCTACTCCCATCCATAAGAAGTAGAAGTAGAGAATATAGCTATATGGCTAAATTTGAATGACTCCTGCTGGTTAGCCTTCTTAGATGAAGCATTGTCAATTATTTTTCATTTTTCACTAGTATTTCTTTCATCTTCATTTCTCTTGCTTTTTATTGCAACTCCCATCCATAAGAAATAGAAGTAGAGAATATAGCTATATGGCTAAATATGAATGACTCCTGCTGGTTAGCCTTCTTAGATGAAGCATTGTCAATTATTTTTCATTTTTCACTAGTATTTCTTTCATCTTCCTTTCTCTTGCTTTTTATTGCTACTCCCATCCATAAGAAGTAGAAGTAGAGAATATAGCTATATGGCTAAATTTGAATGACTCCTGCTGGTTAGCCTTCTGAGATGAAGCATTGTCAATTATTATTCATTTTTCACTAGTATTTCTTTCATCTTCATTTCTCTTGCTTTTTATTGCAACTCCCATCCATAAGAAGTAGAAGTAGAGAATATAGCTATATGGCTAAATTTGAATGACTCCTGCTGGTTAGCCTTCTTAGATGAAGCATTGTCAATTATTTTTCATTTTTCACTAGTATTTCTTTCATCTTCATTTCTCTTGCTTTTTATTGCTACTCCCATCCATAAGAAGTAGAAGTAGAGAATATAGCTATATGGCTAAATTTGAATGACTCCTGCTGGTTAGCCTTCTTAGATGAAGCATTGTCAATTATTTTTCATTTTTCACTAGTATTTCTTTCATCTTCATTTCTCTTGCTTTTTATTGCTACTCCCATCCATAAGAAGTAGAAGTAGAGAATATAGCTATATGGCTAAATTTGAATGACTCCTGCTGGTTAGCCTTCTTAGATGAAGCATTGTCAATTATTATTCATTTTTCACTAGTATTTCTTTCATCTTCATTTCTCTTGCTTTTTATTGCTACTCCCATCCATAAGAAGTAGAAGTAGAGAATATAGCTATATGGCTAAATTTGAATGACTCCTGCTGGTTAGCCTTCTTAGATGAAGCATTGTCAATTATTTTTCATTTTTCACTAGTATTTCTTTCATCTTCATTTCTCTTGCTTTTTATTGCTACTCCCATCCATAAGAAGTAGAAGTAGAGAATATAGCTATATGGCTAAATTTGAATGACTCCTGCTGGTTAGCCTTCTTAGATGAAGCATTGTCAATTATTATTCATTTTTCACTAGTATTTCTTTCATCTTCATTTCTCTTGCTTTTTATTGCTACTCCCATCCATAAGAAGTAGAAGTAGAGAATATAGCTATATGGCTAAATTTGAATGACTCCTGCTGGTTAGCCTTCTTAGATGAAGCATTGTCAATTATTTTTCATTTTTCACTAGTATTTCTTTCATCTTCATTTCTCTTGCTTTTTATTGCTACTCCCATCCATAAGAAGTAGAAGTAGAGAATATAGCTATATGGCTAAATTTGAATGACTCCTGCTGGTTAGCCTTCTTAGATGAAGCATTGTCAATTATTATTCATTTTTCACTAGTATTTCTTTCATCTTCATTTCTCTTGCTTTTTATTGCTACTCCCATCCATAAGAAGTAGAAGTAGAGAATATAGCTATATGGCTAAATTTGAATGACTCCTGCTGATTAGCCTTCTTAGATGAAGCATTGTCAATTATTTTTCATTTTTCACTAGTATTTCTTTCATCTTCATTTCTCTTGCTTTTTATTGCAACTCCCATCCATAAGAAGTAGAAGTAGAGAATATAGCTATATGGCTAAATTTGAATGACTCCTGCTGGTTAGCCTTCTTAGATGAAGCATTGTCAATTATTTTTCATTTTTCACTAGTATTTCTTTCATCTTCCTTTCTCTTGCTTTTTATTGCTACTCCCATCCATAAGAAGTAGAAGTAGAGAATATAGCTATATGGCTAAATTTGAATGACTCCTGCTGGTTAGCCTTCTGAGATGAAGCATTGTCAATTATTATTCATTTTTCACTAGTATTTCTTTCATCTTCATTTCTCTTGCTTTTTATTGCTACTCCCATCCATAAGAAGTAGAAGTAGAGAATATAGCTATATGGCTAAATTTGAATGACTCCTGCTGGTTAGCCTTCTTAGATGAAGCATTGTCAATTAGTATTCATTTTTCACTAGTATTTCTTTCATCTTCATTTCTCTTGCTTTTTATTGCAACTCCCATCCATAAGAAGTAGAAGTAGAGAATATAGCTATATGGCTAAATTTGAATGACTCCTGCTGGTTAGCCTTCTGAGATGAAGCATTGTCAATTATTATTCATTTTTCACTAGTATTTCTTTCATCTTCATTTCTCTTGCTTTTTATTGCAACTCCCATCCATAAGAAGTAGAAGTAGAGAATATAGCTATATGGCTAAATTTGAATGACTCCTGCTGGTTAGCCTTCTTAGATGAAGCATTGTCAATTAGTATTCATTTTTCACTAGTATTTCTTTCATCTTCCTTTCTCTTGCTTTTTATTTAAACTCCCATCCATAAGAAGTAGAAGTAGAGAATATAGCTTTATGGCTAAATTTGAATGTCTCCTGCTGGTTAGCCTTCTTAGATGAAGCATTGTCAATTATTATTCATTTTTCACTAGTATTTCTTTCATCTTCATTTCTCTTGCTTTTTATTGCTACTCCCATCCATAAGAAGTAGAAGTAGAGAATATAGCTATATGGCTAAATTTGAATGACTCCTCTGGTTAGCCTTCTTAGATGAAGCATTGTCAATTATTATTCATTTTTCACTAGTATTTCTTTCATCTTCATTTCTCTTGCTTTTTATTGCTACTCCCATCCATAAGAAGTAGAAGTAGAGAATATAGCTATATGGCTAAATTTGAATGACTCCTGCTGGTTAGCCTTCTTAGATGAAGCATTGTCAATTATTATTTATTTTTCACTAGTATTTCTTTCATCTTCATTTCTCTTACTTTTTATTACAACTCCCATCCATAAGAAGTAGAAGTAGAGAATATAGCTATATGACTAAATTTGAATGACTCCTGCTGGTTAGCCTTCTTAGATGAAGCATTGTCAATTATTATTCATTTTCCACTAGTATTTCTTTCATCTTCATTTCTCTTGCTTTTTATTACAACTCCAATCCATACGAAGTAGAAGTAGAGAATATTGCTATATGGCTAAATTTGAATGATTCCTGCTGGTTAGCCTTCTTAGATGAAACATTGTCAATTATTATTCATTTTTCACTAGTATTTCTTTCATCTTCCTTTCTCTTGCTTTTTATTTAAACTCCCATCCATAAGAAGTAGAAGTAGAGAATATAGCTATATGGCTAAATTTGAATGATTCCTGCTGGTTAGCTTTCTTAGATGAAGCATTGTCAATTATTATTTATTTTTCACTAGTATTTCTTTCATCTTCATTTCTCTTGTTTTCTATTGCAACTCCCATCCATAAGAAGTAGAAGTAGAGATTATAGATATATGACTAAATTTGAATGACTCCTGCTGGTTAGCCTTCTTAGATGAAGGATTGTTAATTATTATTCATTTTTCACTAGTATTTCTTTCATCTTCATTTCTCTTGTTTTATTATTACAACTCCCATCCTTACGAAGTAGAAGTAGAGAATATAGCTATATGGCTAAATTTGAATGATTCCTGCTGGTTAGCCTTCTTAGATGAAACATTGTCAATTATTATTCATTTTTCACTAGTATTTCTTTCATCTTCCTTTCTCTTGCTTTTTATTGCTACTCCCATCCATAAGAAGTAGAAGTAGAGAATATAGCTATATGGCTAAATTTGAATGACTCCTGCTGATTAGCCTTCTTAGATGAAGCATTATCAATTATTTTTCATTTTTCACTAGTATTTCTTTCATCTTCATTTCTCTTGCTTTTTATTGCAACTCCCATCCATAAGAAGTAGAAGTAGAGAATATAGCTATATGGCTAAATTTGAATGACTCCTGCTGGTTAGCCTTCTTAGATGAAACATTGTCAATTATTATTCATTTTTCACTAGTATTTCTTTCATCTTCATTTCTCTTGCTTTTTATTGCTACTCCCATCCATAAGAAGTAGAAGTAGAGAATATAGCTATATGGCTAAATTTGAATGACTCCTGCTGATTAGCCTTCTTAGATGAAGCATTATCAATTATTTTTCATTTTTCACTAGTATTTCTTTCATCTTCATTTCTCTTGCTTTTTATTGCAACTCCCATCCATAAGAAGTAGAAGTAGAGAATATAGCTATATGGCTAAATTTGAATGACTCCTGCTGGTTAGCCTTCTTAGATGAAGCATTGTCAATTATTTTTCATTTTTCACTAGTATTTCTTTCATCTTCCTTTCTCTTGCTTTTTATTGCTACTCCCATCCATAAGAAGTAGAAGTAGAGAATATAGCTATATGGCTAAATTTGAATGACTCCTGCTGGTTAGCCTTCTGAGATGAAGCATTGTCAATTATTATTCATTTTTCACTAGTATTTCTTTCATCTTCATTTCTCTTGCTTTTTATTGCTACTCCCATCCATAAGAAGTAGAAGTAGAGAATATAGCTATATGGCTAAATTTGAATGACTCCTGCTGGTTAGCCTTCTTAGATGAAGCATTGTCAATTAGTATTCATTTTTCACTAGTATTTCTTTCATCTTCATTTCTCTTGCTTTTTATTGCTACTCCCATCCATAAGAAGTAGAAGTAGAGAATATAGCTATATGGCTAAATTTGAATGACTCCTCTGGTTAGCCTTCTTAGATGAAGCATTGTCAATTATTATTCATTTTTCACGAGTATTTCTTTCATCTTCATTTCTCTTGCTTTTTATTGCTACTCCCATCCATACGAAGTAGAAGTAGACAATATAGCTATATGGCTAAATTTGAATGATTCCTGCTGGTTAGCCTTCTTAGATGAAGCATTGTCAATTATTATTTATTTTTCACTAGTATTTCTTTCATCTTCATTTCTCTTACTTTTTATTACAACTCCCATCCATAAGAAGTAGAAGTAGAGAATATAGCTATATGACTAAATTTGAATGACTCCTGCTGGTTAGCCTTCTTAGATGAAGCATTGTCAATTATTATTCATTTTCCACTAGTATTTCTTTCATCTTCATTTCTCTTGCTTTTTATTACAACTCCAATCCATACGAAGTAGAAGTAGAGAATATAGCTATATGGCTAAATTTGAATGATTCCTGCTGGTTAGCCTTCTTAGATGAAACATTGTCAATTATTATTCATTTTTCACTAGTATTTCTTTCATCTTCCTTTCTCTTGCTTTTTATTTAAACTCCCATCCATAAGAAGTAGAAGTAGAGAATATAGCTATATGGCTAAATTTGAATGATTCCTGCTGGTTAGCTTTCTTAGATGAAGCATTGTCAATTATTATTTATTTTTCACTAGTATTTCTTTCATCTTCATTTCTCTTGTTTTCTATTGCAACTCCCATCCATAAGAAGTAGAAGTAGAGATTATAGATATATGACTAAATTTGAATGACTCCTGCTGGTTAGCCTTCTTAGATGAAGGATTGTTAATTATTATTCATTTTTCACTAGTATTTCTTTCATCTTCATTTCTCTTGTTTTATTATTACAACTCCCATCCTTACGAAGTAGAAGTAGAGAATATAGCTATATGGCTAAATTTGAATGATTCCTGCTGGTTAGCCTTCTTAGATGAAACATTGTCAATTATTATTCATTTTTCACTAGTATTTCTTTCATCTTCATTTCTCTTGCTTTTTATTACAACTCCCATCCATACGAAGTAGAAGTAGAGAATATAGCTATATGACTAAATTTGAATGACTCCTGCTGGTTAGCCTTCTTAGATGAAGCATTGTCAATTATTATTCATTTTTCACTAGTATTTCTTTCATCTTCATTTCTCTTGCTTTTAATTGCAACTCCCATCCATAAGACGTAGAAGTAGAGAATATAGCTATGTGGCTAAATTTGAATGACTCCTGCTCGTTAGCCTTCTTAGATGAAACATTGTCAATTATTATTCATTTTTCACTAGTATTTCTTTCATCTTCCTTTCTCTTGCTTTTTATTTAAACTCCCATCCATAAGAAGTAGAAGTAGAGAATATAGCTATATGGCTTAATTTGAATGATTCCTGCTGGTTAGCTTTCTTAGATGAAGCATTGTCAATTATTATTTATTTTTCACTAGTATTTCTTTCATCTTCATTTCTCTTGCTTTTTATTGCAACTCCCATTCATAAGAAGTAAAAGTAGAGAATATAGCTATATGGCTAAATTTGAATGACTCCTGCTGGTTAGCCTTCTTAGATGAAACATTGTCAATTATTATTCATTTTTCACTAGTATTTCTTTCATCTTCATTTCTCTTGCTTTTTATTGCTACTCCCATCCATAAGAAGTAGAAGTAGAGAATATAGCTATATGGCTAAATTTGAATGACTCCTGCTGATTAGCCTTCTTAGATGAAGCATTATCAATTATTTTTCATTTTTCACTAGTATTTCTTTCATCTTCATTTCTCTTGCTTTTTATTGCAACTCCCATCCATAAGAAGTAGAAGTAGAGAATATAGCTATATGGCTAAATTTGAATGACTCCTGCTGGTTAGCCTTCTTAGATGAAGCATTGTCAATTATTTTTCATTTTTCACTAGTATTTCTTTCATCTTCCTTTCTCTTGCTTTTTATTGCTACTCCCATCCATAAGAAGTAGAAGTAGAGAATATAGCTATATGGCTAAATTTGAATGACTCCTGCTGGTTAGCCTTCTTAGATGAAGCATTGTCAATTAGTATTCATTTTTCACTAGTATTTCTTTCATCTTCATTTCTCTTGCTTTTTATTGCTACTCCCATCCATAAGAAGTAGAAGTAGAGAATATAGCTATATGGCTAAATTTGAATGACTCCTCTGGTTAGCCTTCTTAGATGAAGCATTGTCAATTATTATTCATTTTTCACGAGTATTTCTTTCATCTTCATTTCTCTTGCTTTTTATTGCTACTCCCATCCATACGAAGTAGAAGTAGACAATATAGCTATATGGCTAAATTTGAATGATTCCTGCTGGTTAGCCTTCTTAGATGAAGCATTGTCAATTATTATTTATTTTTCACTAGTATTTCTTTCATCTTCATTTCTCTTACTTTTTATTACAACTCCCATCCATAAGAAGTAGAAGTAGAGAATATAGCTATATGACTAAATTTGAATGACTCCTGCTGGTTAGCCTTCTTAGATGAAGCATTGTCAATTATTATTCATTTTCCACTAGTATTTCTTTCATCTTCATTTCTCTTGCTTTTTATTACAACTCCAATCCATACGAAGTAGAAGTAGAGAATATAGCTATATGGCTAAATTTGAATGATTCCTGCTGGTTAGCCTTCTTAGATGAAACATTGTCAATTATTATTCATTTTTCACTAGTATTTCTTTCATCTTCCTTTCTCTTGCTTTTTATTTAAACTCCCATCCATAAGAAGTAGAAGTAGAGAATATAGCTATATGGCTAAATTTGAATGATTCCTGCTGGTTAGCTTTCTTAGATGAAGCATTGTCAATTATTATTTATTTTTCACTAGTATTTCTTTCATCTTCATTTCTCTTGTTTTCTATTGCAACTCCCATCCATAAGAAGTAGAAGTAGAGATTATAGATATATGACTAAATTTGAATGACTCCTGCTGGTTAGCCTTCTTAGATGAAGGATTGTTAATTATTATTCATTTTTCACTAGTATTTCTTTCATCTTCATTTCTCTTGTTTTATTATTACAACTCCCATCCTTACGAAGTAGAAGTAGAGAATATAGCTATATGGCTAAATTTGAATGATTCCTGCTGGTTAGCCTTCTTAGATGAAACATTGTCAATTATTATTCATTTTTCACTAGTATTTCTTTCATCTTCATTTCTCTTGCTTTTTATTACAACTCCCATCCATACGAAGTAGAAGTAGAGAATATAGCTATATGACTAAATTTGAATGTCTCCTGCTGGTTAGCCTTCTTAGATGAAGCATTGTCAATTATTATTCATTTTTCACTAGTATTTCTTTCATCTTCATTTCTCTTGCTTTTAATTGCAACTCCCATCCATAAGACGTAGAAGTAGAGAATATAGCTATGTGGCTAAATTTGAATGACTCCTGCTGGTTAGCCTTCTTAGATGAAACATTGTCAATTATTATTCATTTTTCACTAGTATTTCTTTCATCTTCCTTTCTCTTGCTTTTTATTTAAACTCCCATCCATAAGAAGTAGAAGTAGAGAATATAGCTATATGGCTAAATTTGAATGATTCCTGCTGGTTAGCTTTCTTAGATGAAGCATTGTCAATTATTATTTATTTTTCACTAGTATTTCTTTCATCTTCATTTCTCTTGTTTTCTATTGCAACTCCCATCCATAAGAAGTAGAAGTAGAGATTATAGATATATGACTAAATTTGAATGACTCCTGCTGGTTAGCCTTCTTAGATGAAGGATTGTTAATTATTATTCATTTTTCACTAGTATTTCTTTCATCTTCATTTCTCTTGTTTTATTATTACAACTCCCATCCTTACGAAGTAGAAGTAGAGAATATAGCTATATGGCTAAATTTGAATGATTCCTGCTGGTTAGCCTTCTTAGATGAAACATTGTCAATTATTATTCATTTTTCACTAGTATTTCTTTCATCTTCATTTCTCTTGCTTTTTATTACAACTCCCATCCATACGAAGTAGAAGTAGAGAATATAGCTATATGACTAAATTTGAATGACTCCTGCTGGTTAGCCTTCTTAGATGAAGCATTGTCAATTATTATTCATTTTTCACTAGTATTTCTTTCATCTTCATTTCTCTTGCTTTTAATTGCAACTCCCATCCATAAGACGTAGAAGTAGAGAATATAGCTATGTGGCTAAATTTGAATGACTCCTGCTGGTTAGCCTTCTTAGATGAAACATTGTCAATTATTATTCATTTTTCACTAGTATTTCTTTCATCTTCCTTTCTCTTGCTTTTTATTTAAACTCCCATCCATAAGAAGTAGAAGTAGAGAATATAGCTATATGGCTAAATTTGAATGATTCCTGCTGGTTAGCTTTCTTAGATGAAGCATTGTCAATTATTATTTATTTTTCACTAGTATTTCTTTCATCTTCATTTCTCTTGCTTTTTATTGCAACTCCCATTCATAAGAAGTAAAAGTAGAGAATATAGCTATATGGCTAAATTTGAATGACTCCTGCTGGTTAGCCTTCTTAGATGAAACATTGTCAATTATTATTCATTTTTCACTAGTATTTCTTTCATCTTCATTTCTCTTGCTTTTTATTGCTACTCCCATCCATAAGAAGTAGAAGTAGAGAATATAGCTATATGGCTAAATTTGAATGACTCCTGCTGATTAGCCTTCTTAGATGAAGCATTATCAATTATTTTTCATTTTTCACTAGTATTTCTTTCATCTTCATTTCTCTTGCTTTTTATTGCAACTCCCATCCATAAGAAGTAGAAGTAGAGAATATAGCTATATGGCTAAATTTGAATGACTCCTGCTGGTTAGCCTTCTTAGATGAAGCATTGTCAATTATTTTTCATTTTTCACTAGTATTTCTTTCATCTTCCTTTCTCTTGCTTTTTATTGCTACTCCCATCCATAAGAAGTAGAAGTAGAGAATATAGCTATATGGCTAAATTTGAATGACTCCTGCTGGTTAGCCTTCTTAGATGAAGCATTGTCAATTAGTATTCATTTTTCACTAGTATTTCTTTCATCTTCATTTCTCTTGCTTTTTATTGCTACTCCCATCCATAAGAAGTAGAAGTAGAGAATATAGCTATATGGCTAAATTTGAATGACTCCTCTGGTTAGCCTTCTTAGATGAAGCATTGTCAATTATTATTCATTTTTCACTAGTATTTCTTTCATCTTCATTTCTCTTGCTTTTTATTGCTACTCCCATCCATACGAAGTAGAAGTAGACAATATAGCTATATGGCTAAATTTGAATGATTCCTGCTGGTTAGCCTTCTTAGATGAAGCATTGTCAATTATTATTTATTTTTCACTAGTATTTCTTTCATCTTCATTTCTCTTACTTTTTATTACAACTCCCATCCATAAGAAGTAGAAGTAGAGAATATAGCTATATGACTAAATTTGAATGACTCCTGCTGGTTAGCCTTCTTAGATGAAGCATTGTCAATTATTATTCATTTTTCACTAGTATTTCTTTCATCTTCATTTCTCTTGCTTTTTATTACAACTCCAATCCATACGAAGTAGAAGTAGAGAACATAGCTATATGGCTAAATTTGAATGATTCCTGCTGGTTAGCCTTCTTAGATGAAACATTGTCAATTATTATTCATTTTTCACTAGTATTTCTTTCATCTTCCTTTCTCTTGCTTTTTATTTAAACTCCCATCCATAAGAAGTAGAAGTAGAGAATATAGCTATATGGCTAAATTTGAATGATTCCTGCTGGTTAGCTTTCTTAGATGAAGCATTGTCAATTATTATTTATTTTTCACTAGTATTTCTTTCATCTTCATTTCTCTTGTTTTCTATTGCAACTCCCATCCATAAGAAGTAGAAGTAGAGATTATAGATATATGACTAAATTTGAATGACTCCTGCTGGTTAGCCTTCTTAGATGAAGGATTGTTAATTATTATTCATTTTTCACTAGTATTTCTTTCATCTTCATTTCTCTTGTTTTATTATTACAACTCCCATCCTTACGAAGTAGAAGTAGAGAATATAGCTCTATGGCTAAATTTGAATGATTCCTGCTGGTTAGCCTTCTTAGATGAAACATTGTCAATTATTATTCATTTTTCACTAGTATTTCTTTCATCTTCATTTCTCTTGCTTTTTATTACAACTCCCATCCATACGAAGTAGAAGTAGAGAATATAGCTATATGACTAAATTTGAATGACTCCTGCTGGTTAGCCTTCTTAGATGAAGCATTGTCAATTATTATTCATTTTTCACTAGTATTTCTTTCATCTTCATTTCTCTTGCTTTTAATTGCAACTCCCATCCATAAGACGTAGAAGTAGAGAATATAGCTATATGGCTAAAATTTGAATGACTCCTGCTGGTTAGCCTTCTTAGATGAAGCATTGTCAATTATTATTCATTTTTCACTAGTATTTCTTTCATCTTCATTTCTCTTGCTTTTTATTACAACTCCAATCCATACGAAGTAGAAGTAGACAATATAGCTATATGGCTAAATTTGAATGATTCCTGCTGGTTAGCCTTCTTAGATGAAACATTGTCAATTATTATTCATTTTTCACTAGTATTTCTTTCATCTTCCTTTCTCTTGCTTTTTATTTAAACTCCCATCCATAAGAAGTAGAAGTAGAGAATATAGCTATATGGCTAAATTTGAATGATTCCTGCTGGTTAGCTTTCTTAGATGAAGCATTGTCAATTATTATTTATTTTTCACTAGTATTTCTTTCATCTTCATTTCTCTTGCTTTTTATTGCAACTCCCATTCATAAGAAGTAAAAGTAGAGAATATAGCTATATGGCTAAATTTGAATGACTCCTGCTGGTTAGCCTTCTTAGATGAAACATTGTCAATTATTATTCATTTTTCACTAGTATTTCTTTCATCTTCATTTCTCTTGCTTTTTATTCCAACTCCCATCCATACGAAGTAGAAGTAGAGAATATAGCAATATGGCTAAATTTGAATGACTCCTGCTGGTTAGCCTTCTTAGATGAAGCATTGTCAATTATTATTCATTTTTCACTAGTATTTCTTTCATCTTCATTTCTCTTGCTTTTTATTGCAACTCCCATCCATAAGAAGTAGAAGTAGAGAATATAGCTATATGGCTAAATTTGAATGATTCCTGCTGGTTAGCCTTCTTAGATGAAGCATTGTCAATTATTATTTATTTTTCACTAGTATTTCTTTCATCTTCATTTCCCTTGCTTTTTATTGCTACTGCCATCCATAAGAAGTAGAAGTAGAGAATATAGCTATATGGCTAAATTTGAATGACTCCTCTGGTTAGCCTTCTTAGATGAAGCATTGTCAATTATTATTCATTTTTCACTAGTATTTCTTTCATCTTCATTTCTCTTGCTTTTTATTGCTACTCCCATCCATAAGAAGTAGAAGTAGAGAATATAGCAATATGGCTAAATTTGAATGACTCCTGCTGGTTAGCCTTCTTAGATGAAGCATTGTCAATTATTATTTATTTTTTCACTAGTATTTCTTTCATCTTCATTTCCCTTGCTTTTTATTGCTACTCCCATCCATAAGAAGTAGAAGTAGAGAATATAGCTATATGGCTAAATTTGAATGACTCCTCTGGTTAGCCTTCTTAGATGAAGCATTGTCAATTATTATTCATTTTTCACTAGTATTTCTTTCATCTTCATTTCTCTTGCTTTTTATTGCTACTCCCATCCATACGAAGTAGAAGTAGAGAATATAGCTATATGACTAAATTTGAATGACTCCTTCTGGTTAGCCTTCTTAGATGAAGCATTGTCAATTATTATTCATTTTTCACTAGTATTTCTTTCATCTTCATTTTTCTTGCTTTTTATTACAACTCCAATCCATACGAAGTAGAAGTAGACAATATAGCTATATGGCTAAATTTGAATGATTCCTGCTGGTTAGCCTTCTTAGATGAAGCATTGTCAATTATTATTCATTTTTCACTAGTATTTCTTTCATCTTCATTTCTCTTGCTTTTTATTACAACTCCAATCCATACGAAGTAGAAGTAGAGAATATAGCTATATGGCTAAATTTGAATGATTCCTGCTGGTTAGCCTTCTTAGATGAAACATTGTCAATTATTATTCATTTTTCACTAGTATTTCTTTCATCTTCATTTCTCTTGCTTTTTATTACAACTCCCATCCATACGAAGTAGATGTAGAGAATATAGCTATATGACTAAATTTGAATGACTCCTGCTGGTTAGCCTTCTTAGATGAAACATTGTCAATTATTATTCATTTTTCACTAGTATTTCTTTCATCTTCATTTCTCTTGCTTTTAATTGCAACTCCCATCCATAAGACGTAGAAGTAGAGAATATAGCTATGTGGCTAAATTTGAATGACTCCTGCTGGTTAGCCTTCTTAGATGAAGCATTGTCAATTATTATTCATTTTTCACTAGTATTTCTTTCATCTTCATTTCTCTTGCTTTTTATTACAACTCCAATCCATACGAAGTAGAAGTAGACAATATAGCTATATGGCTAAATTTGAATGATTCCTGCTGGTTAGCCTTCTTAGATGAAACATTGTCAATTATTATTCATTTTTCACTAGTATTTCTTTCATCTTCCTTTCTCTTGCTTTTTATTTAAACTCCCATCCATAAGAAGTAGAAGTAGAGAATATAGCTATATGGCTAAATTTGAATGATTCCTGCTGGTTAGCTTTCTTAGATGAAGCATTGTCAATTATTATTCATTTTTCACTAGTATTTCTTTCATCTTCATTTCTCTTGCTTTTTATTGCAACTCCCATCCATAAGAAGTAGAAGTAGAGAATATAGCTATATGGCTAAATTTGAATGATTCCTGCTGGTTAGCCTTCTTAGATGAAGCATTGTCAATTATTATTCATTTTTCACTAGTATTTCTTTCATCTTCATTTCTCTTGCTTTTTATTACAACTCCCATCCATACGAAGTAGAAGTAGAGAATATAGCTATATGGCTAAATTTGAATGACTCCTGCTGGTTAGCCTTCTTAGATGAAGCATTGTCAATTATTATTCATTTTTCACTAGTATTTCTTTCATCTTCATTTCTCTTGCTTTTTATTGCAACTCCCATCCATACGAAGTAGAAGTAGAGAATATAGCTATATGGCTAAATTTGAATGACTCCAGCTGGTTAGCCTTCTTAGATGAAGCATTGTCAATTTTTATTCATTTTTCACTAGTATTTCTTTCATCTTCATTTATCTTGCTTTTTATTGCAACTCCCATCCATAAGAAGTAAAAGTAGAGAATATAGCTATATGGCTAAATTTGAATGACTCCTGCTGGTTAGCCTTCTTAGATGAAACATTGTCAATTATCATTCATTTTTCACTAGTATTTCTTTCATCTTCATTTCTCTTGCTTTTTATTGCAACTCCCATCCATACGAAGTAGAAGTAGAGAATATAGCTATATGGCTAAATTTGAATGACTCCTGCTGGTTAGCCTTCTTAGATGAAGCATTGTCAATTATTATTCATTTTTCACTAGTATTTCTTTCATCTTCATTTCTCTTGCTTTTTATTGCAACTCCCATTCATAAGAAGTAAAAGTAGAGAATATAGCTATATGGCTAAATTTGAATGACTCCTGCTGGTTAGCCTTCTTAGATGAAACATTGTCAATTATTATTCATTTTTCACTAGTATTTCTTTCATCTTCATTTCTCTTGCTTTTTATTCCAACTCCCATCCATAAGAAGTAAAAGTAGAGGATATAGCTATATGGCTAAATTTGAATGACTCCTGCTGGTTAGCCTTCTTAGATGAAGCATTGTCAATTATTATTCATTTTCACTAGTATTTCTTTCATCTTCATTTCTCTTGCTTTTTATTGCAACTCCCATCCATAAGAAGTAGAAGTAGAGAATATAGCTATATGGCTAAATTTGAATGACTCCAGCTGGTTAGCCTTCTTAGATGAAGCATTGTCAATTATTATTCATTTTTCACTAGTATTTCTTTCATCTTCATTTCTTCTGCTTTTAATTGCAATTCCCGTCCATGATTAACTATTATCTTGTGCACATATAGTATAAAGTGTAGCGCTATTCTGGAACTCTCTATCCCACATGGCTCCAGGGTCTTGTGCTGGGTGAATACCACTGTAAAATAAATGTCAGTGTACCTGGCAGAATGGATCTGATGTTGCAATACCCAAAATTTGTAATGAAGCCAGTATGACATCACTGATGACCTTCACCATTTTTTTTTGTCAATGTATTTCAAGAATTATAAATGTTCATTATTTTTGGGATATACACACTTATATTTTTCTCTCAATAACATTCTTGGATCTTATTTTTCCCATGATAACATTCTTTCATTTAATTTTCCCATGATAATATTCTTTCATTTAATTTTCCCATGATAGCATGCTTTCATTTTATTTTCCCTATATCAAATCACCATATTTATATTTTAACAAATTTCCCATGTACAAATCTCCCTGATATATATTTGTTTTTAAATCTTATTAATTGTTAAAAGTTTTTCAAATTAACCACAGATTCCCATTAATTCTGAACTGAACACTTTATTTAATCTATAGGGGTATGAATTATTGAGGGATAATGATGAGGAAACACAGGTGTTATATTTAACAAAACAAGATAAGGAATTTATTTACAAATTTACACATTTGAAGTTGTTTCAGGAAAAGGAATCAAATATTTAAAGTTCATAGTTTCAATGAATTGTCAAGAAGAGAAAAAGTTCATATTAAATCATCAGAAACAAAGTAATATCCCAAAATGTTTAAAACAAATTGAAAGAATTCGTTTTCTACATAAAAGTTATATGACTGGATTCAACATGAATGAAAAGATATATTTTAAGTTACTTAGCTTTGGAGTTGAATAGAGTTTTTTTGAAATTGTCCTGCTCTCAGTAGAGGGTGATAATGTATCAGTTTGGAAATTTGACACCCAGTGTTATTCAAATATGTGGAAATCTGGCTTTCTGTCTTCTGATTCTTTCAGATTTTTTCTCTTTCTGGCTTGATTCAACTTTCTCTGTCTATTTTAATCAAAAAACAATTTCACATCGACTCATTACTTTTTTCTCAGTTTGTAAGCCACTCCTTTTTCCATTGGTGAAAATAAATTTTCACATAGGTTTGTTAAACATTCCTTTGGTCTTTTCTTCAACCCAGAGCCAATGCTTTTTTCTATTGGTCAAAATAAATTTTTACATAGGCTCACAAATTTGTAATGATTTTGGAGAAAAGAGAGTTATTTTTATTTTGTATTAACCACAGATACACAATGTTCTCATTCCACTGCTCATGTCTCAGGGTATCATATCTCAGGATATAGTACTGTTCAGTTATTACTCATCTGTTTCCATTCAGTACAAGTACACACTACTTTTGCCAGTGATTGAACTGGCAACCACTATGTTGCTAAACTCACAAATCAATACTTTTATCCATTAGGCCAAGTGGATAATAGGTGAATGTAAAGAGTTGTAAATAAAATGTTTTTAAACCTTGGAATTCTAATCAGTATGTAAAATGTGATATTAGAATGTGAATATATAGTGTGAGAAAGAGGCTATAAACTTTCTTAGCTGCATTTCTTTAGGCTCAAGATGCAAGCAGGATTTGAGTTGTTTGCATGCAATGGGCCAAACCTTCCAAGGTAAGAGTGGCTACTACATTTAAGTTGCCAAGTACAGGTTTTTATTCTCTCACAGATGCTCAAGATAAATGTTCCTGAGAAATAAATTTGCTTGGCTCATTATTTGTTCTCCGAAACAAGTGTGGTGTTTACATATACGTCCACATGGAGAAAGGATTCCTGTGATTATGAAAATATGTGTTGATTCTCTTTTTGGCATTAATGAAAAATTTTGGTGAAAATCTTGCGGGTGTGACAGATGCAGCAACTAAAAAGTTTACATTTCCTAACACGGTAAAAATTCAAAATATTATCCCATCCAGAAACAGTATTTTGATAAATCTATGAAGCTGATGATCTTTTATGGACAATAATGATTGTTCATTGATTTTTCTCCAAAAAAGAAAAAAAAAAAACAATTGCAAAGATTCTAGAAATGTACAGAAATACGGAACATTTTGAAATGCTGAAGCTAACAAATCTGTCTTGCTAGAAGGCAACTCAATAAAAATCTACCAATGCAACAATGAGGAGGAAAGAAAGCTTAAGAGAACATTTTTTGTCATAAAATGTTATTGATTGCTTTCAAGATATAATTCAAAAACAGAAAAAATATATATTAGAAATGACACAGTTTTTTGCGTTATTCTGGCTTTAAAAGCCAATTCTTAAGACGCTGTCTTTGACTCTACAATCAAACTTTGTTAATACTAAATTCAGATCTATTTAACAAGTGTTTATAAAAATTCTAAATGCATCAAAATTGTGGTCACATATATATATATATATATATATATGTATATATATATATATATATATATATATTAAGACATTTTTATGTTTTTATTCTTTTTATAGATACAAATATGTATCTATAAAAAGAATGTATAAACATAAAAATGTCTTAAAATAATTGTCGTACGTTACCCATTTCATAATATATATATATATATATATATATACATACATCCATACATATATAATATATATAATTATTTATTTAAAAATATGATTCCAATTTTTTATTATTTTAATTATTTATTTGAAAATATGATTCCAATTTTTAAATAAATAATTATATTTATGCTCTACTTTTGTATCGAGCACTATTTTTTAAAAATAATAACAAAAATACTAAAGAACTTTGGATTATTTACCTAACCAGTTCTTTCCTATTTTCTATATTTTTTCACACATATATATATATATATATATATATATATATATATATATATAGATAGATAGATAGATAGATAGATAGATAGGGATGCATAGATATATAGATAGATAGATAGATAGATAGATAGATAGATAGATAGATAATAAAGGAAACTTTAATTATTCATTTCAATTATAATTTATTTTGTGAACACCGAAATATTCATCTCTTCAGATCAAAATCTCCTCAGTAAATAGAAACAATGCACCAAATGGATATATTAGATTGATAGCAGGGAGGAAAAGCAAGAGAGAAGAGATGGGATATGGGGGAGGGTTAGAAGAAAAACGGTTATGGAATTAGTGGTTGGGTAGTAGTCAGCTTAAATCACCTGACCCAGCTGAGAATTTTGTAGTCTACATTGAGCTCTCCATGGAATTATATCCTCCATGGAATTATCCCGACCAGGCACAAACTGATAACACTTATATTTTTATGTACAGGGTGAGGTAAAAGTTGGACACCATAAGGGTCAATGGATGGGTCCAAGAGGTCCTGTTGAGTGACCACCAAGGTCACCAGACCTCCAACGTTGGATTTATTTCTGTGGGGCCATTTGAAATAAGTTGATTATCAGTCATGTCCAAGAAATATTGAGGAACTTAAAGACAGAATTAAATATGAATGCCGTTAAATGACAGAGGAAATTCTCTGGCATGTTAATGAATCATGCAGGCACAGAATTGAAATGTGTCTTGAAAAAGGAGAAGGACATTTTGAAAAGACAAATATAACAATTAAATAACTAGTAAATAAAATTTTCATGTGTAAGTATACTTTTAATAAATGACCCCTGTGGGGCACAACATTTGCTTCACCCTATATATATAGTAGCGTCCAAAACTAAGGGACAAAATTTTAAAACCTAATATTTGTTAGAAATAACAACTGTGAAAAGCTGAAATTTTGACAACTGGTAGTCGTTATCATCCATAATAACATACTAAAATTTGAATCATTTGCAAAGGATAGAAAAAGAATTATAACAATTATTTATTTATTTTCAAATTTGGAACGTCCAAAAGTAAGGGACAAAATTGAGAAAAACAATGTAAACAGCAAAAAAACAATAAAAATACATGTACAATCAATATTTAGTAAATGAGCCCTTGCTCTCAATGACAGCTGCACATCTTCGACTACAAGAACGAATCAGTTCTTGACAATCCTCAATACTAATTTTAGACCATTCTTCTTGAAGCTTCACCCACAAATCCTCCGTGTTAGTGGGATTTCTTTCCATAACTTTTACTCCTAAGGTCTTCCAAAGATTTTCTATTGGATTTAAGTCAGGACTTTGCGGTGGCCAATCCATAATTTCCAAATCTTGCTCGCTAAGGTAACTTATTACCACCTTTGCCTTGTGACATGGGGCATTATCTTGCATAAAGGTAGCCCTATCGAAAACTGAATTCTGTATGATTGGCACAACATGATCTTGAACAATGTTTTTATAGATCTGCGCGTTTACACGAGTTTAATTTAATGAAAACAGACAACTTTAATATATATATAAATGGATTAAGTCTAACAATATATATATATATATATATATATATATACATATATATATATATATAGTTTTAAGGTATACTATATTTGAGCTAAAGTGCTCGATATCAGGAATAGTGCATATGGAAATATAAAAGTGAGGTCAATACCCAATTCTGACAGTTTGAACCAGCTTCATTTGTAAGGCCATAAATATCCAGCACTTCTTTTATATATATATATATATATATATATATATATATATATATATTGTGTACTTTCAACTGAACATATGAATTGTTTTATATATGTATCTAAAGTTATAGGAATGCTTTATTTTCTAATCATGTTCAGCACATTGTGGGAGTGATCATAGTTAATATTAATGAATGTTGGCTTTTGCTTTTTTATTAATAATGCTTCAATTATTTTTACCCTTTTTTTACATATGCATTAAGTCATTATATTTGTATTGTCAACAAGTATGTTACAAATGGAATTTAGTAGGTCTCCATGTGTATATTTAAATGCGACCTAACTGAGCTGTTGTCGGAGAGATGTAATGTGACTGACATAAACATTCTCAAATTTAAAAAAATAAATCAGTTTGTCTGAGGATCGCATAAGTGTGAAACCCAGGGTCACAAACTCTTATCCAGTCAACTAAATATATATACATAGATATATATTAGTAGTTAGGTAACTTTTTAAAATTATGCAGGATTTGATCCAAAAATGTTTTCAATGAACACTTGAATCTGGTTTTTATTTTATAAAGCTTCTCTCCTTTAAGCATTTTTTAATGACTAGAAAGTTAACAATCTGTGGATACAAGGTCAGGTGAATAGGACAGGTCAGTAGAACAGACTAATCGAATTTCAAAACTGTTTTGCTATTTGCTTCGGAATGTATATAGTTTTGTTTTGTCATGGAGGACAACAGCATTTTTCTTATTTTCTACCAAATGGTGCTTTTTGACCAAACTTTCATGGACATGTTGCAGCTGCTGGACGTATAAGTGTGCATTTAGTGTTTCATTGCATTTTGGGGTCGGTTGTGTAGATTTATCTTTATAGAGAGTTGTTCTGGTAAGTCTATTGTTGCATGTTAGAAAGTTTCCCATTTATTTTTAACAGCCATATATGATTTTGAATAAGGATGATACACTCACCACTACAACTGGTTTGCCAAAACAGAAATTACTTGAATGTGTGTGTGTGTAATCAAGTGGAAATTATGAGGACACATTCTTTTTTCAAGGAAAGCTGTAAGGTGTGAAGTAATAACTTAGGCTATATAAGATTGACCTTACAGATAATTCAAGGTATGCCATTTCTAGCAAAATGAAACAATTTGATATATTCAGTGTGAAGTTAAGAGAAGAAAAAGATGAGAAGATAGATGTTTCTGACCCCCAGTGTCATTAGAGATAACCAGTGGTCATTTTGGGTTTAAATCATTTTTTCCAGATAAGCCTAAAATCATGAAAGGCTAAAAGCATTTTTTTTTATTTTGCTTGTAAAATGTTATGCACTACTGAAAAACATAATTGGAAAAAAATTAGTTAAGATTAAATTAATTTTTGGGGTTTTACAAAATATTCCCAAAGTACAGAAACTCTTATTGTCTCAAAAATGCAAAATATGCTTGCTTCAAAGAATGATATTTAAAAAAAAACAAAAACTATTGATCAGTGTATGGAATCCTCCACATTTGCCTGTCACCCCCTACAGGAAGATGCACTCTTCCCCAAATAAACCTTTAACCAATCATCAATTTACTTTTCCAAACTCAATTCCCCATTGGTTAAAAGGACACTAAAATGTAGCAAAGTTGAGTCAAACCTTTTTCTCGCTCAGGTCTTTGGAGCCTATTTGGAAACTCGAAAATCTATAAAAAGAATCGCTCGACTAAATTCAAGTTATTCTGACACTGAGTTTAGAGAGATACCAGCAGACACCAACACACTGACTCAATAACCACTACCAACCTCTCAACAACTCACACAACTATTGTCGCGAAAGGAAACTTAAGTTACAATTTACTAAAAAGTGACATTATCGCTACAAAACAGTAATTGTACATTCAATCAACTTTATCCTATCAGTTAAAGGCGAACAACTCTTCATAACTTGAATCAACAGTAGCAGTTGTCACACACATACACACTATCACTTGAACTTACACAACTGACAATTTTCCTTGCAGATTTCAAACTATTTTAATTCCAGAAACAAACTTAAACTAGTTTCTTTGTGGAATTAAAATAGTTTTAAATATCAACCTTTACTCACTAAATTTCTGCATGGACAATTTTTGTAAACTTATCTCACTTGCGACATTTAACAAGCAACTTATTATGACTTTGTGTATGTCAAGTATATATATATATATATATATAAATTCATGTTATTGTTGAAATCTCTAATGATGTTGTTTTCATTAATTTATTGAAGTTGAATTGTCTATTTGTTTCTGTTTGATTTATTAGGTTGGTGCAAAAATAATGTCGTTTTCTCACATATGTTACTATGTGAGAAAACGACATTATTTTTGCACCAACCTAATATTTGTTGTGGATAAATGCGTTACGATCGCGCATATTCTTGGCCTTCACAAAAAAAAAAGAAAACCTTCTGATACATCTTAAATAGATTCCGCAACAAGTGTATTTCTAGAAGATGGCACTTTATGGCAAGCAGTCTTTGAAAAAATTGTCTGGTTCACACTCCTCCCCATTTTTTTAAAAAGGAGTAGTGCCCTTTTTGCCTGTTTTGGATTCGGTTTGTTTCCTTCTAAACTCTTTTCTTTTTCACTTCCAGTTTCTGCTGGTATCTTAGTGGCATTATTACCTTGCTTGGAGGGAAATGATTAAAAAAAAAAAGACAAGTGTTCAATAATAAGAATTAGAACAGTTATAGTAAACAAATAAAAAAAATGGTGAAAAATTTATCTTCTCAAATTCAACTTTTGCAGTTGTTATCTGTTCATCAGGGTGCTAAATAGCACCAGTTGACATTTTTTTTTTCAAACCAAATGCTGTTGCGAAATGGGCACATGTTTCTGGGCTATTTATTCACGCTAAATCCGAAAATCAAGTTAATTTTACTCCATCACATCACATTTTCTCAGTACAGATAGTTTATATTTTGCTTAAAATAGGCCAAAATGCCTAATTCAAAGAGATATGCCACGGCTTAAATATGTGAGTAACATAGTTGAAATATTTTGTTTCATGTTAAAATGATTTAACATTCAAGAAAAAGTATCCAAATAAATTTCAAAATGAATTCTAAGCTATTTCAGTTCAGACGAGCTGACCTGACCTGAAACTGCTTGATTTTATGTTCTTATGCCCTCAATGTTCTGAGCTTGTTAAAACTTTGTGATTTCTGTTTCTTCTCTACTTTTCATAGAACAGCAATTTTAGTTTTTACTAGCAGTAGAGCCCGGCGTTGCCCGGAGATGTAACAGTATCGACCATCATAAAGACTGAAAAATAAAATTGACAAAGATTATTGTTTGGGTTTAACGGACATGCATGTCTTAATTAGTTTTTTTTTTGTTTGTTCTTTTTGTTTTTTTACGAATTGGTCAAACTCAAACAAAAACATTGTTTTCAATCGTTATGAGTCTACCGATTGAATAGAATTTTATTATAAACAATTGTCTTGTAAATGAAATTTTTAAAGCATTCTGAATGTAAAAATAAAGAAAAAAGTGTGCAAGACAATAAGAAACACTACCTGCCAAAAAAAAGTGTTTTGTTGAAATCAGTTGAAAAATGTAGGAAATCCGATCCCATATATAAATGAACACAGACACACACACACAAACAACTTGATTTTTATAATAAGTATAACTCGATATGAGTTGTCCCCATTTCATTCTCATGACAGTGATGCCTCTTAATTATGTTTTCAAATTGATTTCGTGCAAAAACAATTGTTTTTTTTCCAATTTTTGGCACTGTCAGAACCACCGCAAGGTAATTTTACGTAGTCCTGTGAAGTTTTGTTGAAATCGGTTGAAAAATGTAGGAAATCCGATCCAATATATAAACGAACACACACAACCTGGGTTTTATAATAAGTATGATTAGTAGTTTTCACTTTAAGCCTGAAACTCTCATAAGATTTTATAGAGGGATGGTGGAAAATCTTTTCAGGTCTTTTAAACTACTTCCATGAAGAATGAGTATTAAGATTCAGTTTCTGTTTATTCATCTCGATCAGTTTCCTGATAATCTTGGTGGTTATAGTGATGAACAGGGAGAGAGGTTTCATCAAGACCTCAAGGTAATGGAAGAAAGATACAAAGGCAGATGGGATGTTAATATGACAGCTAATTTCTGCTGGATCATCAAAAGAGATTAACCTTTTCAAAAGTACTGCAGATTTTCCAAGAAGAGATGATTTATATCTTTAGATGGACAGAAATGAATGTATTGTATCATCTTTATCTGCTTTTGATTCAAAAATGGATGACACATGTTTTCCTTAATTTAATTTTGTGTGAGATTTTTCTGAAAACTTTTACTGAACTGAAAATGCTGAAAATGCATTCTTTAAGTTATTGAGATACTTTTTCTTTTATGATAAATTATTCTAACTTGAAAATGTTTAAGGTTGGTTCTACTTGGTGCTGGCATATCACTGTTAAATGGGCATTTTAGTCCACTTTAATAAAAATAGAAATTATCTGTAGTGAGAAAATGTGATGTGATGTGAAAAATGGACCTGATTTTCAGATTCAGTGTGACAATTGTGTGAGCAACAAAAAAGACACAAAGCGTGATAAGTGTGTGAGCAATGATGTCAGAGAAGTTGCAAAAAAGGAGGAGGTTTATACTTAACATCAGGAAGAGGCAGCTGAACTTTCTGGGACATATAATGAGGAATGAGGGCCTGGAGAATATGATACTCATAAGTCGAATAGAGGGAAAAAAAGAGAAGGGAAAACAACACGTGACATACCTCGCTGGCTTAAGAAAGTGGATGACAGAACATGGTGTGAGGGAGGAAGTAGAGGGAAGGAACTTGTTGAGAGCTGCAAGGGATAGAGAGATGTGGAGAGCCATGATCACCTATGTCCTGAAAGAACATGGCACATAAAAAGAAGAAAGAATGATTCATAAGTGTATGAAAATATAATATAATTGGGGTTTATGACCACTAAATTGCCAATACACGTATCAAAATAAATCGAAATGATATTGAATGAATATTAACTGATTGAATATTATTAAAGATTTATTTACCTTTGTTGCAATACACCATTAGATAGATATTATCTCTTATAGGAATTAAATCCTATGTATATTTTTCAACCAATAAAATCCCATCAAAAGGCTTGTTGGATAAACAATCATTACTATATAAGACAAATAATAGCAAAATCTTATCACCATCTTTTGGGGACATAGCAAGCCAAGGTTTGTTCTGCATGTTCACCATCTTATCCTGGCAGAAATTTTTCTCATCTGAGAAAAACAAAGCATGTTCAGTTAGAAGGGATGCTTAAGTTTGTTTAAAAGCTTTTTAGTACAGTCTTTTCTCTTGTTCTTTATGACTTGGGATTAAAATTGGCCCTTTCTCATCTTGTATGAGAAATACCTACCTGATAAATTCAGACATTCCCATATCCCTCACTATGGACCTGATTGACTTGGAGGGATCATTGTCAATCATGGCCCAGATCTCACTAACAAATTCACAAGTTCTTTTCTTATCAGAATGATCAGAACAAATTTTCCGAGCTGTCATACCTTCATAATCACCATTAGACTCATCCAACTCTTTCCAAATTATTTGCACTGTCCTCAGATTCCCAAACACTTTGAAATGTTTATATTGGAGATTCTGGTGTGGATACCAAGTAGTACAGTGAATTGTGTCATAATGCTCTTTTTCTCACAGGTGGTGCCCAACTGACCTTACTATACTGTTGCTTTCACAAAATCAAAAACAAACAATGCACATGCATGAAATTAAAAATATAGAATGGCGACAATTTACCTATCGCACCCAACACACACAACACACACACACACACACACACACACACATATATATATATATATATATATATATATATATATACACATATATATATATATATATACATATATATATATATATACACATATATATATATATATATATATATATATATATATATATATATATGAAATTTATATCAGTAAAGAATCAGACCTCCACCACAAAATTCTAGATAATTTAAATAAATCAGTCCAAGTTAGATTACCTACCAACTCTAGCAATAAGAAAATATTTGATAATAATAAAATTAAGCATATAAAGACTTTAGAAATAATTAATCACGAGGCAAATTTACAGTATTTAGAAAAAAAAAAAAAAAAAAGATAAAAATAAACAGAAAAATTATAAGCATAATTTCATATGGTTTAATCCATTTTTTTGATCGTAATGTCCAAACTAATATCAGAAGAATTTTCCTAAATTTAATTCATAAGCACTTTAACACTAAAAAAGACTTTTAACAAAAATAATGTTAAGATCAGCTATAGCTGCATTAATAACATAGATAAATCCATATCCCAACATATTAAACAAATATATTTCCAATAACAACATTAATTTTTTAAATAAATACAACTGACACAAAAAATATGATCTGTCCCTTGAATGTCAATGTATGATTGATAATATTGTATACTGAGCGAGCATACATTCTCGTAACGATGTCAAATTTTATTTTGGTTCCACTGAAAATTCTTGGAAACTTCATTTCTACCATCATCAAATGACTTTAGGCAATATAAAATTTGAAAACAGCACTGTTCTCTCTAAATCTTACTATCAATTAAAGAATGATTATCATATACCTTTTATCACTTGGGATATTATAGCAAGAGCCAAATCTTATAACAGAAAAGGCAATAAATGTAATATATGTCTTGTTGAAAAATGAGTTATCTTAAAACACTTAAATAAACCTAGCTTATTAAACAATAGAAATGAATTGATGGTTACATGTAGGCATAAAAATAAATATCTGCTTAATTACATTGATCCAGACTAATTTTTAATGTAAATTATTTTTTTTTAAAAAAAGCACAATTAATCTCCCTTTATGCTTAATATAAAAAATAAAAAAATTAATATTCACAACTCTAAAATAATTTTTTCTTACATATATATACAAATCCCATATATTTTAAATGGCAGATATAATTTTTTTGAATTAGAAAACTGTAATCCCAGTATATGTAATTGTGCCAACACTGCGATAACCAGATATTTTTAAAATTTGAATTACGTAACAGTCTATACTCAGCACCTGAAAATTGTGATGTGCATGAAACACCAAGACATGCTGTCAGTGAGAGATAATATGTATATTTTTTAATATATACTTAATAGCTCTGTTGTATTACATTGAGCACTGTTTTATTAATACCAGCACTATATGTGCGATATATTATAATTTACAGATATATATATACACACATATATATATATATATATATATATATATATATATTAGATATTTGCATCTGAAGATTGAAAGAACTTCATGAAACTCTGTGTCATACTATTTACAAATATATATATATATATATATATATATATATATATATATATATATATATATTCAAATTCTAAACATAACTTTTTTAAACAATTAACTTTGTTGAGGGTCTCATGTGAGTGTAAAGTAATAACTGTTGCCATGGGAAAATTTGTCCATTTGCAAAACTGTTTTTTTTTTCTTTCTGCTGGTACAAAGGATTTTGCAAAACATTACCAAATTTAATTTGGAAAGTAAAATTCACACCAACCTTTAATGATGTTTTCTGTTCCAATAATATTCACCTGCTGAATGCGTTTTTTTTGAAGCTGAAGTAAAAAAAACAGAGACATTACTAAAACAGACTTATAAATACAAATTGCTACTAAAATCCTCTTTGTAAATGTTTTTTTGTCTACACATAAAGATCACAGAGTACAAACAGTTTATCTATGTTTTGAGTAAAAGCAAAAATATTACACAAACCAAAATTCTTCTTTCTGTTTCATGTCACTTAGGATGTTAGCGATCATGGCTCTCCACAACTACCTATTTGTCATAGCTCTTAGCAATGTTTGTCTTTTTACTGCCTCTTCCCTTCCATGCTCTGCTATTCATTTACACAAGATTGTTAGGTTGGCTATTCACTTTTTTCCCCAGACCCTTTTGACTTCCATCCTGTGGGTGTCAAATTTTTCCAGGAACTTTTTCTCATTACATGTTCAAACAATTTCAACTGTCTCTTTCTGTTTTTTTTTTTTTCTTTTCATTTCCATTTTACTTAAAACTTATTCATTGCAAATGATAACAATTAAAGAATAGACAAACTGAAGGTGTTTGTTGTCTAAACACTGGATGAATGTTCAGATAAAAGAAAAGGAAACCAAAATTAACACAAAAGTTAGGTTTAGATTTAAGGTGTGAAGATAGGTTTTGGGGATGCCATTAGTTCTTGGGTTTGTGGTGTAGCATGTTTAGATTCAGGGCATAAAGATGGGATTTGGAAATGTCAATAGTTCTTGGGTTTGTGGTGAGGCATATTTAGATTTAAGGTGTAAAGATGGGGTTTGGAACTGCTATTAGTTCTTGGGTTTGTGGTGAGGCATGTTTAGAATCAAGGCATAAAGATGGGGATTGGAAATGCCATTAATTCTTGGGTTTGTGGTGAGGCATGTTTAGATTCAAGGTGTAAAGATGGGGTTTGGAAATGCTATTAGTTCTTGGGTTTGTGGTGAGGCATGTTTAGATTTAAGGTATGAAGATAGATTTTGGGAATGCCATTAGTTCTTGGGTTTGTGGTGAGGCATGTTTAGATTCAGGGTGTAAATTCAGGTTTGGAAATACTGTTAGTATTGGGGTTAAGCAGGTTTAAATTCAGGGTGTGAAGGCATGGTTTGGGAATGCTGTTAGTGTTGGAGTTAGGCAGGTTTTGATTTAGGGTGTCAGGGTAAGGTTTAGTGATGGTTTTAGTGTTAGATTTAGGCTGTCAGGGTAAGGTTTAGTGATGGTTTTAGTGTTAGATTTAGGCTGTCAGGGTAAGGTTTAGTGATGGTTTTAGTGTTAGATTTAGGCTGTCAGGGTAAGGTTTAGTGATGGGTTTAGTGTTAGATTTAGAGTGTAAGTATAAGGTTTGAAGACGGAATTAGTGATTATGAGGTAGATGGTTGGTGTTAGGGTCTTCAGGTTTAGGATTAGGGGTTGTGATTCAAGTTGTGGTTGGGTTTAGGGTGATATTTATTTAGGAATAAATATCAAAAGAAAATATTAAGGTGTTCAGAAAGTGTATACAAGTGTAAATTAAATTTATTTAAATATTATTGATCAGAAATGTAACCACCATCACTTTCAATGACTGCAGGCAAATTTTTTATTAGGTTTTGAGCAAGGAAGGCTTGAAAAATCTGATACTCACAGGACAAATTGAAGGCAAGAGGAAATCAGCACATGACATACTTAGTCAGTTTGAGTAAATGGATGACAGAACAGGATTTAGGAGAATTAACAAAAAGACAAAATTTATTAAGAGCTACAGTGGACAGGAAGCTGGGGAGAACTATTATCGCCTACATCCTGAGGGGACATAGTACATAAAGAAGAAGATAGAAAAAGTATGAATAACGGTTTTCAGTATCTTTGTTTCTCCATCTTATAAATGATTTAGCTTGTTTATCAGTATATAGTTTTAAGCTAATCAAATATCTTAAAAGAAACATTGTCTGATATTAATTTTTAATAATAAAAATTGTTATATCAAGTTTCACCTCTGATTCAGTTTAATGTACAGGTATACCTGGCCCTACATTGTTAATTGGTTCCAGGGATCACAACTTAGGTCAAAAACCAACTTAAGTCAAAATAACAAAACTATAAACTGCAAATAAGCACACTCCATTGCATATTACAGCATTTCTGATATGTACATACAGTATTCTCAATAAAATAATCAGCTTTACGATATAGCCTTAAATACTGCTGAATAAGATGACAACACAGAGTCAGAGATCTTTTCAAATTTCATTCTCTAGGATTTATGACAATTATATTACCATTTACTGTAAATGTACAATATATACACTTATTCTTATTTATTTTGAAGTAACATGATTTTATGTGCTTTTAACACTTTTCTAGTGGTAATATGACTTCAATATTTGTGGTGGAAGTTGAATAAAATGACTTAACTTTGATATTTATTTTTCCATATATTTTTTTGTTTGACAAACGGCATATAATTGAGAAGAAGTTATCTTTTAGTTTCTGAATTTCAATGTATAGGTATACATCAGGTTACGTTGTTTTAAGTTAAGTGGCCTGCACTTAATCCAAATGTTAGTGACAGAAACATTACGTGGGTTGTTCACTGTTTTCTCTCTTGTTTTCAATACATCCCATAAATGTCAAATCTCATGTCTACTAGAAATTCCAATTGTCTCCTAATTCTGAGTGTCCTTTTTGTATCTGTGCCCATTGTATTCTCAGTATCCTTCTCTAGAACTGCATTTCTTTTGCCTCAAGTTTCTTCTTCATCTGTGAGGAGATTGTACAGCATTCACTTCCTCATATGAGAACCAATAATTCAGTAATATTTTCTTTGATTCTGAAGAAATGTTCCTCTATCTTTCCTTGCATATTTCACTATTCAAATTGCCCATTGTTTATAGTACTACTTAGGTATTGCTCCCTGTTTCAACCTGGGCTAAGTCTGTAATATTCAGTCCAGAGATTGAACTCATAGCAAACATAGACTCTCAATCCTACAAAAAACAGTGTTTCAAAAGGACAGTTTTCCATTGACCCTGTTATCTTAACTATGTTCATTCCCACGGCTATATTTATTTACAGGATTATAAAAAATGTATGATTTACTATTTTATAAACAAATAAATATGAAGAGAAATCTTTTTTTCAAAAATATTTTTAAAATTATAAAATTATTAAAATATTAGTCAATGATTGAAAATTTATTGCAATAAATTTGCAATAAGTTGCAATAATTTATTGCAATAAATAAAATTGGTAATTGGTTAAGGTTTTAAACCTTAACCAATTACAAATTTTTCTACCTTCACTCTCTTAGCAATGTTTCTTGCTTTAAAAAGTTATTATTAGAATTTAATATAACCCCAAATATATGAAGTTGAATTTATATGTTTTCTTTGTTATTTATTTATTAAATTGTTTATTTACTAAAATAATTTTACAACATTCTTAATATGCAAACCAACATCAGACTGCAATGTCTATAATTTATCAATTTATAAAGAATTATATTTTAAGACATTTTTTATCTTTATATGTTCTTTTTTATACACAAATATTTAAGTAAATGCTCTGTTTATAATAAACAGTATTAACAACATTTACCGGCTTGAATGTCCAAGAAATTTTCAGGCTGGTAAATGTCGTTAATACTGTATAAAAAAAGCATTTACTTAAATATCTGTATCTATAAAAAAGAACATATGAACATAAAAAATGTCTTAAAATAATTGTTGGACTTTGTCCATTTCATGAAGAAATATATATGTGAAAATGAATTTTTTAAATTTTTAGATAAATGATTTCTTTTCATATTTTTTTTCTTTATAAAATATTAGGTTGGTGCAAAAATAATATCGTTTTCTCACATATGTTACTATGTGAGAAAACGACATTATTTTTGCACAACCTAATAGTAAAAAAAAATAAATCTTTATAACAGATAAATAATATTTTATGATCTTGTAAATGATAAATCATGTGAGATATTTAAATCAAATAAATGACATTGTAATAGTAGGCAAAGCTTAATAAATCGTATAAATATATTTCTTAAATCATCTGAAAAGTATCCCATTGGAGTGAATGTAGTTTAAAGAATAATGAAAAAAATGTCCTTTTAAAATGCCATTTTTTTTGGGCGGGGGTTGCGTTCATGAAGGTCCATGTTTGACAAACATTTCTTCTATCTGTTTGAAATAAATAAATGCATAGACTTGTGTAAAAGTTGATTTTGTGCAAAATCTGATAATGTTGTCATCGAACGTTGATTGCATGCAAAAATATTTTTTATAGAAAAATTGGTTTCATTATGAACCAAAAATTATTATTCTTCTGATGAAATTGATCTTTTAATTAACATTTGTACTGACATCATTTAATTATTTGTAAACAATTCTGTTATCTTCGTTACAAAAGCTTGGAAATCATATATTTATTATTTATTATTTTATAAACCAAAAAATTTGAAAAGCAATCTTTTTATTCAAAATTGTTTTTTAAATTACAAAATTATTAAAATATGTAAACCATCTACAATGCGATAAGTTTTAAAACATCATCTAATTGTCAATTGTACCTACCTTCAGTCCATCGGCAATGTTTTTTTGCTTCAAAAAGTGATTATTAGAATTTTAATAAACCTCAAAAATATGAACTTGAATTTATATGTTTTTTTTTTGTTCTTTGAGAATTTACAACAAAAATATTACACACTATTAGGTTGATGCAAAAATAATGTCGTTTTCTCCCATAGTAATATATGTGAGAAAACGACATTATTTTTGCACCAACCTAATAGATTGTTTATTTTCAAAACTGATTTTATATTTTCAATATTCTTAAAATGCAAACCAAACAATGCAATGTTTATCATTTGTCAGTTTATAAAAAAATAAATATGAAAATTAATTTTTTGGAATAAAAATATTTCTTTTCATATTTATTTCTTTATGACATGGTCAATAATAAATCTTTTTAAATCGTAAATATTTATTTTATAATCTTGTAAATAGACATTGCCAAGCGAGTGAATGTAGTTAAAATGATAATAGCAATGTCAGTGAAAAAAGCCATCTTTCTGAAACATTGATTTTGTGGGGGGGCTTGCACAAAGGCCCACGTATGCGGAATTGTTCCATTAAAATATTATTTGGATATCACGCCAAGCAAGGCAGGAGTGCGATTAGCACGTAAGGGGTTACAGAAAGTGAAAGCAGGAGTAAAGAGGGTGTTTAAGGAAAGGATATAGAAAAGGACAGGAACCAGGATCAAGGCATCAGATGTTGATTGACTTTACATTTGAATATTTGAAGATTATAGCTATCAGGGAAGCAAGTAAGAGGAAGGGAGTTCCACTGACAGGAAGTGCGAAACAAGAAGCTATTAGAGTAGAAGAGATGGCTACATTTAACCGTTTCGACAGTGAAAGGTTGGGACTGAGATGCCAACCTAGTAAATTCATGCAGTTTGAATTTGCTGATAATGTAATTGTGAACCAATCCTTGAGCTGGGTAGCACCAAAAAGAGGAGGACGTTTGTCTTAATGTAAATAATATATTTTTTATATCCACTGTCATCTTCATCATCACAGTCATCAGTCCCATGAACGAGTGTGATTCTAGATTTGCTGCACAGGCCTTTTGAAATGTCTGTCAATCCTTACTTGGACCAAGAGAGAACTGAATTGACAGTGAATTTCAAACTGAACTTCTTTGCTTAATCTATAGGGGTAGATCATTCTTGTTCTACTGTCCATGTCTCAGGATATCTAATTTGGTTCTTATTTAGCACTGCTCAGATATCATCTGCCATGTTCTTTTACTAGATCCAAGTCTGTACTACCTGACTCAGGGATTGAACTTAAAATTATTATGTCATCAATTTCATAAAGCAACTAGGTTATTGTCATATAGGACAATCCTGAAAGTGGAACCTGAAGCCCAAAATGTAATATTCTTCTTGCCCGTCAGAAAATTTTCATAAACTCTGGTACTTTGTAAAGTCTACAGAATAAAATACCTGCATAAAAAATGCATTTTACAATATTCAGGATAAATGCGTAGCAGACAGGTTTGTACATGTTACAATCTGAACATGTGCGTCCTTCTGAAATTAAAATCCGCTACAAAAATATGGTTGACTCATCTTGAGTCCACCCAAAAGAAATATAAACTAAAACAAGAACCAATATATATGTACAAACAAATATGTGTATTAAACAACAAAAGAATTTACAATGGACAAAGACATTAATGTGTGCATGTGTGGAAAATTCATGTTTCAATGAATGTTTTTATGTATGTGTGTGCATGTATATATAATATTCATGGCGTCTCCCACAAGAGAGAAGAACACAGTCTTCTGTGAGAGCCTAAATTGTTGTAGTGTCCACTGTAAATGAACAGTGAAAAAGAGAATAAGGCAAGAAATCTATAGAAAATATAGCAAGAAATTTATAGTGTTCGGAGAGCTCCACCAAGTAGTGGTGTTAGAATTTAAGAGGAGATAACCCCGACAAATGTAAATTTCTGTTTTATCTTGTCTAGATCTTATTTTTAGTACTACACAGTTATTGCTTGTCCTGTTTCCACTGAGTCCAAGGGATTGAATTCACAAGAATTAAATGAGATGTTGCTAGATATGGGCAGTAGAACAAGAACAGTCTACCTCCATAGATTAAATAAAGGGTTTAGTTTGGAATTTCCAGTAGATTACCCCAACATACACTTCATAAAGGTCGAAGGGCACAATAACCAAAATATTGTGATAACAACAACAAAGATGAGGATAATAATCTGAATATAAATAGTGTAACTAATTATAACTCTATAGTTTTAGAGGGCAAAACAATTTGTCTTTCTTTTCTAATACTCTTTAGTTGCCATGACTTTTTGCACAACACTCCAGGACAGGAAATAGTGGAGAGCCATGATCGCCAATGTCCTGAAATGACATGGCACATAGAAGTAAAAGAAGAATGAGTTTGTGTAAATTAAAAGCAGAACAATGTTTAGGAGAAATAACAAAAAGACTAAATTTATTAAGATCTACAAAAAACAGGAAATAGTGGAGAGCCATGATTGCCAATTGTCCACAGAATTAATCTTGCAAACCAAATACAATGTAATAGAGAGTTGGATGCCACAATGAAAGGTGTTAATCCAACTTTTGTCCACAGGGAAACGGACAAAAGGGAGCCACTGTGCTGGTAACTACCTCTTCCTTACAACAGTGGTGTGTCATGGATCACAAACTCCTCATCCCAGAAATTCAGATAAAAATTATAATCACTAAAACTAAGAACTAGACTTGGTCAGTGGAATGAGAACAGTCTACCCCCATAGATAGTTCTGTTCAAAATTCCCTATAGGTTAATCACATTGAGATTACAAGTGATGAAGACCAAAGAGTGCAAGAGCCGAAACATTATGATAGCAACAAAGATGAAAACAATAGTAAATAGCAGAAATAATGTATCTAAAAGTTGTACTTACTGTATGTAACAAAAATTGATTTTTAGTTAGTATAGTCTTGATTAAGATCTCGGAGGATGATCACAGTTGAATACAATTTTGACTCTAAGTGAGTTGATCTTTGGGGTGAAAAGTAATCAATGGATTTTGTGACGTTGTTGAACCAGCTGGGGCCAGCACAAGTTCAAACGTCAGAAAATTAGAACAGGTCAAATAACAACCCAACAAGGACCTGACCCTTTGGGAATTAATCTTAAATATATCTGAAAAATTTGGGAAAAAAATAAAAAGAAACAAAATAAATCAGCAGATGGAAGAAAAAATTGACTTATGGTGTGAGGGAAAAAAAAGAAAAAGTCAACATGAGAGGCAGAGATGAGATAAAATGGAATAATTGCAATGCAGTCTTCTTTTTCTATATGCCATGTCATTTCAGGACATTGGCGATCATGGCTCTCCACTATTTCCTGTTCTTTATAGATCTCAATAAATTTAGTCTTTTTGTTATTTCTCCTAAACATTGTTCTGCTTTTAATTTACACAAACTCATTCTTCTTTTACTTCTATGTGCCATGTCATTTCAGGACATTGGCGATCATGGCTCTCCACTATTTCCTGTTCTTTATAGATCTCAATAAATTTAGTCTTTTTGTTATTTCTCCTAAACATTGTTCTGCTTTTAATTTACACAAACTCATTCTTCTTTTACTTCTATGTGCCATGTCATTTCAGGACATTGGCGATCATGGCTCTCCACTATTTCCTGTTCTTTATAGATCTCAATAAATTTAGTCTTTTTGTTATTTCTCCTAAACATTGTTCTGCTTTTAATTTACACAAACTCATTCTTCTTTTACTTCTATGTGCCATGTCATTTCAGGACATTGGCGATCATGGCTCTCCACTATTTCCTGTTCTTTATAGATCTCAATAAATTTAGTCTTTTTGTTATTTCTCCTAAACATTGTTCTGCTTTTAATTTACACAAACTCATTCTTCTTTTACTTCTATGTGCCATGTCATTTCAGGACATTGGCGATCATGGCTCTCCACTATTTCCTGTTCTTTATAGATCTCAATAAATTTAGTCTTTTTGTTATTTCTCCTAAACATTGTTCAACCTTTAATTTACACAAACTTATTCTTCTCTCATTCTTCTTTTACTACTATGAGCCATGTCCTTTCAGGATGTTAGTGATCATAGCTCTCCACAATTTCCTGTCCATTGTAACTTTCAATAAATTTTATATTTTTGCTATCTCCCTAACACATATTCTGTCACCCATTTACACAACCTCATTCTTCTTCTCCTTCTATGTACCTTAGCCTTTCAGGATGTTGGTGGTCATGACTCTCCACAATTTCCTCCCCTTTTAAATTTTCTCTTTTTGCTATCTCCCTTAAACCTTGTTCAGCCACCCTTTTACTCAAGCTCATTCTATTTCTATGCACTGTGTTCCTTCTAAACATTAGTTATTATGGTTTGGCACAATTTCCATTACTTTGAAGGGCTTAAAGAATTTTGTCTTTTTGTTATCTCTGCTAAACCCTGTTCTACCATCCATTTAAGGCAAGGTTGCTGGTAGGTTATGCATTGTTTTCATCTCTCCCTCTTGCCTTCAATATGTCTTATGAGTATCAAATTTTCCAAGCCTTCTTTCCTCATTATGTGCCTTAGAAATTTCAACTATCTTTTCCTGATGTTAAATATAAGTGTCATTTTTGTTTCCATTTTCTCTAAAACTTTGTCCTTGTTCACATGTTCAGTCGATGGTATTCTCAGCATCCTTCTGTAGAACCACATTTCTATCGTTTCAAGTCTCTTCTTCATCTGCAAGGAGATTGTCTGATGTTCACTGCTATATGGAAGAACTAATATTATATAGCAGTTCAGTACTCTTTGTTTTGAATGAAATTTCTCTGTTTCTTAATACTTTACTTAGATTTTGTAAGGCATGTTTTGCTATCCCAATATGCCTTTAGATATCAGTGTCACACTTTCTGCCTTCTGTTAAAGCACTTCCCAGATATATTGTTGTACTTGTTTTCAAACATGTTTGGTCTATGGTATTCTCAGTGTCCTTCTGATATATAGAAGGACAGATATAACTCTTCAGTACTCTTTTCTTTGTTTCTCACAAAATCTTTCTATTTCCTAATACTTTGCTTAGCTTTTGGAGTGATATTACATAACAGTTCAGTGCTCTTTTCTTTGTTTCTAACAAAATCTTTCTATTTCCTAATACTTTGCTTAGCTTTTGGAGTGATATTACATAACAGTTCAGTGCTCTTTTCTTGTTTCTAACAAAATCTTTCTATTTCTTAATACTTTGCTTAGCTTTTGGAGTGATATTACATAACAGTTCAGTGCTCTTTTCTTGTTTCTAACAAAATATTCCCTTTCCTTAATACTTTGCTTAGCTTTTAGAGAGTATTTCTTGCTATTTTGATATTCTTATTTTCTTCTCAGTTGTACAAAGTTCATTAATAATAGTAAGTGTAATAAAAATTTGTGATAACAACAACAAAGATGAGGACAATAGCCCAGATCAAAATAGTTTAAACAAATAGGGATCTAGGTGCCTGTGTGTACATTGGACATTATTTCAACTCTTTGCTTTAAATGTCTCATGATTTACTGAGAACTTCTTATTTGGTGGGGGGTGCTGTACAAATGTCATTAATAGTAGCAAATGTAATAAGAATTAAACTAATTCCCCAAACATTTATGCAGCCTGTTCCTGAAATGTAATAAGCAAATAAATGTACCGATAATGTGCATATCTATGATTTTTATTTATATTGTCATTGTGAAACATTAGCTGTTTTGTGATACGGCCTACTTTTTACATGCCCAACAACGATGTGGCTCTCCATAAAAAAAATTTACCCACTCTTGGATTAAGCTAACAAAAGGAGTATTAAGAGCGGAACTCTAAAGACTCAAGTTTAACCCTACTAAGGATTTTTGCCAGTTGGTTGGTAGCTGAGAATGTCGAGTAGAAAAGATGTAAAAAGAACACTAAGAAATTAAAATAAGAGACTATAAGAATAAAAACTAGTACTTAATTTAAATTACACAAATAACTTAAGTGAAATAAAAACATTACTTTCGTCTACGGTGCCAGAAAATAGTCAAATTACATGTTGCCGGTAATGTAAGTAGGATGAATGTTTTTATTTTTTATTTTATTTGTTTATTTTACAAATAAAAATGTGTTATTTTAGGATTGCATTAAAAATAAATATTTTTCATGTTTGCTTCATAATATTAAATATATATTATTTACATTATTCGGACTATTGTCTTCATCTTTGTCGTCATATTTATTATGACGTTTCAGTCGTTGTACGCTCCGGCCTTCTTCAGGTGGTTGGAATGTTGAACTGAACCCTATATTTCACTTACTGGGGTAGACTGTTCTAGTTCCACATGCCATGTCTAATGGATGTCATTTGTCAGTTATCTCCTCTTAATTCCCCTCTGCAAGTTCTCCACTGCCTTAACCAGGTATTGAACTCACACTCTTTAGGTCCTGTCACTGGATCTAACCAACACCTTTATCCACAAGAACATATGGCACAGTAGATAAAGGCGTTGTTTAGATCCAGTGAACTCACTCAAAGAGTGTGAGTTCAATACCTGGTTAAGGCAGTGGAGAACTTGGAGAGGGGAATTAACAGGAGATAACTGATAATTGGCATCCATTAGACATGGCATGTGGAACTAGAACAGTCTACCCCAGTGAGCGAAATAAGTCATTCAGTTCGACATTCCAACCACCTGAAGAAGGCCGGAGCGTACAACGGCCGAAACGTTGTTATAAATATGGCAACAAAGATGAGGACAACTGTCTGAATAATGTAAATAGTGTACATAATAACTCATCTCAGAAATATAGACAGATATTAAATATACATATTCGTCATCTCAACACTACTATCTTTGCTACAGTTTGTAATAGAAGACTAATACAGTCATGGGCGTACTGATATCATAAGTGTTTGATACTAGTTGCGGTTTTGTGTCAAACTTTGTAAAGTCTTTTAATGCATTATTTACACTATTTACATTCAGATTAATGTCCACATCTTTGCTGTTGTTATCGCTGTCTGGCCCTCCTCAGGTATATGTTGATCTGGTTTACCTACAGGAAACTCTGAAGTTAACTCTTTATTTAAATTAGGTGGGTATATTTCATCTAGTTGAATGTATGAGAAAGAAAAAAAAAGAAGAAAGAGAGAAAAAAAAGAATGCAACATAAAGTAAATGGAAATAATGCATGAAAGAGTGTCAGAAAATAAAGAGGTTGTAAACAATGCCTGTTACTACTAATACTGCATAAGCTCTTCCATGAATTGAGCCCTCTCGCTCATTGGTTTGTTTATTTGAACAATAAGTACATAAAAATTAGCCTTCCTCTCAACCACTGAAAGCTCAGTGGTAAAATCTCTGACTGATGCCAAATCAGTCAGGTTTTGATCCTGGCTTGAAGCAATCAAATGTCTAGTCACACTGATGATCTGTGATACAGCGAAACAGTCTGTCTGCAGATGACAATATATATATATATATATATATATATATATATATATATATATAGATAGATAGATAGATAGATAGATAGATACATAGATAGATAGATAGATAGATAGATAATGTACAAACTGTGAGAAACAAAGAGATAGATAGATAGATAGATAGATAGATAGATAGATAGATAGATAATGTAAAAAATGTGAGAAACAAAGAGATAGATAGATAGATAGATAGATAGATAGATAGATAGATATGCTTCTTCATTTTGTGTCTTTCTGATTATACCTACAAATGTCCTTTTTATTTCCATAAAACTTTGTCATTTCTCATATATTCCACTTATGTTGCAAAATGAAAATGCAAACAAAGATCAAAATGAAAATGCAAACAAAGATGGAAGAATAAAAGAATTAGAAGAACAATGAATGAGTAAAATATTTGGATGAATAAATGAAAGAAAAAATGAATAAAGCAAGAATGGAAAACAGACAAAAGGGAAATAAGAAATCAACGTAGAAAAAACAGAAAATAAAGGAAAAAGATAAAAGACTGATAAGGCTCTTGGGAATAATGAAAACTGGCAGAAAGAAATACTTAGAATTAGAGCAATCATTAGTCAAATTCACATTTATTGAATACCAATTAGAAAATATATATAAATTAAATAGCTGACCAAATTGTCTGACTTCTACTATAGTATATATAGCTAAACAACAAAATTTTCATATAAATTTATATGACAACTGCCATTTCTTTATAGAAGACCATCTTTTCCACATTGAAATGAGCAACTATTGGACTACAGATGACATTGCAAACCTCACTCCTGCATAGCTTTTTTTTTATATATAACCCATGAAAATGACTTTCAAAGTTACTTTCTCCTTACATGCCACTTCTGCATGAAACTATTTATAGAAAAGTCACAGAGAAGCTACATTGCAGCAGTGGGAAAGATGCCAAGTCATGACCGAAAATATTGCAAATTTTTCTTTGGATTTGATCAGGAATCTCTAAATACATAGAAACACCAGACTAGATGTGACAACAATATTCAAAGTGCGAAGAAATGGTAGATTTACAAATTTTCAGAATAGATACTGGCGTGAAACATTGTCTCACACGACACAGTGATCCAAATTTCCTAGCAGTATACCGAGCAGTTGATTCAATATAATCTTTTCACTTTATGCCAGTGGTCACCTGAGAAAGTAAAATGAGCCACTATCCTGGAGATTAGCCTCAGTCATGCTAATGGACAACGAAAAAACGTTCTTCAAGATCATTAAAAGAGCGAAGTTTTGTTTCAGATGTGTTAAAATTAAAAAAAAAAATTTTGTTATATAGGAATAAAGTATCATTGCCAACATTGGAGGATGAACCCAGATCACCAGAAAGCAAACATAGGCGATCCCATTTTGAATGAGTAGATCACGTGATGGTAAAGGAGATGTATATATAGAAATTAGTGTGGCACCTAAGTGATCACTATACAGATTACTATTTGGATCACTATTTGGTGGTTAATTTTAGAGCAAGTACTATTAGTTCAAGTATTATTCAAAGGCATCTGACACTAATATTGTTCAATGGCGTTACTGGAATTGTATCTGTGATTACAAAGTCTCTACTACAATGAGTATTACAAAAGTGACAACAAGTATGCATTGGCATTATAAAAGTGGCAACAAGTGTTTGTTGACATCACAAAACATTTCTTTCACAGTCAACAACAGACAGATTGACCTCAGCTGCCAATTTGATCTTATCAAACCAATCAGACTTACTGCTAATTCAGGAGTAAAATGTTGTGAAAGCATCGATACTGAGTTTAGAAGTGATGACACCTGGAAGATCATAGATGAAACTTAGGAACAACATAGCTGCATAGATAGTGACCAGGCATACACCAGCATCAAAGATCTAGAAGAGTTGCCATCCTAGATAACATTCATTTTGCAATTTGATAAGAAAGATTGAATCAGATCAAAAGTTCGTCCAGTAACCCTTGTAACTTGTGAGGATCAACATTTCTTTTTTTTAATCATTTCACCCCAAGCAAAGCAGTAAAGTCATTGAGACACAAGGGATTACTGAGCATGAAAGAATAAGTAAAAAAAATATTATCAAGGAGTGACAAAATAAAAGAAGTGGAATCAAGAAAATTGACAATGAATTTAAATTTTTGAAGATCAAATTTGGCAGGAAAGTATGGAACCAGAAGAGAGTTCCACAAGTGTGAAGTGTGAGAGAAAAAAAAATGGTAGCATAGAACTTATGATTGCATCTGTCCAATTCAGCTGTAAAATGATGAGACCTTATTGCCAGTCTAGTACTGTGCTTAAATTCATAAAGTCTAGCTGCCATAGTGGAAAGTTCATCAGAACAATTACCATGAAAGTATTTATAGAAAATGCACAGAGAAGATATATATATATATATATATATATATATATATATATATATGGGAAAAGTGTGTGTATATAAATATAAATAAATATATATATATATATATATATATATATATATATATATATATATAATTATTTATATATATATATATATATATATATATATATATAAATATAAATAAATATATATATATATATATATATATATATATATATATATATATATAATTATTTATATATAATATGTGCGGTACTTATTTGTCTGACGATCACAAAAGCGTGAAACCCAGGGTCACAAACTCACATCAATCCAACCAAATATATATATATATATATATATATATATATATATATATATATATATATATATTAGCAAATATATGGATATAGATCCGACAGTATGAAGAAAAATATACGGAAAAAACAAAAATCCTTATATGCAATTATGCTGTTTTAATGTTAATATAATGTCAACGGCGGACGTTTCAGTCTAATAAACCATCTTCAGGACATATTCATAAAATATAATTAACATTATCAATTCAACATGACAAAGACGATGGACATACGAACAAGACTTCACGGTGAATACTAGACCTGGCTTCTTTAGTATTTCCCCTTTTCTAGCGAGATTAATGCTTGACAAGCGTACATATAAATTTTAGATCAAAATAGAATTCTTTTCATTTTTCATTTTTCATTCAAAATACTCAAATTTTAGGAATACGTTTTCACAGCGTCGCCCACGTGACGACAACGTGACCATGTTTAAACGGAACGCTGATCATATAAAACTTTCAGTTATCTGTTTGGATAAGTCTTGTTTCTTATGTCCATCGTCTTTGTCATGTTGAATTGATAATGTTAATTATATTTTATGAATATGCCCTGAAGATGGTTTATTAGACCGAAACGTCCGACGTTGACATTATATTAACATTAAAACAGCATAATTGCATATAAGGATTTTTGTTCGTTTTTTCCGTATATTTTTCTTCATATATATATATATATATATATATATATATTGCATGAATCATTCATACAAAAAACAGATATAGAAGTTAACGATTTAAATGGCGAGAATACATCCTCGCAAACAAATTTAATGAAGTACATTAACCCCGAACCTGTATATGAATGTTATGATCCCTGTTTATAAATTCCAGTCGCATAAGGTCTTTTTTAGTTTTTTACAAGCTTTCATCTGTTCCTACAGACATCATCAGGTATGGAAACAGATTTGTTTTTGTTTTTTACTTCTCGGTAATTTATAAACAGGGATCATAACATTCATATACAGGTTTGGGGTTAGTGTACTTCATTAAATTTGTTTGTGAATATGTATTCTCGCCATTTGAATCATTAACTTCTATATCTGTTTTTTGTATGAATGATTCATGTAATGTTAATTGAACTGCAATTGAACTGCACCACATACTTGATATATATATATATATATATATATATATATATATATATATATATGTTATAAAATAAAATAAGACATATCTTGGCTGATTTACAGGCAAATACTCAAGAGCGAGAACAGGATGTGAACAGGACAAAGCCCCGTCACAAAATGAACATTATCTTTGTTTACAAATGTTCCCGACACTCAAGTTCCAGTCGAAAAATAAAATAATATTTAAAGTATTCTATTTTTCATCCAATAAAAATGCTTCCCTCCTAATTATACTCGCTTCGTTTTTCGAGCCTGTTAAGCCATAAAAAAACGCTATAAAAGGGGTCACACAGAAGTTCAACAGGTAGTCCACAGGTGGCCAGGAACAGACCTGTCACGGTCAGGCCGAACGGTCAGCACCTGTCAGCAGGGGAGCATCAGCCACAGTCAACATGTGTGAACTACTATGAGAGATCGACCTAGATCCGAAGCCGGATTATAAACTATACCACAAGGTAGCTGTCCCAAACCCTCACGTTCCTGATGAAATAAACCACGTAAACCCATTTCTGCTGTTGTCATATTTCTTTCTTGCAACCATACGCTTGTCTATAACATATATATATATATATATATATATATATATATATATATATATATAGATATAGATATATATAGATATATATATATATACATATATATAATCAATAAACAATAAAATCCAAAATTACCTCATATGGGGAATAGCCTACTTTGACAGATGAAAATATTGGTCGTCTGTCTTATCATACCTGGTGTGGACAGAGTTTGTGTCAGAAGGCAACAATGCCACTAGGATGTAATAGGTTACTGGGAGGAAAATAGAATGAGAAGACTTTCGTGAGGGGAAAGGAAAATAAAAAATAAGAGTTCAGAAATTGGCATTGTATTTAGACTTTTGAAGATTGTAGGTGGCAGGGAAGCAAGAAATTGGAAGGGAATTCTACAGGTAAGAAAAGAAACTATTAGAACGAAACTTATGCTTGCAACAGTAAAATGGTGAAAACTAGTTGTTAACACACTTAGAATTTTGAACCAAGGAATCAATCTCATCCAAATAATTGCCATGAAAATATTTATAAAAAAGACAGAGGGGAGTCACATCTTATCAGTGAGAAGGTGACTAGAGGTGAAGTCAGGACTGATTGCATTACAGATTCTTTGAATTTTGTCAAGAATCTTAAGATATATGGTAAGAACACCAGACTAAAAATGGCAGCAATATTCAATGCACTGATGAATGGTTGATTTATAAATATGCAAGAAAGACTCTGACAAAACAAATTGTCTGACACAACACAAAGTGAATCAACTTTCTTAACAATTGATTCAATATAGTCATTACGCTTTGTTAGTGGAAAATGTCAGCTCAAGAAGGTACAAAGAGTTTCTTTCCTGGAGATTAGCATCATGGCAGACAGAAAAGGTTCTCTATGATGATTAAATGAAAGTAGTTTTGTTTTGGAAGAGATAAAATTTACAAGTCATTTGTTGCTCCAATTAACCACTGATTGGAAGTCCTTTTCAAGAGCAGCTACCAGATCTACTATATGTATAGGTTTGTCTATATTTATTTATGTACATTATATAGTTTATATTAAAATACCAAGGCAAGTTCATTGTTAAATATTTTATTAAAACAAAAACCAATATAAATAAATACACAACTAAACTACTACACGTGACATTGGAACTAACACATGAAAAAATTTCATATTTCTAAAATCTTTTATAGAAAAATAAATATAATATTTCTTTGAAAATGGCTTATCAAAGGCAAAATCTCTTAAAATTCAGTCAATACTTGCATTGCTATGATTCTGGTTTCAAAAAACGATTTAAAAATGAGGAAATGTTTAGTAAAAATGCATAACAAAGAACTTTTGTTAGTTTTTAATACAATTTGTATAAAAGGAAAAATGCTGTATTCCCCACCCCATGTATTATATTGATATATATTATAAAATGCATTTAACATTGACTGCCAATCATGAGTTGTTTCATGCCTGCTATTTTCAATGGTGCCAATGAGTTTATTCACATTGATACTTTTAGTATATAAAAAATGTTAAGACTTCAGTTTAAGCTATAAAATCAAATCATTAAAAAAGTTTTATTACCTCAGTTGGCTTTTATGAAGTTGGCATTTGAAGTCAGATTTTGTAATTGACTTCTGATAGTCAGCATATCAAGCAAGTCTTCTAACATTCAATCAAAAACTTGTCATTTGAATTTAACAAAACATGTTCATGTGCATCTCTCTCTCTCTCTACATATATATATATATATATATATATATATATATATATATATGTATGTATGTACTCCCCTCTTTAAAACTTCTCTCTGTTAAATTTTAATCCCTCCTTCATCTTTAGACCTTCCTGTTCTTCTCTCGTCTGTTACCCCTCCCTATAGCTTTCATTTACTCTAACATTCCTCTAACACTCTCATACATACACTCTCAATAAATTTTATTTTTTATTCCCGGAGTTTTTTTTTTCTATTTACTTTTTGAATTTGTAGGTCTGATGAATTGGATTGTATTACGATTACAATGGAATAAATTATGACCATGGAATATTAGTGTTTAAGCCTTTTTATTATATCCTTACTCTGTCCTGAACATTGAGTCCTACTTGGAGTCTATCCTCTTGGATTTTTTTTATACAAATATATACATATGTGTATGTATATATGTATGTATATATATTTATATATATTTTAGATATATGATTGCATATGTATGTGTATATTTACCACTAATATTATCTATCTATCTATCTATCTATCTATATATATATATATATATATATATATATATATATATATATATGTATATATATATATGTATATATATATATATTTATACAAATAAAAAGAAAGAACAGTAAGATATATAATCCGGTGTTCTTATTGAAATTTTTATTTTTATAAAATAGTTCTCAATGTAAATTTACAGAGCATTAATATTATAAATTAGCTGATTTAAAATATTTTTTTGCTACACAGTAATAACCATGTTTCAAAAATGCAAGCTAAAAGCTCCGAATTTAATTTTGTAATTAAATTAAGAAAACTTAGTTCCATTTCATCCTCAAGTGAATTTTGGAGTAACTTATTTTTTAAATTTTCTGGGTTTTAAAGGCACAGAAAAATTCATAATTCATTGTTTCCAAGGATGCAGGGAAATCCAGTCATTCAAACAAGGGGTGATAGAGTGTTCATTTTATTAACTTTTGTTGTATCATTTATTAGTTACGTTCGAAGAAGGAGTTATGTTTAGGTAGGTTAGGGATGTATTTTTCAATGAATTCTGACATCTGTTAAATGCATGTCATCTGGGTTATGATGTTGAAACTCACTTGATAAGACACCAGAGGTGTTGAAACAAAATGGCTATTTTTGTAGTGATTTTATAACATATTTATTTATAATTTTTAAATAAATAATTATATTCACTCTACTCTGTATTGAGCACTCTTTTAAGAACAGTAATTGTTGGTTATTGGAATTTATTCCATATACACCAATCCTATACTTGGATATATATATATATATATATATATATATATATATATATATATATATATATGAATGTATATTATATATATGATATCAACAACATGCAATATCACTCAACATTGTAAATATTCACTCATTGGATACTGATTTTGTGATATATGAACTAATAGAGAAAAAATGGATACCTACTGTGCAGACTTTAACAGCTTCAGTGTAAAAATAAATAAAACTAAGACAGCAACATCTGACAAGAAACTGTATTACAACTTTCACATACTCCATCAGCATTTTCTCTAACACGGATTTGTCTCTCATTCCAACTTGAGGATACCTACTATAAAAACAAAATGCACCATTGAAAAGCTTTTCCATTTCGTGTGATTCTCTCCAATATATATATATATATATATATATATATATATAATTAACTGTCATGGAATGAGGTACCAAATTGGACATCAAAATACAAGTTTTATGGCTGTTTTAATCACACTGTTATATGGCTCAGTGTCATGAACCCCATATCAATCAGCTGACTGTCTTCCATAAAAGTTATCTTTGCACAATCTGTAGCTATACTTTTGATGATAGGGTGTCCAAATGCTGATCTTCTCTCAAAATACAACATTGGTGGAATTGAGAATTTCCTGATGCGGTCACAACATGGCTGGGCTGGTCATGTTGCAAGCATGAGCGATAACAGGAAATCTAAGGTCCTCATGTATAGCCAACTTGACAGTGGGCCAAAGGATATTGGACAGCTAATGCTCAGGTATAAAGACAAATTAAAGAATAACCTTTCAGCTGCCTATGTGCCTCATACTAATTTCAAGGATAGAAATAACTGGAGATATTTGTGCCAAAAATTTGTATCAGAAATTTAGAAATCAATCTTATTGACTGGCTACAAGACAAAAGACAATGGAGAAAAGCATAAGCAAATGTTCCCGTTGGTGTGTCATGAGAGCCTTGCTGTTGCACAGTATGGGGACTTGTATGCAGGTCACTAGTGGGACTGAAGTGAAACATAAAAACTGAATAAGGTTGTCAGATCCTCATATGACAAAATCGACAGGATAGTCCATTATATATATATATATATATATATATATATATATATATATATATATATATATATATAAGTATAGGATTGGTTAAGAGCAGTCAATCTTAACGTCTATTCAATAAAAACAAAATAACTAGAATAACCTATGTATTTTTTTTATTTTTTCCTCAGTAACTTTATAATTTTAAACTTAATAGAGATTAAATTTAGATTTTAAAATGGGTAATTTTTTATTTTTTATTTTAATTACAAATTTTATCATATAATTTAATACTTAATTCTATTTTAGTATAAACCCAACTTTAAAGGATTTAATAGCTATTATAACCTTATTTCGTTGTCAAGTTTTTTGAATTCTCCTATGCTTGTATTTTGATTGGTCATTCTAGCTTATATAACAGCATTTCCCCTTGCGAGAGGTGGTTAATTAATTTGAACATTTTAAAACCCCTTATTCTACATTCAACATCATCACTTGCTAAGACACCAGAGATGTTGAAACAAAATGGCTATTTTTGTAGTGATTTTATAGCATGTTTATGTTATAATTTTTAAATAAATAATTATATATATATATATATATATATATATATATATATATATATATATACTCAAGGTTTGATCAAAAAATACATGGACTAGTACTATAAAAAGAAGACTACAATTTGGTATTTAATCTCCTTCAAAGTAGTCCCCTTCTGAAGTCACACACTTTATCCAGTATTGTGTTCATTGATGGAAGCATTCTTGGAAATCCTCTTTTTGCAACTGCTTCATCACATTCTCTTGGATTTCTTTGGCATCTTCCTTTCAAGTTGAATTTGATTTTTGAAGAGACAAAAGATCTGGAGAATATGATGGTTGTTGGACCTGGGAGATGTTGTGCTTGGCCCCAAACCTGCCGCACAAGCCATCTCTGATAACACCTCTGTGGTGTGGGGAGACGACCACACTCTACACACTTACCATCCAGGCACAGTTATAAACAATGGGAGTGTGAAAAATTTATAATTTAGTAGGCATATGCAACAACGTTCAAAGTCAATCTGTGTCAAATAGCTTCATTCTAAATACTTTAGCTTCATTAGCATAACAACAGCCCAGATACTTTTTGATCAGACCTTGTATGTATGTATATATATATATATATATATATATATATATATATATGTATATGTATATGTATATGTATGTCTCAAGTGTCACTTATCAGATTAAAGTGCTATAAAAAAAGACATCTATCTACACACAATTTATAAGAACCATTAAGAAAGATTCTCGTTGAAAACATTAAAATTCTATGTAAACCACATTACCAGAAAAATCTCACTATAAGAGTGGCTCTGTGTGTGCGTGTAAATTTTCTTTTCATTTTTTGTTTGGAAGTAAAGTCTGATGATCCGCAGTCCTTTAAAAGGGCTGTGGTGAAATAATTTATTACATGGAACCTTAAAGTGGTCTTTTTTCATTTAATATATATATATATATATATATATATATATATATATATATATATATATAAAGAAATATAGTCTTAACGTGTGCTATATTTATGGAATAAAGTGCTCAATATCAGAGATAGAGCGTGTGTAAATATAAAAGTGAACATAGAAGTCAACACTTAGAGGCAACAGTCTGTTTCATGCTATATGCAATCGTCAAGCCACCTATAAATATATATGTGTGTGTGTGTGTGTGTAAATTTTCTTTTCATTTTTTGTTTGGAAGTAAAGTTTGATGATCCGCAGTCCTTTAAAAGGTGAAATAATTTATTACATGGAACCTTAAAGTGGTCTGTTTTTATTTAAAATATATATATATATATATATATATATATATATAGATAGATAGATAGATAGATAGATAAGTATATATGTATAATATGTATAAGATGAAAGTAAAGCAAAGAGAAAGAACAGAAAATAGAAAGAATATTAAAGAACGAAAAGTGAGTAAAAGAATATCATCTAAGAAATGAAAGTAAGACTGGTACCACTCAAAGAATCTGGCATCTTGCCAAGGTAGGTGCCACCTTGAGGTGTCAACCGTCCAATGTTTATGGTCATTTTCTGACTTATATTAGCGCACACACATCGTCAATAGCCACTAATAAGTTGATTTTGAGCAGCCGTAATTTTTACCTGATAGATACCAATTTGGCAAATTTACGTTCTTTACTTTTTTATTAGGTCTTGTTTCTGAAGATCTAATCAGCTATTGTTTGAAGAATTAGATGGACACCGTTCTTGACATCTCCCAAGGAAAATTTGTTTCAATGATAAGTAACAAGTGTAGTCATTAGAAAAAAGAAAAAACACAAACAATATAAAGATTTTGCTCCAGATGGTAACAGTAATGTTAATATTAGCCATTTCCTTATATGGAAACATTTAGCATTCATCGGCCAAGGAGCTAATTTTGCTTTTGGTTGAAATTTATAAAATTTTTCTCTTAAAATAATTTTTCAAGAAATTTAGTTTGGAATGTCGACGTCTTGATTATGTCATTATTTTCTCTCTGAGTTACTGTCATATAGGAATAAATTGTCACTACCGACACTTGGGTTTGAACATGGATCACCAGAGAGCAAGCACAGTCGACCTCATCTTGAAATAATTAGATCACATGACAGATAAAGTAAAAATATATATATGGGAATTAATGGTGTATTGTTCAAAGGCGTATTGTTGTATCAGTGATTTACAAAGTCTCTCCTACAAACTCTGCATTATAAGTGGTGACGAGTATTTGTTGAACTTACATGAGGAAAAAATAAAAGATATGTATCCTACAGGATATTCCGTAATATTTACTGCTTCACCAAAGTGACATCATATTTGCAAGACTACAGAGAAATAACCAGATGAAGTTATTCAAAAATATTCAGCAGAGTACAGAGAAATGGAAGAACTAAATGCTATCATGATTCAAATATTGTCACTACAAAAGCAACAACAAGAACAACAGTTGCAGCAACAAAAACAACAACATGAACAGCAATTACAATTACAACAACATATGCTATCTGTGGGTGGGGGGAATTAAATAAAATCAATAAATAAAATAATGAACAAATAAATAGAAAATAAATACATTTTCCCATGATGCTAGATAAAGGAACTGGAAATTTTATTACCTCACTTGGCTTCACCAAACACCTATTAGGTGGCACTGTTTAATTTTAATAAAAATAAACATTTTCTTCCTCTTTCTCTCTTTATCCCCCTTGTTCCAAGATGTAGCAGGGTGGCACTGGGGAATGTCCATTTTCCACGGTCAGCTGAAAAAATATGGTGTTCAGATAGGTTTTGCAGCTTCACCCCTGAAGTAAGTACCTTGGTTGTTCCATCTCAGCACAAAGCTGACTTGAGCTCAACAATTTTTATCATTACTCACCCTAACTTACTTCTGAACCAGAAAAATAAAATGGATATACCCAACTGTCATTAAGAACTATATTTCCCTACCAATTCCATAAAAAAGGAATGAACAGTCCATAGTAGAAACCCAAGTTTTCGTTGCTTCTACATTAATTGTTTATATTTGAACATACATGCAGCTACAATACACCCAACACACAACCATTACATTGCATATATCTACTTTAGTTACATTGTTTCTGTTATTTGGTAGAGTTCTTTGTAAGCAGAATATTAGGAGATAAAAAATAATGACTACAGAATTGGAATAAGAACTATTTATTACTAGAGAATGGCTTGACTGTTATAATGTTAATAATACCAATTCATTTACCCCTGTTGATAAATATAAGGTCCCCAGTAAAAAAATATACGCTTTATTATACTTTGAAACAGAATTCAGTGTTTTCTCTAAGTCAGCTTTCTGTCATCTAAATACAAAGTGAACTATTCATAAAATAGAAAACTACTTTCAGCTGCATTAGTACATTGGTCACGCAACCACAAAATTATCCTTTCCTGTCATAGATAAATTGGCTGATACCTAATAACAGCAAGAATCAGTCGCAGAGATATTTTTCAATCAAGTTGACTGGAAACCTGCTACTTTGCATTTTGGTTGCAAATATGATAAGCTCGCAACCCGAAGACAAAAAACGGAATTGACAGACGTCTTATTTTTGTAGAATGAACTTTAATTATATACGTGAGTTTACTGTTCCACTCTAGATTTCTTATAAAAAGGAAAGAAAGGGGTGGGCTTGTAGGAATTTTTTTTTTTTTATATTGAAAATACAAATGTCCAAACTCTGAACAATAATAAAATAAAGAGAACTTTAAGTAAGCATCTATGCGGACAGCACTACTATTTACTCCTGTCTCAAAAACAAATCTAGGGTCACCGACAAAACTAACCTGGCCATTTGTCTAGAAATGTATCTCCAATCGGTTGTGAACTGGGGCAGGAATTGGCTGGTTAACTTTAATGCCTCAAAAATCAAAACTGCTCTCTATTACAAGAAAGAATCATCCCTGCCTCCCATTAGAATGTCTGACACTCAACTCCATGAGAGCACCTTTTTGCGACTGCTCGGTCTCACATTGTCAGCTGACTTGAGAAGGAACGAATACATTGAGTCAATAGCTTTGTCCACTGCTAAGAAAGTTGGCTCCCTGTGCTGCAAATCTACAAATCAACCATTTGCCCTTGCATGGAGTATTGCTGCCATATATGGTCTGGAGCTCCTTCTATTTGTCTCAAGGTCCTTGATAAAATCCAAAGGTGGATATGCAATGTATTTGACCCTAATCTGGTATCCCATCAGCAGACACTGTCTCACAGACGTGCTGTTGCTTCCCTCTGTCTTTTTTTACAAATACTTTCATAGTAACTGCTCTGATGAGCTGCTTTCACTGGTTCCCAGACTTCATGAATTTAAGCATTGAATTAATCTGGTATCTTGCTCTCATCCTTTTAATGCCAAAATGGTTAAATGTAGCTGTCCCTTCTACACCAATAGCTTCCTGTCTCACACCTCTCGTCTGTGGAACTCCCTCCCCTTTTTCTGTTTCCCTGATAGCTATAATCTTCAACTATTCAAATGTAATGTCAATCGACATCTCCAGATGCCCTGATCTATCCCCTATCCTTCTCTTCATCCTTTCCTCTATCACTCTTATTTGCTCTGGCTCCAACTCTCTGTAACCCCTTGCATGCTAGTAGTGGCTTCCCGCCTTGCTTGGGGTTGAATGCTTAAAAAAAAAAGAAAAAAAAAGAAAAATTTTTTTTCATAACATTTTTTATTTCCTCAGTTTATTTTACCCATGTTTTTTTTTTTTTAAAGGTTATGAAAAAAATTATAAAAAATAAAAAAATATTTTTTTAAATTAAAATTAAAAGAAAAGAAGAAAAATAAAGATGTCATGAAAATAATAATAAAAAATAATACATAAAAAAATATTTTTTATATATGCAAATTATATATATATATATATATATATATATATATATATATTCAAATGTTTATATGTATCTTCTTTGTATTTATTGGCCCTATAGAGAGTTGGGTGAGGATTTAGGGGAGGTAAAATCAGTGCACTCATCCATTCATTTGAGATTGTAGATTCCAATCTTACTGGAGAATGACTGCAAAATACTTTTCAATTTCTTGGCAGAAGGGCACAAATGCATCCTGGGTTTTTTTTGTAACCAATAAAATAAGCCAGTTTTTGGTTTCATATGACTCAATCTCAGTCTGTCTTGTCTTGATGTCAGAAACTTGTCCAAACTTGCTTTTGTGTGTCAACTTCAATTCTTCATTTGTAAACTTTTTGCCATATTATTGTTGCTTTGACTTATTACCGCTAATTTATCTTGCATATACTGTCTGCCTGCTTTATGTTATTTTTTACTCTGTTCTTTTCTTTTGTTATTATTGCTTATTGCAAATATTTTGTCATTTCTGTTTGTTGGTTCTGTCATTTATTTTACATTTAACAATGGCCACTCACTCTGCAATGGGGTATATCTGTTAAATAAATCATTTGTAGTTTCAAACATATGTATACAATTTCAAAAGAGTTAAAAAAAAGAAAAAATAGTTTTTCGTTGAGTTAAAGTATTGGGTAGCTTGTCCACAGAAAAATCTGAAGTTTAGAAAAAAAAACTTTCATTATCAGTGAAGATTTACTGACTGTATGAGCTGTTATTTTTGGAAATGATTTGTTTGAAGTTGCCAACTCATGTATCTTTCAGGAAGCGCTTGTGGGAAGTAAAACACGATGTAGTCATGTCGTGTATTTGTATGGCTTGAAGATGGTCGCATATGTGCTGTATTCTAGAAAATATTGGTTGACAGAAAAGTAATGTAGTTGAAAAAAGATTTTTATCATTAGCAAAGATTCACTGGTTGTCTTTGTTGTTTTTGTTGTTACAAATAATTTGTTTTAATTTGCCAACTGGCTAGCCATGGTACTGTTGTTGTAGCTGATTCATATGAATTCACTGACACATGTTTCTCTAAGCACATGCTGGGAGGGAGACAGTCACATCTCTGCTCTTGAAAGTCAAAATCCGTAGGGTCTTATAAGAAATTTTTTCCCAAAAGTAAGCTTGAGAAAAAGTTTTTAGTTTTCTCTGATTGGTCAAATATTTTATATGGTGATGCTAATTTCTAACCAATAGATACTTTGTTCTAAGAATAGTTGATCTGTGGCAATATGTACTGGATCAATACTAGGCATTTGCTGCTGCTTCTTCTTCTTCTTCTTATTATTATTATTATTATTATTTGCTGCTACTTCTTCTTCTTATTATTATTATTATTATTATGATTATTTGCTGCTTCTTCTTCTTCTTCTTCTTCTTATTATTATTATTATTATTATTATTATTTGCTGCTGCTGCTTCTTCTTCTTATTATTATTGTTATTATTATTTGCTCTGCTGCTTCTTCTTCTTATTATTATTATTATTATTATTTGCTGCTGCTGCTTCTTCTTTTTCTTCTTCTTCTTCTTCTTATTATTATTATTATTTGCTGCTGCTGCTGCTTCTTCTTCTTCTTCTTATTATTATTATTATTTGCTGCTGCTGCTTCTTCTTATTATTATTATTTGCTGCTTATGCTTCTTCTTCTTATTATTATTATTCTTATTCTTATTCTTATTATTATTATTTGCTGCTGCTGCTTCTTCTTCTTCTTCTTCTTATTATTATTATTATTATTATTTGCTGCTTCTTCTTATCTTTATTATTATTATTATTTGCTGCTGCTGCTGCTGCTTCTTCTTCTTATTATTATTATTTGCTGCTGCTGCTGCTTCTTCTTATTATTATTATTTGCTGCTTCTTCTTATTATTATTATTTGCTGCTGCTGCTTCTTCTTCTTATTATTATTATTATTATTATTATTTGCTCCTGCTACTGCTGCTGCTTCTTCTTCTTCTTCAATTACCCCCCCCCCCAAATTAACATAAAAGTTTACTTTAGCATCAGAGCCATTGAACCAGTCTCTGTTTCTAAAGAGAAGATCCCCAAATAATAAGATGGCATAATTTTCACGTGTTTTCATTTGTTTTTCTTTTCATTATTGTTTTTAAGTTCATTTGGTGACAACAGCAATTGTGAGTTCAATCCCTGGGCTATGCAGAGTGTACTTGAACTAGGTGAAAACAGGTGAGCAATAACTGAGCCATAATAAAAATTAAAAATCAGAGAAGAAAGGCTTAAACATGAACAGTGGAATTCGATTTTACACTCAGTAGATTCAGTTACTAATTGAAATTACTGCACAATTGGTACTTAAACCTTTTGTAAATATCTTGATTACAACTTTTGGAGTTTTACCCCATATCGTGACAGGTCGAGGAAGTCAATTTGAAAGTGAGTGGTTTTCAGAAGTATAAAAATCATTGGCTTTCACAGTTTGAGAACAACAGCTTACCAACCACAGTGTAGTGACTTAATAAAGAGAACTCACAGAACAATTAAAACAGTAATTACAACCCGTGAAGTATCATGCCTCTCAGCATTACTAATTGTACTCCTCAGTAGCTGCAGTATAACTAATGAATCGGTCTTCTGACATTATTGTGCTATAACTAGTTTCTCGGTATTAACTCCTCAACTGTTGATTAGACCATCTGATATGATGAAATAGGATTCATTAAATACTAAATCTACCATGATTTAGTTTGAAACCATGCTGGATTTTGATCACAACTTTTCTGAAGGAAATTCTCCTGCTTTGAGAAAAAACTTCATACAAACTCATGTTTAAAAATATAGCTATTTTCTTTTAATCATTTCACCCCAAGCAAGGCAACATAGCCACTACAATGTAGTGGCTTACTGAGTTTGAAAGAATATAGGAAAAAGAAAAACATTTTTAAGGAAGAACAATAAAAGAACAGATATTAAGAAGGCAGGTCTTTGTTTAGAATGTGTGAACTGGTGAAGCTAATGAATGTAGCTTGTCTGAGCATTTTTTTAATCATTTCACCCCAAGCAAGGCAACAAAAGCTCTATGACGTGGTGGCTTACTGAGTGTGAAAGAATATAAGAAAAAGAAAAACATTATTAAGAAGTGAGGACAATAAAAGTACAGATATTAAGAAGGCAGGTTCTTGTTGAGAAGGTTTGAACTGGTGGAGATAAGGAATATAGTTAGAGCATTTTTTTTTTTAATCATTTCATTCCAAGAAAGGCAACAAAGCCACTAAGTTACAGGAGATTACTGAGTGTGAAATAATATAAGAAAATAAAAACATTATTAAAGAACAAGAACAAGAACAATAAAAGAACAGAAATTATGAAAACAGAAGATAACATTTGACATTGCATTTAAATTATTCAAGATCAAACTTAACTGGAAAGCAAGAAGCTGGAAGAGAGTTCTGCAAGTTAGAGCTTCAAAAGTAAAATAAAAGCAGAGGAGGAAATGTGTTATTAGGTTGGTGCAAAAATAATGACGTAATAATGTCGTTTTTTGACGTTAAAAAATACGTCAAAAACGACATTATTACGTCATTATTTTTGCACCAACGTAATAGTAAAGAAAAGTTTTTTCTTTTGTCTTTATTCATAAACTTATGTCTTGTGGTAAAATATGGCTTAGGATGGATTGTATTACAAAACCTTTGGACAGTGGTGAACTGTCCATGATATCAGCTTGCCTGATGGCAAGTGTATCCCTGGTGGAGTAGGCCTCCTATATCAAATAAAAATGCAATAAAAAAAATAAAAGAGAAACTGTTTTAATAACGTGAAAAGAATAAGAAATTCATAAAATCATTTGTACACTATCAGTTACTCAAGTCCAATGTGAGAGAACATTTTCATAGTTAACAATGATAAAGACAACGTTAAGAAATTTGCTATCTAGGGGTAATTTGGAATCATACATGTTGCTCTCAATTGAAAAGGAAGATGAAATGCATAGTTGTTAGTAAAAGGAACAGCCCAATATGAATTTATAGTACCAAAATCAAACAAGTACAACAATTCAAATATCTGGGAAGTGTTTTAACAGAGGACAGAATGCACACCACTGAAATGCAAAGATGCATTGGGATAGCGAAAGATGCCTTTCGAAACTAAGCAAAATATTAAGAAACACAAAAGTTTCATTAGAAACAAAGAAAAGAGTACGGAACTGTTATGCAATATCAGTCTGATGTGGCAGTAAATACTGGGCAATCTCCTCACAGATAAAGGAGAGGCTTGAAGCAACAGAAATCTGGTTCTACATAAGGATGCTGAGATAAACCTGGACCAAACATCTCAGCAATGACGACGATCTAGAGATAATGGAAACAAAATGAACACTTATACTTAACATCAGGAAGAGTTGAAATTTCTAGGTGTAAAATGAGGAAAGAGGGCTTGGAAATTTTTATACTGATAGGGCAGATTGAAGGCAAGAGTGACAGAGGAAAACAATGCAAAGTATACTGGCTTTGACAAACCTGAGAGAGAGGAATGAAATTACAAACAGTTTTGGAATGCTAACAAACTTTTATTGCCTTAAAAAAACTAAATAGGAAAGATACAAGAGAAGTAAATAGAAGTGTATACATAGCGATGTACTTGTTCCTACTTATAGTGTGTTTAAAGTCCTATTGGTGATGTGGGGAGACTTATATTGGAGAAGAGTTTCTTGTTGGTTTTGTAGCATTATCACTTTTTGGTATTTGTTTGCTGAGTTGTGTACAATATGACACATGGTTCACAGGGGGCTAAGAAGTCCCTTGCAGAGGAAACAAGACATGTCCTATCCCTACTGCATCCCATGGGTAAAAGGAGAGAGAGAAAATAGAGGTAGAGAAAGAGAAAAGTGAGAAGGAAAGAAAAGAGAGGGAGAAAGAGAAAAAGAAAGAGAGAAAGATAAAAGAGATGGAGAGAGAGAGAAAGAGGGAAAAGAGAGAAAAGAAAAGAGTGGGAGGGAGGGAGAGAGAGATTGTTCCTATTAATTTCTCTTTCTATTCAATTCTCTTTTCCAAACTCATGCACACATGCACTCTTACCCACACGCCCACAAACATATATACATATATATCTTTTCAACAATATATATATAGAGAAAAAAGGGTATGAAAAACAGAGAAAAAATTATACTTCAAACACAGCTCTACAAATTTAAATAAATAATAAGCATTTATTTTTTTTCATATTGAAAGAAACAAATTAAAAAAATGCTTGCAAACAAAGTCCCATAAAGATATTTTGTTTTTTACAACAGGAATAATTGCATTAGTTGATTGAAAAGTTCATTGCAACTGTTTAACAAGAGAGTCCCATATTTATGCTGTTTTATGTATGCATGTAATGACCTGTGTGATCCCAGCAGCAGGCAAAACTAATGGTTGACCTTATTTTTACTACTACTAAAACTGCTTTGTTTACATAACTCTTACATAATGAAAGTTGTTTTTAATGGTCATTCTTCTAGATCTTTTTACATTAATGTGGATGTCCCCGAGGGCTCTATTTTTGGATCAATTTTGTTCCTAATTTTCATCAATGACCATCCATATTTCACCAGTTCATCAGTATCTATTCTGATGAAATTTTATTATGTTACTCCTGCTTTTAATGGTAATTCTGATAGGTGCAATAAGATCAAATTGGCAGCTGATCTAAAAAATAACCTTCATTCAGTTGTTAACTGGGGCAAGAAATGACTTGTTATTTTAATGCCTCCAAAATGAAACAACTCCCATTTAATAGTCTTAGAACATCTTTTTTTGCCTTCTATAAATATGGTTGATGCTAACCTCCAGGATAATGACTCATTGTTCCTTTTCAAGATAAAATTTCCCAATCATATGAAGTGGAGCAATCATTGTGTTATGATAGACTATTATTCTCATCAAAATCTTACATATTTATATGTCTACTTTTTCTCCATGCATTGAATATTGCTCTAAAATTTAAGATCAGTGATACTGTTACAGGATATCTGTCACCCTGTATGGCAGTAAATGCTGGACAATCTCCTGAAAAATGAAGAAGAGACTTGAAGCAACAGAAATGTGGTTCTTCAGAGAGATTCTGAGAATATGATAGAATGAATATGTGACACTAATAAAAATTATACTTAACATCAGTAAGAGACAGTTGAAATTTCTACAGAAGGATGCTGAGGATACTATGGACCGAACATGTGAGCAACGAAGAGGTTTTAGAGAAAATGAAAACAAAAAGTAAACTTATACTTAACATCAGGAAGAGACAGTTGAAATTTCTACAGAAGGATGCTGAGGATACCATGGACTGAACATGTGAGCAATGACGAGGTTTTACAGAAAATGGAAACAAAAAGGAAACTTATACTTAACATCAGGAAGAGACAGTTGAAATTTCTACAGAAGGATGCTGAGGATACCGTGGACCGAACATGTGAGCAACAATGAGGTTTTAGAGAAAATGGAAACAAAAAGGAAACTTATATTTAACATCAGGAAGAGACAGTTGAAATTTCTACAGAAGGATGCTGAGGATACGATAGACCAAACATGTGAGTAACGATGAGGTTTTAAAGAAAGTGGGAACAAAAAGGAAACTTATACTTAGCATCATGATCAGACAGTTGAAATTTTTACAGATGAGGTTTTATAGAAAGGAAACATGCTTAACATCAAGAAGAGGTAGATGAAATTTCTGCAGCATGTAATGAGGTAGGAGGGCTTGGAAAAACCGATACTCACTGGACAAATTGAAGGAACGAGGTACACAGCACGTAACATACTAGATGAGCCTGTGTAAATGGATTGTAGGGCAAGGTTTGGGAGAAATAACAAAAAGACAATAGTTATTAAGGTGCAGGAATATGTGGAGGACTATGATTGCCTACGTCCTGAAGGGACACGGCATATAAAAGAAAAAGAAGATCCAAATCTGCTGAAAACATCCTACTTCATCAATGATATCTTGCTGGTTCACCATTACCATCCCTCGAGATTGCTGAATGTTCTCATCAGTTGATGGAGACTGATAGCTGTCCTGTTTCTTCCTCCTGCATAATACTTGTGTGGCCACTTTTAAACTTCTCGATCCACCCATACACACTTCTACATGGAAAGAGCACTGTTTGTGTTAATAGCCTCCAGTGAATTTCAGCCCCTGACACTTTTTCCAACCAGAGAAATCGGATCAATGTTCTTTGTTCTTCCTTAGTGTACACTGCTAGCAGAGTTGCTATGTTTACACTGTAACAGCAGCAAGAAAATTTGCACAGACTAACTTTAATCACATGACCACAAGAGTACCAACTATAAGCATCCATGCACAGAAGTCAGTGTGACAAACCTAAAAATATGTAATGGTGAAAAATATTTTTTGACTTATCCTTGTGCATGCTACTATCTGCAAGTCAATATGTTTAAACTTACCATTCATACTCAAGTATAAAAACTAAACTAAAAACGTATCATAAAAAATTGTTCTATAACAATTTTTTATGATACGTTTTTTAATGAAAAAAAAATAGGATGTCATACAAAACACAGTTAATTTTTTTCTTATGAAGAGGTTAGAAATCAGTTATTTTAGGTGAGCGGTTGCACTATACCCAGGTAAATTTTCTCTGCAGGGGTCAAAATACAAGTAAAAAATTCCAGGGGCCACAATATATATGAAGTTGGCTAGTACTCAAGTTTATTTCTACAAATATACGGCAGTTTACTATCGAATGACACATCCACAAAAATCAATTCATCCTTAAACGCAAAACTGTTCGAAGAATTCAAATAAACTGCAGTTATAAATTTTACTACACTTATAGGAAGTTTATTGAATATATTAATCATTACCCTGATTAATTACTAACACCATTTTAATCTGTCAAATCATGACAAATTAGGTGTGTTTTTTTCCTATTTTGGTTTCCTGATTGTAAGGAAATTGCAATAAAATCTTCTGATGTTTTACAAAGAATAAAATGAACATTTTCATTGATTGTTGCTCTTGAAAGTGAAAAGTGCTAAACATTTTCATTGGTTACTGATTCACTGAAGACGAAAAACAAATAAATATTTTCATTGGTTACAGCTGGATGAAATAAATTCTTTTATATACTTGATACATCCAAATATTGAACACAATAAACATTTTTATTGGATTGAGCTCTTGAAAACTGAATCTAATAAATGTTATCATTGGTTCCTGGTATTGAAAGCAAAAGCAATAAACTACCATTGGTTGTTGTATGTTGAAATGAACTATTTCAAGCGCTTTTGTTTAGTGAAATAAGGATGCAATAAATTTTGTAACCAGCAGACGACAATAAATATAGTAGACTGCACAATGCAATGTTGTCTTTTTGGTTATCTTCTGTTGAGGTTTATTGGAATTCTCACTAAAAATGACATATAAAAACATTTTTAATAGACTGTGCATTATTCTAACAGGATTATAACTTTCTTCCGGCAAAATCAAACCTTTTATTATTTGCTTAATGATATTCTATCAGAAATACCGAACTTACTGATTTTTCCCATTTTTTTTATTTATTTTGTTTCTTTGATGAGATTGTATGGAAAAATGCTTTAAAAACGAATTAAAATAGGAAAAATATATTTGATAAAATAAATAGCTTTTTTTTAATATATATTCATTTTTCTTCTGACATAAATGTTTTCTTCTTTACAAAAATTTTGAAATATTGGTCAAATTTCGATTATGACAGAAACAAAGCTGTAACAAAATTCAGCAAAAATATTAAATTCATTTAATTCAGCAAAAATATTTAAATTCATTTAAAAAATATAGAATAAAAAATTGAAATACAAAACAAGCCAGAATAGTAATCTTTATATATATATATATATAAATAAGCAAATATATGGATATAGATCCGACAGTATGGAGAAAAATATACGGAAAAAACAAACAAAAATCCTTATATGCAATTATGCTGTTTTAATGTTAATATAATGTCAACGTCGGACGTTTTATATGATCAGCGTTCCGTTTAAACATGCTGATCATATAAAACTTTCAGTTATCTGTTTGGATAAGTCTTGTTCTTATGTCCATCGTCTTTGTCATGTTCAATTGATAATGTTAATTATATTTTATGAATATGTCCTGAAGATGGTTTATTAGACCGAAACGTCCGACGTTGACATTATATTAACATGAAAACAGCATAATTGCATATAAGGATTTTTGTTTGTTTTTTCCGTATATTTTTCTTCATATATATATATATATATATATATATATATATATATATACTCATTTTTATACTAGGTATCCAAATGTTTGGCAAAAATCATTTTTACCAAATTAGCTTATACAACAATAAAGCAATTTCTGCTTGGGATTTCTTACCAAAGCTGGATTAACAATTAAGTAAAAATAACCCATGCTTAGGACATCAAAAGAAGCGGGTACTACAGAGATTATTGCGGTATGACGTCTAAAGAAATAAGTCAAACACTATTAACATTTGAATGTACCAGATATCATTATGAACAGGGAGATGACTTACCTGCAGTGAAACTTTATTGTAATTCTGATTGGTTGATAAGGGAATGAGCTAAGGGAGATAATTTACTCAATACATCACATCTTCCCTCTTGAATAAGTTTGTATTACTAATTAGCTTTAATGGATTTTATTCTTAGGAACACTTACAGGGAGAGACGACTCCTATGTACTTTTGGCATTATTCTGGCCATATGCTTATGCAATTCTCTAACGTGCTGGTTTGTTGATTACAAGACCACTTCTGGTCTCAGTACTGTTAGAATTTGGGCATGGCTCGTTTGGCGGTGACTGCCTTTAGTTCTTTTTGGTTGTGTTCTTTAGGCATTGGAGTTGTTCTGGGTTCGAACTGATGATCAGCCTCTCTCATGACTTCGGTTGATTCTATATTTATTTCCAGCTGGCATTTCCATTTCTGGCTGAGGTTCTATTTTTTTTTTTTTTTTTTGGCACTACTCCTCGAGTTTCCATGTTACCATACTTAACTCACAGATGTATGGGGGCACCAAAATCTTTTAAGTACTCAGGACCCCTATGAGTCTTAATTCAATCATGTCTTTTTCATTACTAATGTTCATCTTTTTCATACTCTAAATAAAATCTAAATAGTGAAAGATGCCTTTCAGTTATGAAGCAAAGTATTAAGAAATGTGAAAATTTTGGTAAAAACAATGAAAAGAATGCTGAACTGGCATGTTATATTTATTCACCTGTATGGCAGTAAATTCTGGATAATTTCTGACTGAATTTCTGAGATGTGGTGTTATCATTATTTACAATAGTTACATGCATACCATTGTCCTCATATTTCGACTGTCTTCTGGCCTTCATCTACAAGAATTTGAAAAGGAGCTAACCCTTTGCCATTCAAAGATCAACCTTGAACTTGAGACCCTTACTAATCAAGGTCTCTAATTGGCTAACTACTGCCCAATCAGGATCCCCTCTTGGGACCACGCAGTAAATTTGATTCTGAAATCTTTCTCTTTTGCAACTAACAGCTGTAGTGACCACGTTTATTGTGGTCGTTCTTTCCGATGTTAATGGAGTAAAACACCACAAGGCTGCAAATCCCACTTGCTCATTAGACAACTCTTCTAACAGTTATATTTAAAAACCTTCTTTTTACCTTTGTACATTAAACCTGTTGAATTAATACTGTTGTTGAGTTGCTTCTCTTCTTCAAATGTGTCCGTCTTTGACTTTGTCGAATTTACCTGTACCCAAGAAAAATATTTATACATCAGCTATATGTTGATCCAGATAATCTATAGGAATTGATATACACTTGATGATGGAAGGCCAGATGGTACAACAGCTGAAACATTGTGATAATAAAGATGACAATAGTCCACATGTAAATTGTGTTTGATAAATGTTGGACAATTTATTACAGATGAAGATGTTCTAGAATACTATAGATGGAATATGAAGTCAATTAGTAAGTTCTACATTAAACAGGGAGAAGAACAAAAAAAAAATATCCGAAAGAGAAAGTTGAAATTTCTGAAACAGACAAGGGAGAAAGACGGCTTGCAAAATCTATAACTCACAGAAAGAAAGAAAAAGGGGGGAGAGGGAAAACAGCAAGCAATTTATTTAATGAGTTTGTGCAAAAGTATCGACAATGACGTATGATAAAGAATCAAATATTATTATTGCTACAAAAGAAATGAAGTTGTAGAGAGCCATAATTGTCCATTTCCTGAAGTTTTAACATCTCTATCTATAAAAGGCAGGATGTGTGTGTGTGTGTGTGTAACGAATGCACGGCCGCAATTTTCGGCGGATTTGCACCAAAATTTACATGCACATGCTCCAAGACCAACTTTGCATTTCCCAACACCCATTGATAGTAGAAATAATCAATTTTTTCATGCTCTCTACGGCAGTTTTCATGTGTTTTTGCGGCCATTTTCTACTGGCCAGAGTGAGAGCCTATAGCTGGCAGGAAGATACTACTGGCCAGCGTGAGAGCCAACAGCTGAGTGACACGAATGTTAACTAGCATGCTAGCATGCAAAAAAAATCGATAGCTGCATTCATCAGAAGTGGGAAAAATTTAAATCTGCATGGCACTTTACTCCAATTGGCTCATTCGATTGCTTAAACTCAATGTTGATTCTGATTCCACAGAACTGGGTTGGATGTGAAAAAGTATTTGTTGTTAACATTTTTTTTTCATTCGGTTTTTCCACTTACAAGTCCTTTTTTAAAACTGATTGTTTTGTGTTCATTTTGTTTAGTTCTTTTTTCGTAACAGATTTAATGTTTAGTATAGAGCTTAGAAAAAATTTGCTGTGTGAGATAGGCAAGAAGTAAGGCATGTAGCAACATAGCATTGGCAAAGGGCACTCCTTTAAAGGCAAGGAAGGGCAAAAATATTTTAAATCAAGTGATAGCGATTGCTGTATGAGTCGTACGATTTTTGAATCAAGCACGGGCAATGCCGGGCCATCTTGCTAGTTATTTATATTTTTTATTCAGTCATTTATGTGCCATGCATCATACGCACTTAGACGATCTTGTATCATGACTGATGAGGCAGATATTTTTCCCACAGTAGGTTGCCATTTCTTTCTGCAGTAGACCAGTTGTTATCCAAAGTTATAGATCCCTGTCTGTCCTGCTATTTATCCACAGCTGGTGGGCGAAGAAGAGGATTCATACCTTTCCCAAGTGAATGTAATGAATTTGACTGGAACTCAAAATTAGCTCTCTGATTCCTCAATCCGAATCACTATCCATTACTCCACTGTGCCTCCCACATTTTTATTAGCTGTGCATAATTCAAATACAAGTCACATGATAACAATATATGAAACCATATTTAGTTTATTTATTCTTATAAAGACACTCTTCCAATCCTAACTGTGATGGCTTCTTCTCAATATTAAATTGTTTTCTTTTTATAGAATTTATATGCAATAACAATCTGACTTCTTTAATGCATCACCCTAGGACGAGGACCACAAAAAATTCTGTATGGCAGAAACCACCTCTAACCCCTAGCTCATTACACATATTTATTGCTGTGTTATCAAAGTTAGAATAAAGCTTAAAACAGGAAATAAAACAATCATTAATGCTTGCAAACAAGGTTTTATTGTTTCATGTGATACAAAAGCTAAAAATAGTCTAAAACCAAAAAATAATATATACTTATTATCCTGAATGGGTAAATATTGCAGCAGTATTATTTTTTTTGTAATCGATTTCACCCATGCAAGGGAGTAAAGCCACTAAGACACAAGGGGGTTACTGAGTGTGGAAGAATTAGAAACAGAAACATTAATCATGAGTGGGAAGAGAAAAGAGTAATCAGGATGACAGTAGATAGCAACTGGCATTCATTTAAATTTTTGTAGATTAAATTTGGCTGGAAAGAATGAAGGCAGAAGAGAGTTCGACAGGCAAGAAGTACAAAAAAAAAATCAGCATAAGACAGAAAACAGCAACCTTGTGACGGTGGGTAAGTGACTGAAGCTGAGCTGCCAGATCAGGACTGATAATATTGCTGATTCTTCTTTGGATTTTATCAAGGAACTCATGGTATATAGCAGGATCACTGGACAATATGTGGCAGCAATATTCTAAGAAATGATGAATGGTAGAATTATAGATCTGTATGATAGATTCTGGAGAGAAAAATTGTCTTGCACAACACAGTGAAACATCTTTCTTAGCAGCTGACCTAGCAATAGATTCAATACAGTCTTTCCACTTCATGTCAGCTAAGAATGTTAGCCCAAGCAGGTGTAATGAGTCATTTTCCTTGAAGTTAATATCAGTCATGCTGATGGAAGGCAGAGCAGAATTTCTTAGATGATTAATAGCAAAAAGTATAGTTTTGGAGGTGTTAAAAGTAACAATCCATCTTTTAAATAAGAAATAAGCAAGACAGTATCACCAAAACATTCTGCAGCTGTTGGCTTCTGTGGAAAGTTGTAAACAATGTATGACAGTACCCTCAATGAACTAATTGCATCTGATTCAAAAGAAGTGATGGACCATGGAATTTAACAGACTGGATTAAAGAGGTTGGTGTGTACTCTGTTTTTACTGAAATTGTTTGAAAATGTGCTTATGTCAAAGATATTACAAATTGGTAAAAAGGACATCATCAGAAGTACGCAGTTATCAATGATATAAGCACAGTTTCAAACTTGATATTTGTAATCAAAAACAAAGTACCACTAAGAAGTCAGGGGTCAATTTGAAACTGTGTTTCTATTATGAACAGAACCCCCACCTTTAAATTCTAATTGATAACAAAATTTATTATTATTACAGACAGTTAATATTTTTCCAGAACAATTTTTACTTTGAAAATATTTTTACTTTTCATGAAATTTCTTCATTGAATAGAAGAAAATTAAATCTATTTTACTTTTTTTCTTTTTATCAGTCTATATTTCTGAGATGAGGTATGATGTACATTATTTACATTATTCGGACTATTTTCCTCATCTTTGTTGCCATATTTATTACAACGTTTCGGCCTTTCAGTATCTCTCTATATTTCTGAGATGAGGTATGATGTACATTATTTACATTATTCGGACTATTTTCCTCATCTTTGTTGCCATATTTATTACAACGTTTCGGCCTTTCAGTATCTCTCTATATTTCTGAGATGAGGTATGATGTACATTATTTACATTATTCGGACTATTTTCCTCATCTTTGTTGCCATAACGTTCGGCCTTTCAGTATCTCTCTATATTTCTGAGATGAGGTATTATGTACATTATTTACATTATTCGGACTATTTTCCTCATCTTTGTGGCCATATTTATTACAACGTTTCGACCTTTCAGTATCTCTCTATATTTCTGAGATGAGGTATTATGTACATTATTTACATTATTCGGACTATTTTGCTCATCTTTGTGGCCATATTTATTACAATGTTTCGGCCTTTCAGTATCTGTCTATATTTCTGAGATGAGGTATTATGTACATTATTTTACATTATTCGGACTATTGTCCTCATCTTTGTTGCCATATTTATTACAACGTTTCGGCCGTTGTACACTCCGGCCTTCTTCAGGTGGTTGGAATGTCGAACTTAACCTTTTATTTCACTCACTGGGGTAGACTGTTCTAGTTCAACATGCCACGTTTAATGGATGTCAGTTACCAGTTATCTCCTGTTACTTTCCCTAACTGGGTATTGAACTCACACTCTTTGAATCCATTCACTGGATCTAACCAAGCCTTTATCCACTGTGCCATATGGCGACAAAGATGAGGACAATAGTCCAAATAATGTAAATAATGTACTTGTTTTTTTTTCTTTCTATTTTTCAACCCCAAGAAAGGTGACAGATCCAGTAACAGGTAGGTAGTTACTGAGTATGAAATAATATAAAAAACATTATTAAGAAGCAAGGACAATAAAAAAAAGAGAAGTTGAGACGAAGATAATTATTGTAATTCTGATTGGTTGATAAGGGAATGAGCTAAGGGAGATAATTTACTCAATACATCACATCTTCCCTCTTGAATAAGTTTGTATTACTAATTAGCTTTAATGGATTTTATTCTTAGGAACACTTACAGGGAGAGACGACTCCTATGTACTTTTGGCATTATTCTGGCCATATGCTTATGCAATTCTCTAACGTGCTGGTTTGTTGATTACAAGACCACTTCTGGTCTCAGTACTGTTAGAATTTGGGCATGGCTCGTTTGGCGGTGACTGCCTTTAGTTCTTTTTGGTTGTGTTCTTTAGGCATTGGAGTTGTTCTGGGTTCGAACTGATGATCAGCCTCTCTCATGACTTCGGTTGATTCTATATTTATTTCCAGCTGGCATTTCCATTTCTGGCTGAGGTCCTATTTTTTTTTTTTTTTTTTTGGCACTACTCCTCGAGTTTCCATGTTACCATACTTAACTCACAGATGTATGGGGGCACCAAAATCTTTTAAGTACTCAGCACCCCTATGAGTCTTAATTCAATCATGTCTTTTTCATTACTAATGTTCATCTTTTTCATACTCTAAATAAAATCTAGCTGTTGAAAGTCCTCAAGTTTCGGTTTTTTGGTACAGTTCTTTCTCATTTTATTTTCATCGTAATTCACGTGGTAAATATCATAGTACATATTTTTGAATAACTTGTTAAAGGAAAAATTAATACTTCTTTGTCAGATTTTTCAGTAATGCTAAATAAAATTCATATTGTTCGTTTATAATACTTCGTCAGGGAGTTTTCAATGATTGTTATATTTTTTTATAACATAATAGGTTAGGACAATGTCTATATTACAATACTACAACAACCAAGAATATATTGTGTGTGTTTAGTTACAGTACATATATGAAATTAAATAAAATGTCAAAAGTTCATTAGCTTATCTCACCTGTTCTCACAGAATCCTTGGGGACCTTTTGAAGAACCTTAGGCTTCTGGGGAACCGAAGTTGAGAAACGCTGCCTTAGAGAGTGAGTGAGTGTGTGTGTCTGTGTGTGTGTGTGAGAGAGAGAGAGATATCCACATGGTTTGTTTGAAATTAACTAGTCAGTTTTCCTGGGTGACTAAGAATAGAAGAATGCACTTGTCTGCAACCTACTGGATCCTCTTTCTGAGGGAGTTTATATCTTTTCTTTTTCTTTCTTGAAAAAGTGATGGCTAGTGGCATCCTGGCAGACAATATGAGAGTTCTTTCTTTTCTATATTCAATGAATTTAGTAATTAGTAATTCTTATTCTATGGATTACTAATATTCTATTCTTAAAATATAAACTGTAAATGAGTTGTCTTTTTCATATTCTATGAATTCGTCTTCTATATGCTGCGTTCCTTCAAGATGTTAATAAATTTTGTCTTTTTGCTATGTCTCCCAAATTCCGCTTTGCCATCCATTCACTCAAGCTTATCATTTGTGTTGTTTACTTTTTTCGCTCTTGCTTTCAATAATCCTGTGAGTATCAAATTTTCCAAGAATTTTTCCATCATTTTGTGTCTTAGAAATTTCAACAGCCTCTTTCTGATATTAAGTGTTAGTTTCCTTTTTAATTGTCTCTAGAACTTCATTATTGCTCACATGTTCAGTCCAAGGTATTCTTTCTGTAGAACAACATTTCTGTTGCTTTATATCTTCTTTGTCTGTGAGGAAATTTTCCAAAATTCACTGCCCGATAGGAAGACTGGTATTCTGTAACATTTCAGTAATGTTTTTATTGTTTCTAATGAAATTTTCCTGTTTCTTAATACTTTGCTTATTTTTTGGAAGGTATCTTTCACTATCTCAATGTGCCTTCGGATTTCAGTGTCACACTTTCCATCCTCTGTTAAAACACTTCACAGATATTTAAATTATTATAATTGTTTGATTTCAGTATTTCCAATTTGAAATTTGCATGTTAGGCTGTTCCTTTCGCTAACAACCATGCATTTCATCTTCTTACATTTGAGGTCTAGTCTTTTTTTCTGGCTTTCCTTTTGCTAATAACCATGTATTCTATGAATTATTATTCTTAAAATCTAAATTGTAAATAATATGAAATGCTATAAAAATATTTTTGTGGAAATTTCCACAGGTTCCACTCGTTATAATACTCATCCATCATTAGAAACATTAAAATCATAATACATATGCTGTGTAGGCAACTGAATAAAAAAAAGTTGTCTGTATAAGAACATAAGTAGGCAAATCTTCATTTCTCTTTGATTGTCAGAGTTAGCTCCTCCTTAATTCCCTAATTGTTCACTAGGGGGCGCTCTCCCTACACTACAAATACTGGGCGACTTCTTGCCTCTTGCTCTTTTTCACTTTGCATTTCAGCGGACATATTTAAAAATGTGATCTCTCGTAGAGATCCGCATTTTCGCCCACTTATGGGAAAACACCTTGAAACACGCATACATGTACGTACGAACATTCACCAAAATAAAATCTCTTTACGTTCACACACAAACACAAATGTTAATGTCCGTGTCCATTGTAAATCTTGTCGTTTAATAAATATATTTGTTGATATATATATATATATATATATATATATATATATATATATATATATATATATATATATTGGTCTTGTTTGTTTTCTTTACATCTTTGGTTGGACTCAACCTGAGTCTGGCATTCTTCTTGTAGTTGGACCTTCTGGCAGGAATAAACAGCATGTGCTCCTAAAACAACAACACTCAAACCCACATGGTCCTCTACATGATCATCATATGCATGGCTAAACTAGACTGTAAACAATTATTGCCCGACAATAAAATAATCCCATGTGAACTGGGGATAATAGCTCTACGAAAAACTTTCAAAACCAAAAAGAAGCAAAGCTAAGAAAAAAAAAAAACTTTCTATTTTTTAGTCTCATTGACACTATTTCCAGATTTTATTAGTATTTTATTTTATTTTACATTTCGAATATAAAGAAAGAAAGAAAAAGAATGAATGAATTATTTCATTCCCAAAACAGAGGTTTTATTGAACTGAAATTCAATGGCATTCTAAGGAGGAGCTGAAAAGTTTCCAGCCAGTCAACTTTTCAAAATCTGATCAGATGAGTGTCCTGGGTATGACAATAAACTATATCTGGTAGCAAGGAATCTGATCGGGAAGTTTTGAAGAGCATAGAACCACCTCTTACTTGCTGTTGTTCCCAGGTCCACCCTGACCCAGGGATGGTAGCACCTGTTAGAGTATCAATTATGGGCAAATTGTGACCCCCAAACTGTTGTCAAAACACTATGAAAGTATAAAAATATATATATTTTTATAGTAAAAATACCAGCAATACATTTTCATAGTAAAAATAATACTAGCAATTTAAAAAAAAAAATTATTACCAACAATAGTTTCAAAAAAAGAAATATTAATACATATTAGGAGGAGGCAGAGTGGCGTAATGAATAGTGACTAGGATTTAGGAATCAGAGAGCCGAGTTCGAATCCCACTCGGGTCCATTACATTCACTTACGTGCTAATGCCCTTAGGAAAGGTATGAATCCTCTTCTTCTAATCCTAGCTATGGGTAAATAGCAAGACAGACCAGGTTCTCTATAGACTTGGATGGCAACTAGTCTACTGCAGAAAGAAATGGCAACCTACTGCAGGATTAAATGACCAAACATCAGGTTTTTTTTTTTTTTTGAAAGGCTTTTTGATTGGTCTGATAACTTTTCATATATATTTATTAAAATTTACTGTTTCCTTTTCCTTCTATTCTTCTCTTCTATTTTCTTTTCTTCTTCTCTTCCTACCCTTGCTCTTCTTTCTTCTCTTTTTCTTTCTTCTTCTCTTCCTTCTCTTTCGCTTTCTTCTTCTCAATATTGGTGAATATTGCTGATATGTCCCAGAAAGGGAACGAAGTAGCTAAGTGGTTTTGGCTACTATAACCAAGTAGAATACGGTAGCAGTAATCAACTGGTACGCGTCATAGTCACAGGTTAGAAATGTAGATCAATGGCGTAGTTCAATGGGCGTCGTTATAGACTTAGCTCTCAGACTAAGGCTCTTGACTCTCCTACACGTCCGTCTGTATTTATGTCGGACACCAGCCAATCATATTCCAGTGAGGGGGAACACAGGTGTACGCATATTCCATTATATCAATTGCAGAAGAAACCATCATTTGATATGACATGCTTTGAGCACTTGACCATGAAGAACTTCATAATTTAGCAAGATTCTATTTGCCCTTAAAGCACACTAGTGACGACGATGTTTTTGCATCCACTATAATAACAGTTAACCCTAGACTTCAAGTCTAGGGTTAACTGTTATTTTTCCTGGAAATCCCATAAATTTTATTTCTTACCTTTTCTTATGCTCATGCAATATTATAACCTTCTACCTTGAGTGGGTCTTGGGCCTAAAACTTCACTAAAGAGACGCTACGAGAAGCAATATTTGCCTAAAGAGTAAATCTGCTGTTCTGTCATTGTTTGCCACTTCCTGATTTTGATATTTTCTCAAAAGCATAATTTTTGGATTGGCACCTGGGAGAAATCTCTGTGGTCAATTCCTGGTGAATGAATAGATGAATGTCGTGACATGTTTTACTGACCACAGCGCCTGTCTTTAGGCATACTTTAGTGTCTTGACCTCAAGGACATCATTTAGAGTGCTTTTGTCCCCTATTCAGGCTGGCCACTTAATTCAACTATTGTTTTCTTTCTTGTCGTTTTTTCCGAGTTAGAGAGAGAAACAGAAGAAAAGATAAGAAGACAAAATTGAATGAAGGGGAGGATAAAGAAAAAGAAAAAAAAGATAATGAGAAAATGAGAAGAAAGATAAGAAAAGAAAATTGAATAAAGGAGAGGAAAAAAGAAAAAGAAGAAAATGAGGAGAAAGATAAAAAGAGAGAATTGAATAAAGGAGAGGAAAGGAAAAAAGAAAAAGAAGAAAATGAATAGAAAGATAAAAAGAGAGAATTGAATAAAGGAGAGGAGAGGAAAAAAGAAAAAGAAGAAAATGAGAAGAAAGATAAAAAGAGAGAATTGAATAAAGGAGAGGAGAGGAAAAAAGAAAAAGAAGAAAATGAGATGAAAGATAAAAAGAGAGAATTGAATAAAGGAGAGGAGAGGAAAAAAGAAAATGAGAAGAAAGATAAAAAGAGAGAATTGAATAAAGGAGAGGAGAGGAAAAAAGAAAAAGAAGAAAATGAGAAAGTGAGAAGAGAAAATGAAAAGGAAAAGAAAAAACATGAAAAATAGAATGAAAATAAAATTAAAAAAAAGTAAGTTAGTTAAGATGAAGAAACAAAGAGGGGGATGAATGAAACAGAAAAAAGAGAATGAAGAGAATATAAGAAATAGGGGGAAGAAGAAGAAACACAGGGTGTGCTGAGTGATAAGAAATAAGAAGAAAAGAAGTATAAGAAAAAGATATTGAAAACAATATGAGAAAGAGGGAGAAGAGAAAAAAGAAAATGAAAAAAGAAAATAGGATGAAAATCATATGCAAAAAAGAAAGAAAAGAGAAAGAGACAATTTTATGAGTGGCAAAAGAAAGAAGGAGGAAAAAGAAGAAACAAGAAAAAGATAATGAAAAAGATATGAGAAAAAGAAAGAGGGAGGAGAAAAAGAGAGAGGGAGGAGAAAAAGAGAGAGGGAGGAGAAAAAGAGAGAGGGGGGAGAAAAAGAGACAAAGTGAGAAATGACAACAGAAAGAAGAAGAAGAAAACAAACATGAGAAAGGTAATGAAAAGAATATATGAAAGAGAAAGAGGGAAAAGAGAAAGTGTGAAGAGGAAAAAAGCTAATTGTGAGAAAAAGGAAAAAACATGAATATTTAGAATTTGAGGAAGCAGAAGAAGAAGAAGCTATAAAGAATATACAATATGATAAAGAAGAGAAAAAGATTGTAGACAAATTGAATCTTTAGATAAATTGCATGAAGACAGAATGAAACAATAATTTTTATCACTTTTCTTCTTAGTTTCTTGCTTGTTTTTCTTCTGCTACTTCTTTTTCTTCTCTTTTTCTTTCTTCTTCTCTTCCTTCTCTTTCAATTTCTTCTTCTTTTCCTTCTATTCTTCTCTTCTATTTCCTTTTCTTCTTCTCTTCCTTCTCTTGCACTTCTTTCTTCTCTTTCTTCTTCTTTTCCTTCTATCCTTCTATTTCCTTTTCTTCTTCTCTTCCTTCTCTTGCTCTTCTTTCTTCTCTTTTTCTTTATTCTTCTCTTCCTTCTCTTTCGCTTTCTTCTTCTTTTCCTTCCATTCCTCTCTTCTATTTCCTTTTCTTCTTCTCTTCCTTCTCTTGCTCTTCTTTCTTTTCTTTCACTTTTTTCTTCTTTTCCTTTTCTTTCTTCTTTTTCTCTTTCTCTTCTATCTTTCCCTCCTCTTTCTTCTTTTTCTCTTTCTCTTCGTTTTTCCTTCCTCTTTCTTCTTTTTCTTCTTCTCTCCTTTCTCTTTCTTTCTTCTTCTCTTTATCTTTCTTCTCTTCTGTCTCTCCCTCTTTTTTCTTCTCTTCCTTCTATTTCTCTTCCTTCTTCTCTCTCTTTTCTCTTCTTTTTCTCTTTCTCTTCCTTTTTTCCTTCCTCTTCTTTTTCTTCTTCTCTCCTTTCTCTTTTTTTCTTCTTCTCTTTATCTTTCTTCTCTTCTGTCTCTCCCTCTTTCTTTTTTGCTTCCTTCTCATTCTTTTTTCTTCTTTCTCTTTTTCCTTTTCTTCTTTCTCTTTTTGGCAGTTTTCATGCTAACAAAAAATATCAGTATGTCAAAAGTATGGTTTTTCCCTTAACACCCCTATTATTTGAACTATCATTAGTCCTCAGCAGTGTTCATTAATTTAAAAGGTGATGATTAGAATTTTAGTAAAACCTAAATATCTGAAATTGAATTTATACATTTTCTTTGTTCTTGAGAATTGACAACAAAAATAATAAACACTTTTTATATATCAGATTGTTTATTTACAGTATTTATTTATTATATCATTTATTGGAATGGTCGATAAACAATTGCCAATCAATTAGAACTTTATAAAATGGTAAATAATAAGGATTTGCTTATAGTCAGTTCACATATTTTTTAAAAATTTGGTAAATGTTTATAAATTTTTAAATAAAATATTGTTTTCATATTTGTGGTGGACTCTCCTATCATGAACAATAAATGAGGGTCAGAATTGGATGGAGCCTTTTGTTTTACACATATGCATCCTAGCAGAGGCTATTGTGAAGAAAATCACATAAGGGAAAGAAATTTCATTTGTGCTTTCTTAAGTGTGATACTAGCTCAGCCTTGCTGTGGGCGACAAAGCCACACTGACAGATGAAATTTGTTAAAGCAGGATTTTGATGGTTCTCTGCTTCAGAGCTTGATGAAGCTGATCACAGTGCTTCAGTCTACTGTCTTCAAAACCCTTTAACTTAATGAAATATGTCTTATGCCCCTCCTTTCAGTTTGATTCAGTTTCCTTGGGCTTCCTAGGTTTTCATATTTCTTTATAAATTGGTAAGTTGCATTGCATTAGTTTTAATATAAATGTATTAGTCTTTTATAATCTTGTATATATAAAATTATTCTTGTAAGGCTTCAAGAACACCAGAAAGCTGTAACATGAGAGGAAGTAGAAAAACCAGGCGTTGGCTGACCACATATCGAGAGAGAAGGGAGATCACTGCCCTCTGTGGGATCATGTTGAGATCATAGACAAGGAACACCATTGGAAAATTCGTAAACTTAAGGAATCAGCACATATGCTAGGCCACAAAAGTCTCCTGAGTTGACCATGCATAGAAATAAATACAATATGGGAACCAGTAATAAGGAGTGCCAGAGAAAAGCAATGATAACAACAAAGTTGCAATATGAGCTCTGGTATAAACATGAAATGATAACAGCAAAAATTGCAATATGAGCATTGGTAAAAAATGATTGCTGAAGACATTAGGTTTATAATACCCAGAAATTCATGCCCAGATGTTCTGAAAGGCACATGGCACAGTGGATAAAGGTGTTGGTTAGATCCAGTGACAGACCCAAAGAGTGTGAGTTCAATACCTGGTTAAGGTGGTGGAGAACTTTCAGAGGGAAAATTAACAGGAAATAACTGACGTCCATCAAATGTGGAACTTGAACAGTCTACCCCAGTGAGTGAAATAAAGTAAAATGTTTTTGTTGTTTTGTTTTTTTTTTCTCAAGAAAAAAAATAATTAAAGTCACTTTCATCATATGTTTAGGTTTCATCACAAACCTAATCATCACTTTTAAAAACAATAAACATGGCTGAGCGGTGAAGGTAGTTAAAATAATAGTGGTGTCAAGGGAAAAACTGTCCTTCTGACACTTCATTTTTTTTGCAACCACAAAGTCCCAAGATTGTCCTCATTCTCTATCTTCTCTTTCTTATATCTTCTGTTCTTCTATCGTATGGTTGTTAGCAAAAGGGACAGACCAGTATAGAAATTACAAATTGGAGATGGCAAAATTAAAAAATTAAAAACAATTTAAATATCTGGAAAGTGTTTTAACAGAGTGCGACATTGTCCGACACTGAAATCCAAAGGTGCATTGGGATAACAAAAGATGCATTCAAAGGCTAAGCAAAGTATTACAAAACAGGAAAATTTTGTTAGAAACAAAGGAAAGAATACTGAACTCTAATGTAATATCAGTCCTCCTATATGCCAATGAATGCTGGACAATTTCCTCACAGATGAAGAAGAGACTTAAGGCAAGAGAAATGTGGCACTACAAAAGGATGCTGAGAATTTTATGGACATAATATGTGAGCAGCCACAAAGTTTTAGAGAAAATAGAAACAAAAAGGACTCTTATACTTAACATCAGGAAGAGAGAGTTGAAATTTCTAGGGCACATAATGAGGAAATTGGGCTTGGTAAATTTGATACTCACAAGGTAGAGTAAAGGCAAGGGAGACAGAGGAAAAAACCACATATCCTACCTAAGAGAACTAGAAATTCTACACAGTATTAACAGCATAAGATATGCATATGACATAGTGCTGATAGCAGACAAAGAAAAGAAATTGTAAGATCTCCTAGAGGAGGTAGTAAAGGAAAGTGAGAAGAAAGGACTAACCTTCAATTGCAAGAAGACCATGGTTGTTAGCAAAAGGAATACCTCAACATACAAATTACAAATAATGAGGAAAAGAAGGCTTGGAAAATTTGATACTCACAGGACATTGAAGACAAGAGAGAAAGAGGAAAAAATGCTTAGCCTAACTTGCAAACTTGTTAAAATTGATGGTGGAAGAAGGTTTAATTAGGTTAAGATACCAAAAAGACAAAATTTATTAAGAGCTACAAAGGACAGGAAATTGTGGAGAGCCATGCTCACCAATGTTCTAAAAAGATACAGCACATAAAAGAAAAAGGTATTAATTTTTTTCTTTTAGTATATCAAGGTTTTTTTGGCGTTATTTTTAGTCAGGTCTTTTTTGTCTTTCATCATCTTCTTTTTTTCATCTTCTTTTCTTTCTTCATCTTCTTCTCTTTCTTCAACTTCTTTTCTTCATCTTCATTTCTTTCTTCATCTTCTTTTCTTCATCTTCATTTCTTTCTTCATCATCTTTTCTTCATCTTCTTTTCTTTCTTCTTCTCTTTCATCATCTTCTTTTCTTCATCTTCTCTTTCTTCATCTTCTCTTCTTCATCTTCTTTTCTTCATCTTCTTTTCTTCATCTTCTTTTCTCTCTTCATTTTCTTTTCATCTTCTTTTCTCTCTTCATCTTCTTTTCTTCATTTTCTTCTCTTTCTTCATCTTCTTTTCTTCATCTTCTTCTCTTTCATCATCTTCTTTTCTCCATCTTCTTTTTCTTCATCTTGTCTTTCTTCATCTTCTTTTCTTCATCATCTTCTTCTCTTTCTTCATCTTCTTTTCTTCATCTTCTTCTCTTTCTTCATCTACTCTTTCTTCATCTTCTCTTTCTTCATCTTCTCTTTCTTCATCTTCTTCTCTTTCTTCATCTTCTTTACTTCACCTTCTTCTCTTTCTTCATCTTCCTTTTCCCAACATTATTTGCTTCATCGACATTTTTCTTTTCTTTATCTCAATGTTTTCTTACCCTTCTTCTTTTTCTTCTTTTTCCTACATGACATCCTCCCTCATCCTTCTCTCTCTCAATAATCCATCCAACTAATTTCCCCTCCTCTTGCTTCATTCTTTATCTTAACATTATTGTAAGACACTTCCTCTTATTTTTATTATTATTTTCCTTTCTGTTTTCTTCTTAAAATTTTCTCTTTATAGCCTCTACCCAAAGGGGCTAATGTCACTGCCCTAGGAGATTAAAACCTGGTGTAACTTAGCATGAGTCAGGTGCAGGGCAGAGGTTTTTCCTTGACCAGTGGTCAACCAAGCCATTACACATAATGGACAGCATGGCGAGACAGCATAAAATATGACACACAATGAGTGTTAAGAAGATCTTATATGATCAAGGTGTACATAAGAAAGGTATGGATACCTTGTTTATCGCCATTCATGGCTGACTGATATGAATCCCTAATGAGATGGAAGTTTTCAGATGGATAAGTGGTGTTGAGCTGCTAGTCAGGACATGACTTATTAACCCCTGCAATGGTCAGCATAGACCTGGAGCCAGAAGATCACCAGTGTTCACCAATGACCGTCATGTGGAGAGGTCACTATCAATGCCTGGGGTAAAGGTTGCCCTTCCATTATAATGCCAGACAATGTTTGGTGATCAGTCAGCATTAATGTACACCACTAATAACATTCATGTTTTAAATAATAAATTTTCTTTTATAAAAGCAATGTAATGACAAGAGCATAAATATATATTTTTTTTTTCTGAGTTACAAAGATTGTAAGAAAAAAAATATGGTCATAAGCAAGAGGGAGAGCCCAAGATATGATCCACAAATTCTTCTTCTTCTATGTGCCATATCCCTCCAGGATGTAGGTGATTAAGGCTCTCCACAATTTCCTGTCCTTTATAACTCTGAGTAAATTTTATCTTTTTGTTATCCCTCCTAAATCCTATTCTGCCATCTATTTACATAAGCTTTTTAAGTTGGTTATACACTTTTCCCTGTCTCTCCAGCCTGCCTTCAGTCGGCTCTATGAGTATCAAATTTTCCAAGCCCTCTCTTCTCATTATGTGCTCTGAAAATTTCAAATGTCTCTTTTTGATGTTAACTATCAGTGTTCTTTTTGTCTCTATTTTCTTTAAAACCTTGTCATTGCTTACAGGTTCAGTCCATGGTATTCTCAGCATCCTTCTGTAGAACCACATTTCTGTTGCCACGCGTTCTTCATCTCTGACGAGATTGTCCAGAATTCAATTCCCTATAGGAGGGCTGATATTATGTTCAGAAATCATTTATTTATTTCTGGGGAGATTTTCCTTTTTCTTAATACTTCACTTAACTTTCGGAAGGCATGTTTCGCTATCCTTATGCGGATTTCGGTGTACCACTTTCCATTTTCTATTCAAACACAGATATTTAAATTTTTGTACTTTTCGTATCTCCATTTTGTAATTTGCATGTTGCACTGTTACTCTTGCTAGCAACCATGCATTCTGTTTTCTTGCAATTGATGATTAGTCCTTTCTTCTTGCTTTCCCTCACTACATCCTGTAAGAGTTCTTGTAGTTTCCTTTCTATTTTTGTTATCAGCACTGTCTCATTGACATATTTTATATTGTTAACATTGTGGTCACCAATAGTGAATCCTGGTAGGACTTCAAATTCTCTCAGAATCACCTCACTGATTAGATTAAATAAGTCTGGTGAGAAGACAACACTTTGTCTTATACTCCTTTCTATTTTTGTATATTTACTGAATTCATTTCCTGTCTGCATGCAGGTGGTTTGCTGCCAGTACAGGTTCTGGATTATTTTGATATGCTTCCCAAATCAAAATCACTCAAGTTCAGAAGTTTAGCTAGACAAATATCACTTAGAGCTACAAAGAATGGGAAGTTGGGGAGAGCCATGATTATACAAATCCTGAAGAGAGGGAGAAGGTTTAAACATAAATTACTAGAATCATATTGTTCTTAGAAATATAAGAATCTAGTAATTTTATGTACAATGAAACAGTTAATATTGTACAAATAATACAAGGCAAGATGGCTGCCTGCCTGTACTGAAATCGGCATTCTAAATCTTAGCTTTCCATACAGTTAATAAAAGTATTAACTGTTTCAAGTGGACAATTCACATTATCACGATCAACAAAGAACTCCAGAGATAATATCAGAATGTAATAATTAGATTCAGTCATATGTGACAAATTAGATAAATAATATACATTTTTTTATCATTGGTACATTGATAGGTGTGTAGATTGATTAAGGTAAGTTTCAATTAGGAAGATTAAGCAGTGTATGGTGACAACAGCACTTAATAAATATACAACTACTCCTCACTTATATATATATATATATATATATATATATATATATATATATATATATATATATGTAAAATGAGAACAAATAGAGTACAATTACAATGCTCATAACATTCAATTTAAAAGAGGGCTCAATACAAAGTAGAGCCATATTCTTTATTTTAAGATAATACATCAAAAAATATATCACAAATGCTACACAAATGCAGTACAGGTTCTGGATTATTTTGATATGCTTCCCAAATCAAAATCACTCAAGTTCAGAAGTTTAGCTAGACAAATATCACTTAGAGCTACAAAGAATGGGAAGTTGGGGAGAGCCATGATTATACAAATCCTGAAGAGAGGGAGAAGGTTTAAACATAAATTACTAGAATCATATACTTCTTAGAAATATAGGATTCTAGTAATTTTATGTACAATGAAACAGTAAATATTGTACAAATAATACAAGGCAAGATGGCTGCCTGCCTGTACTGAAATCGGCATTCTAAATGCTTTCCATACAGTTAATATTGTATAAATAATACAAGGTGAGATGGATGCAAAATACAACTAGAATTGTGTGGCATTTTTTCCATGCAAAATACAACTAGAATTGTGTGGCATTTTTTCCATGCAAAATACAACTAGAATTATGTGGCATTTTTTCCATGCAAAATACAACTAGAATTGTGTGGCATTTTTTTCCATGCAAAATACAACTAGAATTGTGTGGCATTTTTTAACATGTTTTCAATACAGTACCCTAAAATAAATTATACATATATATATATATATATATATATATATATATATTTTAAGCGTTTCACCCCAAGCAAGGCAGGAAGCCACTAGGACACAAGGGGTTACAGAAGATTTGGAGCAAGATCAGATAGGAGTGACAGAGGAAAGATAGGATGAAGAGAAAGATAGTGGATAGATCAAGGCAACTGGAGATGTCGATTTGACATTCCATTTGAATAGATGGAGATTATAGCTCTCAGGGAAACAGGAATAGGGAAGGGAGTTCCACAGGCAAAAGGTGTGAGATATAAAGCTATTGGAGTAGAAGAGACGGCTACATTTAATAGTTTCGACAGTGAAAGAGAGTAGAGAGAAGATGCAATATCTTTAGTTATAATGTGGATTTTTAAATATATATTATACTTCATTTTCCATAGTTTTGCTACATGTGTTTCGGGTCTTGCAACCATCATCAGGTGAAGAGTGGTTGTTTCCACATTATTTAAAGGAATGTTTAACCATTTATATGTGTGTTTATATATATATATATATATATATATACACACACACATATAATATATAATTATTTATACATAATAGCCTTATACACAAGTATATATATATATATATATATATATATATATATATATATAAAGTGGGTATGTGACTGAATGGTTAGAATGTTTTCTTTCTGACCATGAGATCCAGTTTCACATCTTACCATAGTTGATTTGTTAGGAAGGTCTGGGAGGGGATCACAACATGCAGCACCTTTTGAAAGTGCCTGCAAACTGTACCACATGTTGGCCCAAACTGATGGCTGTGCATGCACAAAGTCACAAGTCATCATGACCGATGGTTTGAGTGTACTGATTTTGTTCAGACTATTGATCATATCAGGTTATGCAATCTCTCCCAGATATTGTAGCTAAGGTCTGCTCAGAATAGTAGTGAGGGAATGTGGGTATTGAATAAACAAAAATGTGTCTGAGCATATGTCTGCAACAGGGATTGACTATCAGTCTGAGTAGATTAGTGTGCTCAAAAAAAGAGTAGCTGTCCATTATTATTATTATATCTATGTATCTATGTATCTCTTTCTGTGTGTTTATATATATATATATATATATATATATATATATATATATATTTTGAACAATAAAAAAATATATTAAAAAATTAAAATCTTCAGACACACTGGCTTGTAGATTAATATTCTTTTGTTTTTTTATTATTATTCCATTTAGATTCCTCGACTAGTTTCGGCCGAAATGGCCATCATCGGGAGGAGAAATATTTCTGCTTGCTGCTAGCACTAAACTACAGAAATGAATGTCTTGATGGAGATAATGAACTTTTGTCTTTTATCATGAATCTCTAACATTCCTTGTTTTGGTCAAACAGTCTCTTTTAAGTTGTTATTTGAGATAAGAGCTGGATGGATCTATGCTTCCCTGAATTCCCCTGGTCAGTTTGATAGTTTTATTGGTCCTGGAGAGGAGATGTGTCTCTGTTAAGTGTTTGTGTGTGTGTTATTTGGTTCTTAAGAAGTGAGTGAGTATGATATGTGTAAGCGTGTGTATTGCTGTGGGTGTGTGTTATCATTTGGCTCATTAGGGAGTGAATGAGTATGATGTGTGTAAGTGTGTATATTCGTGTGGGTGTATGCATAAGTGTGAGGCCTCCACACCTCCATAAGCATGTCTGTCTTGTGTGGGTGAGAAATGTGGGTAGGTTTTGATTTGTTGAGTTATATATTAGTACTATCTATATTGTTAAATTTATGGTTTAGCCCGGCTGGATATTGTGCTTTTAGACGTTGTATCCACTTATTTTCATGGAACTCTTTCTAATGTTATCTGCTCTGAACTTTTCTATTCTCTCAATTATAGTGAATTTGGCATGGGTTTTGAAATCATGTTTTTCTAGGTGGAAATGTTGTTCTACAGGTAATAATTTTTCATGGGGAGTCAACTTAATTCGATTGCAATAATTATTAATTCTGTAGTGAAAGGGCCATTCAGATTTTCCTACATATTGTTTCTGGCATAGGGTGCATTCTAGGAGGTAAATTATGTTATGACTTCTACAGTTAGAATCGTGGTAGATTTAGAAAGTAGATTTAGTGATTGAGCTAGTGAATGAATTCGTGTGTTTAATATGGTTGCAACATAAACTTCTTTTGTTGTTACATGGTTGGGAAAATCCTGTTGTTTTTTGTTCTTAGTTTTATTACAGATTACCTTGTTCCCTGAAATGTGGTTACTACCTATGATTTCTTTTAGGTTCTTAGGTCTACGATATGCAAGAAGGCTGGATATATATATATATATATATATATATATATATATATATATATATATATATATTTAAGAAAGAGAGAAATATATACATATATATTTAAGAAAGAGAGAAATCCTTTATGAAGCTTTCATCCATTAGTTGTACAATGGGTTTCATTAAAAATAGCTTTGAGGCTCTTATGGCTGAGGTTATCATCATTTTGAACTGATTACCCATTTCCTGTCTGATAATGGCTGTAATTATATTCAACCAAATTTTAAAATTCAAAGTGAAATAGGAAAATCTACATCCATTGAGAGCACAACATGTGCCCAAAATTTGTGAACTTATGAGGGCAGAAGCAAATTTAATGATCCTTGATTTGATGCCATTGCTTGCTTTCTCTGCTAATTATTAGTCTTTTAAAATGATATGAAATAACGAAGGTATGTACTCAAGTTCATGAAATAAAGACTGTTTCTTTACTTAGAAATATATAAAAATCGCAGGGTCATGAAAAATATATTGGTAAACATGATGGCTTTTGGAATTTTAAAAAAATATCTGAATCATTGGTATATCTTTGTGAATATCATGGTTTATTGTTCATTTAAGCATTTTATTCCACATCCCAAATGAATCAACTAATAAAAGACAACGATTCTGCTTTCTCTCCCGGAGACAATGTACTGATGATGAAGTGGGATATGCTGATGACATGGGTACTCATAGGTGGTATGAGAAAGATCTTGAACAAAATAAATCAACATCCACTACCAATTATTCTAAGAAATGGGGTTCAAGTTAAACCTTTCCAAAAATAGAAACTATTAGGTTGGTGCAAAAATAATGTCGTTTTCTCACATATGTTACTATGTGAGAAAACGACATTATTTTTGCACCAACCTAATATGATCTGGAATTGGAATGAAAGCATTGATGGCGCCGACCCTAAATCTATCAGAAAATTCAGGATGTGGAATTAATGAATACAAAACACTTCAAATACCTCGATGTATAGAATAAGCTCTGCTAGGTGTAGTTTCATACAACAGCACATGTTGCTACAAAACCAAAACATAAAAACAATAACCAACGCCTTTATCCTTGAGGAAACATGGCACAGTGGTTAGATCCAGTGACAGAACCCAAAGAGTGTCAGTACAATATCCAGTTAAGGCAGTGGAGAACTTTCAGAGGGAAATTAACAGGAGATAACTGATAACTGACATCCATCAAACATGGTATGTGGAACTAGAACAGTCTACCGCAGTGAGTGAAATAAAGGGTTCAGTTCGACATTCCAACCACCTGAAGAAGATCGGAGTGTACAACGGCCAAAACATTGTGATAAATATGGTGACAAGGATGAGGACAATAGTCCAAATAATGTAAATAATGTACATAGTACCTCATCTCAGAAATATAGACAGATTAGCTTGAAAGTTCTTAAATGTCCTTAAATAGCCTCATCAGATTGAGACTTTCATCTGGATGTCAGGAATTAAAACAAATTTGTTAAAGACTTTGAAAAATCCATCTGCTCATGTCATCCCTTTGCCTGGGCGATAGACAATGGTCATATCATAACCTTGCAGTCATAATAGCATTTGATACAGAAGAGCCAGATCTACAAAATCAGATTTTTGAGGTTGACCATCTCTAGTGACTTGTGATCGCTTTCCATTTCAAAAGCACACCCGTAGACGTACATTTGAAAATGCTCACATCCAAAAAACAGCTGCTAAGAGTTCCTGTTTGATATTAGCATACCATTGCTCTGTTTCCATCAGGGATTTTGATGCAAATGCTATTTGCCTTCCATCCTGCATAAGAGCTGTGCCCAGGCCTCTCCCTTCTGCTTACTTGCTTCCCTGATAACTACAATCTTCAAAAATTTAAATGCAATGCCAGTTGCCATCATCTGTTGTCTGGAACCTCACTCATCTTTTATCCTTTTACTTCAGGTCCCCCTATATCCAGTCATTTCACTCACGTTCACTCTCTGTAAACCTCTGCGTACTTATGGCACTCCTACATTGCCTGAGGTGAAATGGTTAAAAAAATTTTTTCAAATATGGTGTCAAAGAAATGTATTTCCTTCTGGTCAGCTGTGCATTTCTCACTGTTGAACGTTATCTTCATTATGTTATGCAGATTTCTTGTCCCTCTTTGGTTTTTCCATTTACTACAACATCATCATTTAAACGTAGTGTCCCAGGGCATTTCTCTAGTATCGTGTCCATTTTTTGCTGGAATATATCTTGGGACATTACCAGGCCAAAAGGCATTCTCTGGAAGCAATACCTTTCAAAAGGAGAGTTGAAAGTGGTCAGAAGCTTTGATTCAGAATCAAGTGTGACTGGCCAGTATCCGTTTTTGATGTCCAGTTTGAATAAGTACTTGGCACCAGAGAGTTTGTCTGCAAGCTTCTCCATTGTGGACATCTTATTTTGATACTGCATGAGAACTCTGTTTAGATCTTTTGGATTTAAGCAAAGATGAAGTTTGTCATTGCCTTTGCATACATACACTCAACAGTTAACTCATTCCATAGGCTCACTTAATTGCCATGACCTTTGTGGAGTTAAACTAGGCTGTTGACCTATTCTGTAGGTTCACTTACTCTGAGAATGATACCATGTTTCACCATTTCATCTAACAATACCAGGGCCATACTTGGAGAAGACTTGGGGGCAGAGTTGGCTTAGGGAGCTAAGCCTCCTTCCCCAATATTTTTTTTTTTAAGTTTTATTAACTATGGGGATCTACATAAACCCCCACTACAACAATGGAAAGGGAGTTGTGGGGCTAAGCTTCCCACCTCCAATATTTTTAAATAAATATTTTTTAAACAAGTATTTATTTGATTACTATACTCTATTGTTTACAAGCAAATAAAATTGATTTATGTAAGTACAGCCCTGTTATTTTTGCAATGGGGTTTTATCTGAACCATGTGATTTTCAGTTATTTAAAAATATAGAGCAGTGGGTGCTTAGCCCCCAAATCTCCACTCCAGAACATCCCTAAAATCAATTTTCAACCAACTTTTATTTCTTAGTTACTGAAATTTCCTACATAGTGAAAATTACTGAATTTCCCATTACTGAATCTTCTGTGACCGAATTATACATAATTCATTTCAAATACATATTTCTAAAAACATGAGATAGACTTAAATATGTCTTTTCTATTCTTGTAGCAACTATAGTCTGTTCAAATATATATTTCTAAAACCTTCCCCAATATTTTTTTTTAAAAGGATTATTAACTATGGGGGTCTAGATACTTTCTGTTACTGAATATTCCATGACCAAATTTTCTATGACCAAATTTTCTGTGACCAAATTTTCAGAAATTAAGTTCAAATATATATGTCTAAAAACATGAGATAAACTTAAATATGTCTTTTCTTTCTTCATAGTGACTGTAGTCTGTTCAAGTACATATTTCTAAAAACATGCCGTAACAAAAATAGGTCTTTGTAGCAACTTTACTCACTTCAAATACATATTTCTACAATCCATAGCAGTTAAGTTTGTAAGTGCTTATACTTATATAAAGGATGGTAGAGAGAAAAAGGATTAAAATAGTAATAATATTTCTACAAAACGGCTGATTCCTGGGAGAGACCAATATTGAAATGAGATTCTGCTTAGTTTCCTTGTTGCTTCCTACAACTTCCAGATCCCAAATGCCAACACATTGAGAATAATGACATTAACACCGACAACATAATCTGCTGAAGGAAAGAGAAAGACGAAAAAAGAGAAGCTTTGTTTGAAGGCGTCTCATTCAGAGAGATTTCAATAATTCCCCCAGAGATTTTAATCTGGCACAAGCTCAAACAATTTTCAGTAGAAATTACCAGCAACATGACTGCAGATTCTGCCAAAAATGACAAGTGGGCAGTTATGTATACAAGCAGGTCCCTTGAGCTTTTACTCTGGTTAGACTCATCTCAACTTTAACACCTTGAGACCAGAATCAAATCAATTCTCAACTCAATTAGTAACTTACCAAGTTTGAGCCAATGCTCAAGTTGATATCTTTGCAAAGGTATTTGAAAATCATAGCTCAGTTAATGCTTAATGGGGTGAAGAATTGAAACCTGCATATTGCTAAGATTTGCAGTTACACAGAGTATAAACAAATGATCATGCACTATTAAATGCCTAACATATATTTAGGTCGGTGCAAAAATAATGTCGGTTTTTGACGTAATTTTTAACGTCAAAAACCGATATTACTTTTGCACCAACCTAATATTTCTAGATTAATCAGTAAAGGGCTTATTAGTCATAACAGATACTGATTTCATCATTGCTTTCCATCTGATCCCAAATCATATTTTCTGTTCTGGAAAGGTTTGAGTCATATTTCTTGGAACACTTACTAGAGGATATTGATTTTCTATTCAAGATCATTCTTATTCCAACTATGAATTAATTTGTCATCATTAGTACACTGGCCTCTTAAGTTAAAATAGGGTATTTTATCAGGGTACATTGGAATTGGTACTTAAGTAAATGGAACAGCAACACAGACATAAATGACAGAAAGAGATGTTTATTGTAAAAGAGAATACTATACTGAAAGACAGAGAATCGGTTAGCAGGCCGGTAATTCCTGAAGTAAGGATATCTACCAACCATTCCATGTGGTCACATGTAGCACAAGGCTGAATTTAACGTAGGGTATCCGAGCCTGTAGCCTCATCCAAAAATTCTCCATAGACCCTGTATAAAATGGGGTTAGGTAGCTGTTTCCCAAGAAGAGACTCTGCCCTTCAACATAGCCTCGTCTGGGGATCCCCTCTGACTGAAGGCAGAGAGTATGACCAGCACAGCTGGAGATGAATCTCCAACTAATTCCTGAAACAAGGTTATTTACCTTACCTCCCTACAAAGCAGAATGTGGCACAAGGCCATTTTTAATGAAGGGCAAAACCGAGCCTGTAGGCTTGGGCAAAAATTCCCCATATACCCTGTATACATGGGGTTGGGTAGCTGTCTACCAACCCAGACAAGACTATGCCCTTCATCATAGGCTTGTCTGGGTTCGACTAACAGAGATGGAAACAAATCTCCAACTAATTGCCGAAACAAGTCTCAGGTATCTCCTGTGCACACTATATATATTTACTGATATAGTCAGTCCACAATAGGGAATAGGGAGAGTGGAATATTCCATTACAACACCTAGCTTTAAGTATTTGAGTGTAAATGAGCCAAGTTTCAATTCCAGTTAGGTTCATACCTAACTGGAATTGAAACTTGGCTCTTCAATTTCCAATTCTGAGCTCTTATCCATTACACCAACTGCACATCTAAATTTACAGCACCTGGTTATTCCCAAGTGGTCATCCATCCATGTACTGACCAGGCTTGATGTTGCTTAACTTCAACATAAAATGCAACACTACCCTGTTATCTCTAGTTGATTTTCTTTACAGCTTATCAACCTTTTGTAGGTTATTTAAAAGCCAAAAAATACTTTTAGATTGTAAGAATTTTGGGGACATAATAATGATTTATTGATACAAATCGTACTAATTAACCCATAGTTGGAGGGAGAATCAGTGGATTCCTAAATTTCTAAAGGTATTTGCCCATAAGCGAATATAATGAACCCAACATGAATTGGAACTCTCCACTCCAATTAACAATCACAAGACATTATCCATTACGCCACCTGCATATCCAAGCATACATCACTGTGTATTCTTAAGCAGTCACCCATCTAGGTACTGTCCAGGCTCAACATTGCTTAATTTCGGTAAAGTACAGGAAATTGTGTGTTTAGTGTGATGTTGCTGTAATCACCTAAAAGAAGGAAATCTCTAGAATACAAACTGGTGTTTTATTATGATATAGCAGTAAGGTTGTTCCTCGTGAAATTTTTCTTTCTCTTAATACTTTGCTTAGCTTTTTTAAGGCACCTTTTTATTTGCCTTCAGATTTTGGTGTCACATTTTTCTGTACTCTGTTAAAACACTTCCCAGATATTTAAATTTGAATTTATTTAAATAATTCAAGTACAGACATAAAAATAAAAAATAAAAACAAAATAAGAGAGGAATAAATTTGAAACTTTGATTCTGGGACAGGAATTTTAACAGAATGACTGAAGTGCCATATTTTATTTTATTTTAGCTTTTTTTTTTTTCTGTTGCTGCTGGCTCATAGCAGAGAAAACTTCTGCTTCAGGGATCTCTGCATTAGGGAAACATTTTAAAATGCACCAGTCAGAATTTTTAGCAGAAAGATTAAATCATTTTTTGGAATCAATTTCTGAAAAAAAGATCAACAAATAAATAAATAAAAATAAAAAATAAAATTTAAAAATCTGTTTGTAATTGAACCAAATTATGCATACAATAGATTTTATTTAAATTTTTGGATGCAGTCATACATGGCAGCCAATTGATATTTGATTATCATTTTAACATTTACAAGAAGCTGATTGATGCAGGCAGTAGAAAATCATTGGTCGTTTGGCAATAGAAGTTTAATCTTTCATCATTCTACCATCTTCCTTGGGCCCAATGCCCATTGGTGTCAGTGATATTCTGGATAACAAAGGGATTATCTGTAGTTGTTGAAATGAGTCATGTCTTTGTTTTATGCACATCATATCTGCATTCCATGTTTAAACATCTTTCTACAGCTTCTGTTGGCTGGACATAGAATTCATCATTGACTGATTACCAACTTCAGTTATGGAAGCCAATTTATAAAGGGAGAAGGTAAGGATTCATACTTTTCCTAATTACACTAGAGGCAAAA
>OZ010611.1:30083683-30101183 GCA_963932145.1 Acanthosepion lycidas
TGGTTTCAACTGACCATAAAACAGAGTTCCAGTATTTACTTCTATGTTCTAGATTCCTTCGAGTATAAACTAAACTGCATTTTAGGTATTTCATCTTAAGCACGGGAGTTTTCCTTGTATGACAAGCTCAAAGTCCTGCTCGATAAAAACATCAAGTACTTAATCTATTCTCAGCACAATGAGTCTCTTCCTTCTTGATACTGCTACAAATTGTCATCTAGGAGCATTTAAATGCTTGGAAAATGTTGTATATCCATCACCTTTGTTGCATGCATCAACTATCTTCATTCAGAGTTTCTTGTCAAGTTCAGCCATCTTCACCACAGTTGCATAATGAATGTCACATGCTGTCTTCTTTATCATTTTTCAGGAAGTTATAGAATCAGGTCAATATTATTTCATTTTTAAAGAGTATTTGTATTAGATGTAAAATTAAGACAAAAACATTATAAAGGCCATAGAGCAATATTATTTCATAATTTCCATAAGTGTGTGAATAATTTTGGACTGCACCAGATTTTAGAAAAATCAATAACTATGAATATAAATGATCAAAAGTTATAAAAATTTTACAAATTACTAAGACATAATTCAGAATCAACTATTTATGGTAAATTCAATAAGTACTTGCAAATATTCGCATTTCCTGAGAAAATATGCAAAAATTCAGTCCACAACTATATATATATATATATATATATATATATATATATATATATATCAGTCAGTTATGTGCCATGTGTGATATATATTTATGTGTATACATATATATGTGTATATATATATATATATATATATATATATATATATATATATATATTACCTTATCAATATATATATATATATATATATATATATATATATATATATATATATATTTATGTGTATGCATATATATATATATATATATATATATATATATCAGTCAGTTATGTGCTATGTGTGATATATATTTATGTGTATACATATATATATATATATATATATATATATATCAGTCATTTATGTGCAATGTGTGATACACCCTTAGGCAATCTTTTATCTTTCGATACATGACTGACAAGGCAGAATGGCAGTAGGTTGCCATTTCTTTCTGTGGTAGACCAGTTGCCAAGGCTATAGCACCTGGTCTGTTCTGTTATTTACCTATAGCTAGGGTGTAGGGTAGAAGGGGATTTATACCTTTCTCAAGGGTATTAGCACGTAAATGAACGTAATGGATTCAACTGGAATTTGAACTCACGTCTCCGATTCCGGGTGTAATAGCAAAATTGTACAAATCATGTAACAGCAAAATTGTCCAATTGTTAGATTAAGCTTTGAACCATTGTATGTTGGAAATGATTAAAGATATCTTACTGGAATTCTTTGAGGTTTTTATAACACTATTGAACTATACTTTGAGCAATAAGAATGGATAATTACTCTACAAGCTTAACAGAAGAATCATGATGAAATTGATCATAAACAAAAATTTACATAATTAATTAATCATAGCTAAGGATCAGAAGCTCATGAAGGATTGAAATAAAGTTCATATATATATATATATATATATATATATATATATATATATATATATATATATATTATTCCAGGATCATTTTTCAACTTATTCAAGATGATCTTCACCCTCCCTAACCTTTTTACTTACTGTCCTGCAGTACCAAGATGCCTTACAGATTTCACATACAATTTCATTTTCAAGTCTTTTTTGACAGCACTTTGGACTGTCATAGCTGAAACTCCTCTTTCATGTGCCAAACGTCTTATGGATTGAGTTGGATCTTTTCTAATTGATCTCTTTAGTTCTAAGTTGAAATGAGGATCCCTCTTCCTGTTATTAACTTGTGATCCAGTTTCCTCTTTTTTAATCTTATTTACCATTCTCTTGATGGTTCTTGAATGGACTTAGAAGATGGAAGCCAGAGTAGGAATGTTGGCACCATTACTGAAGGCCTGAATGATCTTTTCTTCCCACCATTGCTCAAATGGGAAGACAGTGGGTCTGACACAAAATAATTTTAAATTGCACTCTTTTTAGCTTTTTTTAGATCCTTCTTCCTGTTATGACCTTCTGGTCCAGTTTTCCTCTCTACTGTTCCCTCTTCTTTTAAATTTATTCACCATTCTCTTGATGGTTCTTGAATGAACTTTGGAGATGAAAGTCAGAGTATGAATGTTGGTACCATTACTGTAGGCCTGAATGATCTTTTCCTTCTCACCATTGCTCAGCTGAGTTGGTCTGACACAAAAAGATTTTAACCTGTTCTCTTTCTAGCTGAATAACTCTTTAAAGGGTTTTTCAGTGATTCTTATAATAAATGGTATCAAAATTGTTAAATGTCTGATATGAAAACCTGGAAAAAAGAACTTATTTTAGTAGTTCTTTTAGATATTAAACGATTTGTGGGATAGACAATTATGGTGTTACACCCAGTATATGTGTGTATATATATATATGTGTGTGTGTGTGTGTACGTGTACACACACATACATGGTGCGATGGGTAAATTTACGCAATTTTATATTTTTAATTTCATGCATGCTCATTGTTTGTTTTTGATTTTGTTGACCGCACAGTATCGTAGGGTCAGTTGGGCACCATCTGTGAGGGAAAATGGCACAATGATGCAATTCACTCTGCCAGAAATCTGGAAGAACCATGCTGTACTGCTTGACATTTGTGCTGAAAGCCTCAATACAAACATTTCAGAGCGTTTGGGTGTCAATTTGAGGAGAGTGCAGAGAATTTGGAAAGAGATGGAAGAGTCTAATGGGGATTACAAAGGTATGGCAGCTTGTAAAAATCACTCTGGTAGTTCTGTTTAAAAAAAAAAAAGAAATCCCAAATTTTTTGGTGAGGGCCTCAGGCTCAACAAGAAATCCTACATCAAGTGTCTATTGGCTCAAGTATAAATCTGACCTGTGTCTACCTTTTGACTCAAGTATAAAACTGATCTATGCCAAACTTTTGACTCAAGTATAAAATTTACTCATATCTATCTTTTGATTCAGGTATAAATGAGATCCATTTTTAACCATTTTATTCTTGTAATTAGGATGGCACAATGGTAGTTGTGGAATCTTCCTCGTCAAGCCAGTTAACCCCTGCTAGGAAATGCTCTATTTCTGTTGTAATTTTCACCATCACAATCTTGCAAATATTAACAAGAATTCATTAGTTAATCACCTTCAATCTAGCTTGCTGATTGGTCAGTTCTGACCAATCAAACTGCCTGCATGTGACAAATCTGTTTTCCCGCTCAATATGCTCGGAGCCTCCCACTATCTTATAAAAACAAAACACGTGTAAACTCTCTCTCTCTCTCGCGCGCATCTCATTCCTCATTTGCCAAGATGTAATCTTCAAGAACTCCCGTTTTAGCCTTTGCGGTCAGATGTTAAAGACCATTACCAACATTCACGCAAGTACGAACTCTGAAATCTCTTCTGAACTTTTACCAACTTGTACAATACACAACTCCAAACATGCTAAAGAAACTTTATTCTTCTAAACTACAATTTAATAATTACTTTCACTTTATGAGCTTAGGTACAAATATTACCTAATCTAAGAGACACAACTCTGTCTAATCTTTTCACTCAGTATTCATGTATGTATATCAAACACTAATAAATTCAATTGTTACGTTTTGAAACAAGATGTTTATGAATTATTATTCTATGTCTTGTATTAATTGTTGTGGATGGAAGATTATTGAACACACACAATTTTAAGCCTTCTGATAATTCAAGCCTTCTATTCCTCTCCAACACACACACATCACACATTCCACAACAAATTGGTGATCCCGACGTTTGACGTTCCGCAAGAAATTGGTCTCCCTGACATTCAGATAAACTGTTGCAACAAAATTGATGACCCCAACGCTCGACGTTCAACATTACCAACAAAATAATGGATTGCAGTTTGAATTCCAGTCAAGTTCATTACATTCACTTAATGCTAACACTGTTGGGAAAGGTGTGAATGCAGCTCTTTCCACCCTCCTAGCTACGGGTAAATAGTAGGACAAACTGGGTTCTATATCCTTAAGTGGTAACTGATCTAGGAGAAGGAAAACTCTGAATTCAAAACTGTATGTTGTCCTTGCAAGGCACATGTTATGCAGCTAAGGAAAGGATTATTCGTATTGACTCACTGACTTAAACTACCGTTGACTCCTTTATTAATTCTTGTATAAATTGAATCTATGCCTAACTTTTTGACTCAGTTGCAAGATGAACAGATCTACCTTTTGACTCAACTTATTTTATTAGCTTTGTCCATATTTCACATCCATAACCAACTGAATCTAATATTTCATTATACATTAGCTTCAAAAGGTTAAAACTGTACTGGTTAGCCCCTTGTCCTTCATTTGGCCCCCTTTTTCTTTTTTTTTTGGTCCCTTATGAGTTTAAGCATTGCATCTTTGGGGATTATTTCTTTTTTCTTATTTTCCTTTCATCTCCTGTTGTGCTTAAAAAGACAGGTAATGAGATCGAAGTGAGGAAGAAGGGAAGTGATGCATTATGGGAAACATGGCTGTGATTAATTGAATTTATCTTGTAGGAATGTTATCAACATTATACAGGTAAAAAAAAAATAAGGATAATTATACGATGGCATTAAAATGCGAAAAAGATCAATGAAGAACCAAATATGGAAGAAAGAGATGAAGAAATGAAAAGGATAAGGAAAATAAAAGAACAAAGCTGTGTAATGAAAAAGGAAAGAAATGAATGAAAGAAAGAAAAAGAGAAAAAGAAAAAATAAAGAATGGAAAAAGAAAAAAACTTTCTGTTTTTAAATTGGTGAAGATAAAGAGAAATGCAAAAAGAAGATTAAAGATTTGTGAAGAATGAAGAAAGTTATTACAAGAGGAAAGGGATGAAAAATATGATATAAAGTAAATTATAGAAAAGAAAAAGAATGAAAAAATCAAATAAAGAAAGAAAAAAGGAACAAAAAGATAAATGAATGAAAAAAACAATAAAGGAAAGAAAAAGAATGAAAAAAGCAAGGAAGAAAGAAAAAGAATGAAAACAGCAAAGGAGGAAAGAAAAAGTCAAAACAACAAAGGAAGAACGAAAAAGAATGAAAAAAGCAAAGGAAGAGAGATAAAGAATGAAAACAGCAAAGGAAGAAAGGAAAAGTTGAAACACCAAAGGAAGAAAGAAAAAGAACGAAAATACAGAATGAAACAAAACAAGAATGAAGAAAAGAAAAAAGGCTTATGTATACACGATTAATAAAAAAAAAAGAGAACATAAAATGGTACACATAAAAAATATTCATTCATGTACAATGTATACACATGCTGTCATGTGAGATTGCACACATACATACATCCCCATACACACATTTGCATACACATATACACAAATACATGTACAAATACATGCATAGACACATACATATATAAACAAACACATATATGCATATAAACACAAAAATACATGTACACATTTGCACAAACACAAATACATGAACAGACACATACGCATACATGCACATACAGTAACAGATGCACACACACACACATACACACACACAGCCACCACAACACATACATGCGCAGACACAGACACACACACACACACCCACACACACACACACACTTACAGTCCTGGGTATGATGATAAACTACATCCTGCAGCAACATCACTGATTGAAAGACTGGAGGGTTCGAGTAGCATGGAACCATGTCTTAATTGCTGATGCTTCCTAGTCCACCCTGACCCAAGGCAGTAGCACCTGTTAGGGTCTCAGATATGGGCAAATAGCGACAAACAAAAAATCTACTATAAAATTATAAAAATACATTTTTATAGTAAAAATACCAGCAATACTTTCTTATATAAAAAAAAATTAATAACACCATCAGTAGGTAAAGGCATAAAATTGTGTTCAAAATATTTAGTCAGCATTAAATAACCTATAGATGTTGATATGCCGCTAAACAAAATCAACTAACCAACATTCATATACACACACACAAATTCGCAAAAACGCATACTTGCACAGAGACACACATATGCATGCACAAACACATATACATGCACAGACACACACAAACATATACACCAGTAGTGACTGCAGCACTCAGCCTACTCAAGTTATTTCAGACTAACAAGCGATATCTCAGCCGAATAGAAAATCCATTTATTCTTAACTTGTAATAATTTACGACTCGAGCTGAAAAATTTCAATCCAAACTATTAAGAATAAAAACATTCTGAATGGTTTTAAATGTTTTGTTTTTCTGGTATATTATTGTTCCTCCCTTATAAAACTCGAGAGCCACTCAAGGTAGAGAGTTACTGAATGAAAGGTGGAAATAAGAATTTTGTGTAATATGGGGATATTTTTTTAAATGTTATTCGGAAAATGCTATAAAAGGATATCACCAATGTTCTTGCATGAAAATTATTCCAGTCATTTCAGAGAATAAATATCACCGTTCACAGATTTGTATTGATAATGAGCAGGCAATAACCTCTCAAAGAAGTTGGTGTTTGTCTATAGAGAGAAGGAAGAATGCAAGAGAAAATATAAGATAGAAAGAAAAAGTAAAAATAGATCAGTGACAACAAAAGTAATTTTCATTGCTGAACGTGTTCAAAATGGATACACAGCAATTCAAAAAATGCTGAAAATTCTACAGAAATACCTAAGATCTTTTTTCCAATTGTCATATTATTTATACCAATCTGTCTTGTCCACAGAATTGATCTGGGAATTTAACTATATTGTTGACATGGAAAAAAAAAAAAATCTCTTACTATAAAGGTAATTTACATTAACCAGAAAAAAAGGCTTAGACAGAAGCGTCTATCTTTTTAAATTTGGATTTTTTTTTTTTTTAATGTTACTATAACAACAAGAACATTTCGATTTCATTTTTGCCTTGAAAAAGTTGGCAAAATCTAAGATCTTTTTTCCAATTGTCATTTTATTTATACCAGAAATACCTTTATTAGAAAAGCAGAACTTATATTAAATTAGCTAGTACAAAAAAAATGCTAATATCTAGGAAGTCTTTTAACAAAGGACAGAAAATGCGACGCTGAAATCCAAAGGCACATCGAGATAGTGAAAGATGCCTTCCAAAAACTAAGCAAAGTATTAAGAAACAGGCAAATCTCATTAGAAACAAAGAAAAGATTACTTGCCCTTTATCACTTTGCATATGACTTCATTTGTTGTACAAAATGTTTATCCTGCCACTGAAGGTAACTTTGATGCATGAATTTGAATTTCATACTTGTGTTGGCATATCCTGCTATGGCAACAGAAAAAAACTTTAAGTGAAATTAACAATAATGATATTGCTATTGTGAGACCTGAGTAAAGAGTGCTAAAGGTTAACTCTTATGTGATATCTGTCATCTTATATGGCCGTGAATTCTGGAGAATCTTCTCACAGAGATGAAAAGATTTGAAGCAACAGAAATGTGGTTTTACAGAAGGATGCTGAGAATACCATGGACTGAACATGTGAGCAGCAACAAAGTTTAAGAGAAAATGGAAACAGAAAGGACACTTACTGTAAATTGTGACATACCAGTCAACCTGGCTTACAAGTCAACCTCTAGTTTTTTAACTCAAAATTCGGAGTGAGGCCGATACTTACAATATAGATTGGCACCCAAACATATGGTAGGCTACCAGTAACTCAAAAATATTTTTTAAGCTTGAAAACCCATATTTTACACTGCAATTTTTGGTATACATAACACCAGAAAGAATTAAAATTTTGATGGGACATAATGAGGAAAGAAGACTGGGAAAATTTAACACTCACAGAACATATTGAAGGCAAGAGGGACAGAGGAAAGCATTTATGCAAGCTTGTTAGGTAAGCTTACATAAATGGATGTGAGAACAAAAAGACAAAATTTACCAAGAATCACAAAACGCAGGAAGTTTTTGAAGTGCTGTGATCGCTCACGTCCTGAAGGGATCTGACACATAGAAAAACAAGAAGTATTTGTCACACCCTAGATCAGGCCAGAATAGACTCTAAACACAGTGTCCTCCAGAGTAGACAGGTGCATGGTTGAATTGACCTACTGGCCACTGAGATATGGAGATATAGATATATAAACACCCCCACCTGTGGTAAGAAGGACACTCTATCTAACATCACACATGAAAATATAAGGTTCACATTTGGATGAAGGCCTGAGGACAAACACAGATATTATAATACTATGTATAACAGTTTTGTGTTATCATTAGTCATAGCAATGATAATATTACAATTTAAAAGAGTCTCTTCCCGTTGAATATTCCTATCCAAATTTATTAAAGGAGATAAGGAAATTGAACATAGAATAAACTGTGCTAGTAGTTTTGCCCAACACCACAAGTTGCTGCGAAACTAAAACATTAACCTAAAAACTATAGTCACGTTCTAAGTTTTATCAGTTGGAGACATATCAGATGATATCGATATCATGCATGGCACCAGACTCATTGAGAAAAGTTTAAACTGTCAGCTGTATAAAACCACTTTCTAAGATTAATGGTTAAAATAGCTTTGAGTAAGTGAATCCTGTAGGTCTTAGAGAGGACCATAATTCTTCAAACATTATGAACTGGCAATACAGAATCACAAACAAAGAACTTTACCAAATAACAGAAACTAGATCACTTGAAGACTTTCAACAGTAGCAACAACTAAAATGAATATTGCAAGCAACACCCTCAAATCATTATTTTCTCTTCAAATAATGAAATAATCAAGATGTGGACAATCCACTCTACTTCAAATAAAAGGTTAAGAAGGAAATTTCTATCAATACTGTAAAGAGCAATAACAGCCACTTGACTTGAGAAACTTATTTTTTTAAATATATAGTATGTCAAACTTATTCAGAAATATCGAAATTGTCAGTTGCATACAACCACTTTCTAAGATCAGTGGTTAAAAATGGCTTTGAGTGAGTGATGTCTGTGAATCTTGGTGAAGACAGACTCTTTCAAACATTGTGGACTGACGCTACAGAATCACAAACAATGAACTGTATCAAATAACTTAAACTACGTCACTTGAGTACATTCAACTAAAATGAATAGCACATGTAACACAATGATAAAATAATGGCATAAAGATTATGACATTCCACACAACTTCAAACAAAAGGTAAGAAAGGAAATACCCCTCAATAAACAATAACAGCTACGGGACTTGAGAAACCAATTATTCTGATAAATTATTTTGATAGAAGGATTTATTACATTTCATCCAAAAGTAGCAGTGGCTGCTAAGTAAATGTATATCAAATGTTTCTTTATAAGGAAATGGCTAATATCACCATTACCATTTATTATCTAAGGTCTCCAGTGTGAGTTAAACTCATGTTTGTCATGAACAGGATATTCTGTATTTGCATACACCTCATTAAGATTAGAAAATCAGAAGTATCTTAACGGTGAGCTGTCTACAACTGCTTTCACAGAAATTAAAATGTCTTTAAGCATGTACACCCTGTGTGTCTCAGCAGGGAGACTAGCCTTCGTCAAATCTCTTGTGAGTGGAACTACAGAATCACAAAGAACTTTACCAGATAGCAGAAAAAACATTACTTGAGAACATTCAACAACTAAACTGGATATCATATGTCCCCCAAAGAGAAACTAATAATATAATCAAGATGTTGACATTCCACAGTACTTCAAACAAAAAGTAAGGAGAGAACACTCAATCAATACTGGAAAGAGTGATGACAGGTACTCGACTTGAGAAACCTATTTTCTTAAAAATGTGTTTTAAGAGAAATCTTTCATAATTTTCAGTTGAAAACAGAATTGGCTGCTTGGTCAATGAATGCCAATTAATTGGCTAATATTACTATTACCATACTCATTTTAGTCCTTGGTATGATGATAAACTACATCTGGCAGCAAGACCCCTGATTGAGAGAATGGAGGCTTTGAGGAGAATAGAACCACTTCTTAATTACTGTTGCTCCCCAGTCCACTCTGACCCAGGGTGGTAACACCTGGTAGGGTCCCAGCTATGGGCAAATAGTGAACCCTGAACAAAAGCAAAACACTATGAAAATATAAAAATACATGACCAGCAATACCTATTTATAGCAGAATTACCAACAATAGATTTTATATCAAAATGACCAACAATATATTTTATCATAGATATAGTAGAATTACCAACAATAGATTTTATATCAAAATGACCAACAATACATTTTATAGTAGATATAGTAGAATTACCAACAATACATTTTATATCAAAATGACCAACAATACATTTTATAGTAGATATAGTAGAATTACCAACAATACATTTTATATCAAAATGACCAACAATATATTTTATAGTAGATATAGTAGAATTACCAACAATACATTTTATATCAAAATGACCAACAATATATTTTATAGTAGATATAGTAGAATTACCAACAATACATTTTATATCAAAATGACCAACAATATATTTTATAGTAGATATAGTAGAATTACCAACAATACATTTTATATCAAAATGACCAACAATATATCTTATAGTAGATATAGTAGAATTACCAACAATACATTTCATAGCAAAATGACCAACAATACATTTTATATTAGTATAGTAGAATTACCAACAATACATTTTATAGCAAAATGAACAACAATACATTTTATCTGTATTTGAAGGCATGCAACTCTGTTCAAAATATTTAGATTTTGGCATTAAATAACCCATACAGCTTGATAGAGAAAATAATGATATAATCAAGATGTTAACGTTGCACACCTCGTCAAATAAAAGGTTAAGAAGGAAACCTCTATCAATATTGGAAAGACTGATAACAGCTACTGGACTTGAGAAACCTATTTCTTGCAGATATACAAACACAGATATAACAAGATGGGCACTGACCGTTTAAACTTTCTATACCATATTCCAAATGAGTCGAGCAATAGAAGACAATGTTTCTGCTTTCCTTCCTTTGGCCAATGTACTAACAATGAGGTTGGAGGGGGTGGAGTATACTGATAATATAGGTGTTTCAAGAAATGGGACTCAGGATAAACCTTTCCAAAACAGAAACTATGATCTGGAATTGGAATTAAAAAAGTGATGGCACCTACACTGTATCCATCATAAAAGTACAGTATGTGAAATTAGTAAATAATAAACACTTCAAATACCTCAGTGTATGGACCAGTTACAAGAAACTTAGTATTGAAGAAAAGGAAACAAAACATAGAAAAGGCTGCACTAGAGGTAGTTTCATCCAACAATGCAAATTGCTATGAAACTAAAACATCAACCTGAAAATTCAAGATATCAAGACTTTCATATGGATGTCATGCATGGTGCCAAACCTATTCAGAAATATCTAAACTGTATATAACCACTTCCTAATATCAACGGTGAAAAAAGGTTTTGAGCAGGTAATGCCTGAGGGACTTGGCAAAGACTAACCTTCTTCGAAAATTGTGGACTGGTGATACAGAATTGCAAAGAACAGAAACCACATCACTTGCCCAACAGCCGCAACAACTAAAATGTACAGCACATATAACTCGAAGAGAAAATAATAATATAATCAAGATGTTAACATTGCACACCTCATCAAATAAAAGGTTAGGAAGGAAATCACTACCAATATTGGAAAGACTGATAACAGCTACTGGACTTGAGAAACCTATTTTCCTGAAAAGATTGTTTCGGGAGAAAGATTACCTTAGAAAGATATACTGACAGTAGAACTGGCTTTTCGGTCAATGATTAAACTCATGTTCATAGTGAAGGAGATATTCAGTACAAGAGTACACCTCATTAAGATGAGAAAAGCATACCAAATCAGGGGGTAAAAGCAGGAACAGTAGCAGAAGCAGAAAAATATAAAAACAAGAAGAAGAAAAAAGGAATTCAAAATGTGTTAGAAATAATGAAAGAAAAAGTCAATTTGTAAACAAAGAAAATAGAAAGAACAAAAAAGAAAAACTGTGATGCGATAGAGTCAACTAGTGCAAATTAATTCTCAAAGGACTAGAAAACCATCTGCACTTGCATCTAACAATATTTAAACACCTTCGAAGGGAGGCAGAGTTTAACTTGTTGCACTGTGACCCCACACCACCTCCTCTTCATTTTCTTTTCTCACCAACCCCAGAATTTTCAATCACTGACAATATTTCTAATCTATCATTTAATCTACATAAGGAGATTTTGCTAATTCCCACTAGATGTCAGAGGAACTCATTGGTCATGTGTTCTCTACACAGGTAACAAATTTAAAACAGCTTCGAGCATCTGGGGAGGGGGGGGCTTCCTTTATCACCATTTGAAGCACTTACTGGACTTTTTTTTTTCTTGACTAATTATTGGTGGTGCAGCTTCATGATAGTGAGTTGGATTTAAAACAGTGAGGCTAACAGCACAATCATCTTTATAAGAATATGGAGAGCAGTGTTCAAGCCTAGTTAACATCAAGATTTTTGATTGCAGATTTTCTTGGCAACAGGCTATTTCTACTCATTCATTTCACTCAGTTTGGCTTTCAGCTGTACTAAGTTTAACTTAACTATAATGGGGAATAATACCTACCTACTGTCCTCCTCATCAAACAACTCATACCTTTAATATTTAAACTATATTCTGCAATTATATGAATCAGATAACATTTATTGTTGCATATTAGAATCATCTAGTATGTGGAGAGGCATCTAAGCTATTAGGTTGGTGCAAAAATAATGACGTAATAATGTCGTTTTTTGACGTATTTTTTAACATCAAAAAACAACATTATTATGTCATTATTTTTGCATCAACCTAATATATATATATATATATTGTGCAAAAAACTGTATATTTCTGAGCATTACATGCAGAAAGATTGATCTCTCTCTCCCTCTCTCTCTCTTTCTATATATGTATATATATATATATATATATATATATATATATATATATATATATATATATTAGGTTGGTGCAAAAATAATGACGTAATAATGTCATTTTTTGACGTTAAAAAATACGTCAAAAAACGACATTATTACGTCATTATTTAATCGGTCAGCTCAACAGAATATATATATATATATATATATATATGATATATAAATATATATATATATATATATATATATATATATATATATATATATATATATGTATGATAAACTCTCCCATCGATTTTGTTGTATTAGGATCTGACAGCCTCGTTTATTGTTTTTATGTTTGTGTCGCATGTAATACTTCAGTCCCACTAGTGACCTGCATACAAGCTCACATGTTGTGACCACAAGACAGCAACAGGAATATTTGCTGACACTTTTTGCCATTGTCTTTCATCTCTTTCCCAGTCAATACGACTGATTTCAAAATTTCTGATACCACTCTGGCATAAATATCTCCAGTTATTTCTATCCGGGGCAACTTACTCAAAGTTAGCATGAGGTAGATTGACAGCTGAGGGGTTACTCTTTTGCTAGTATTTATATCTGAGCCACTGCCGTCTATCATTCCTTTGTCCACTCTCAAGCTGGCTATACATGAGGGCCATGAATATATTCTCTTGTCACTCATCCATGCAACATGACCAGTCCAGCAAAGTTTTAACTGTATCACGAAAGTCTCAATACCACCAATATTTCATATACAAGCACGGTGGATAACGGTTTGGATCAAAGAATCGGAGAGCCGAGTTCAAATTCCAGTTGAATACATTACATTCAATTATCTGCTAATACCCTTGGGAAAGGTATGAATCCTCTTCTCCCTCTAGCTATGGGTAAATAGCAGGACAGACTGGGTTCTATAGCCTTGAATAGCAACTGGTCTAGGAGAAGGAGAACTTTGAATTCAAAACCTGTCTAGTGTCGCTTGCGGACCTTGTGGCACATAGTGCACCAGGTCTCTGTATTCGGCCCTTCAAAAAGTATAGTTGATTCTGCAAAAGCCTTCCCCACTATAAACAAATCATATTTGCTGGTGTCTGGGCTGTCGTTTCCTAGGAACTGAGTTGCTTGACCCTCATATGTCGAATATGACAGAAGAGTCCTATCTATATATCTCTATTGGGTGTGTTTCTAAAAATAAATACGCTAAAAATCCACCTGCTTCCCTGCCGTTCGCCGACGGCTTAGTGGTAGAATCTCCGGCTGATACCAATTCAGTCAGGTTTCGATCTGAGCTAGAGGCAACCGGATGTCTAGCCACACTGATGAGCTGTGAAACAGTGAAACAGTCTGTCTGCGGATGACGTTATATATATATATATATATATATATATATATATATGTGTGTGTGTGTGTGTGTGTGTGTATGTATATTTATGTGTATATATATATATGTGTGTGTGTATATATGTATGTATGTATATATATATGTGTATATATATATATATATATGTGTGTATGTGTGAGTATATATATATATATATATATGTATGTATGCATGTAATTTATAGCTTTTAGGATTGGTTGTGGAGACTTATCCGCTGCCTTTTGCATTGAGCAATGTGTGTAAGTATTTAAACCAATTTACATCAAATGTTATGACATATCTAAATGGATTGATTCATTCATTTTTTACTGCTTATCAACCCTTTGCAGGTTATTTAAAGCCAGAGAATATTTTTAGATTGTAACAATTTTTAAAGATAATAATGGTTTATTGATACAAGTTCTACTAAATTAACCCATAGCTGGGGAAAGAAGAAGTGGTGTCATACTTTTCACAAGAGTATTTGCATAAAACTTATTATAATGAACCCAACTAGAATTGGATCTCGGATTAACAATTCCAAATTGTTATCCATTACACCGTCCACACATCCAAACTTGCAGAACCTGGTATTCCCAAACAGTCGCACATCTAGGTACTGACCAGGCATGATGTTGCTTAACTTTGGTGATTGTACCGGTGTTTCAATGTGGTGGCTGTAAGCATATATTTAAGGAATGGTTAGTTACAATGATATATTCGTCATTGCAATTGGTTCCCAGAAATGGAAATTATTTTGACTCAACCTAATTTTCTAATTTTATGTGCTGTGTCCCTTCAGGATATCGACGATCATGGATCTCCAAAACCTCCTATTCCTTGTAGACTTTAGCAAAATTTGTCCCTTTGTGCCCAATTCTCCCATTCACACAAGCTCATCCTTGAGCCTTCAATATGTCCCATGAGTCTCAAATTGTCCAAGACTTCTTTCCTCAATCACTTTCTGATTCTGAATACGAGTGTCCATTTCTTCTTAAAACTTCTTTGTTGTTTATGCATCCACTGCTATACAAGAGGATTGATATCAAATTGATATCACTCAGCAATTTAGTACTTTCCTTATTTCTTAGTATTTTTTTTTTAGCTTTTAAAATCCATCTTTTGCTAATCCAATAAGAACGACAAAGTTGACGAAAATATAATCTTTGTTGCCTTATTTATCATAACATTTCAGCCAATATTTGCTCTGGTCTTCTTCAGGTAGTTGGAATGTCAGACTGAACCCTTTATTTCTCTCTAGTTCCACATGCCAGTTATCAGGCATCTCCTGTTAATTCTCCAAGTTCCTCACCACCTTAACCAGATATTGAACTCACAACTGTTTGGTTCCTGTCACTGGATCTGATTAACACCCTTATCCACTGAACCATGTATCCTTGAGGATATCTATGTATGAATTTCTGTGACTTATAAATTTAATGTCTTCAGTATCTTTTTTTACCAGTGCTCATACTGCAATTTTTGATGTTATCATTTCATGATTTTTACCATAGCTCATATTGCTTATAATTGCTTTTCTCTGGCACTCCTTATTGCTGGTTCCCATATTGTATTCATTTCTACACTTGGTCAGCTCAGGAGATTTTTGTGGCTTAGCATATGTGCTGATTCCTTAAATTTACGAATTTTCCAACGATGTTCTTTGTCTATGATTTCAAACTGATGCCACAGAGGCCTGTGATCTCCCTTTTCTCTCCATATGTGGTCAGCCATGCCTGATTTTTCCACTTCCTCTCAAGTTACAGCTTTTTTTTGAACCCTTACCATAAGGGGGAAATCTGTCACCCATTTATATTTCTTTCCGCACCTGCATGGGACAACATACACACAGTCTTTAGTCATGTTCTCTATGGAGGGGGTCTTACTCGGGAGAGATATCTGTGAAGTATTATCCAGCTTTTGAAGGTTGTCCTGATGTTATATGGACCACAGATCCTTTGTATTTTCTCCAATAAACCCTTCACATAAGGTGGGCAGACTGTTTTCTGAGTGTTGTTGTCCTTCTCTTGTAACTGCCTATACCAATTTATTGGGGCTGCTGCCATGTATCCAGGGTAGTTGTTACATTGTAGGGTACTACTTATACTGACCAATTCTTTATCTAATGTTCCTGGGTCATCACTTATGATTTTTGCTCAGTGTTGTAAGCAGCAAATGATCCTTTTCTTTATGCTGTATGGATGATGGATGTTGAAATTGAGGTACTGCCTGGTGAGTGGTGGTTTGCGATATACAGATGTCTTGAACCCCTGCTCAGTTCTGGATAACTCCTTCAGGCATGAATTCAATGTAGTCAAGGCTTGATGATGGCAGTAGTCTGCATGTAAATACAGGTGTCCTCGACTTACATTGGAGATCTGTTCCTATGGTGCAAAAGAACCCGATTTGGAACTCATCCACGTAAGCCCCCCATGAGTATGTTTTACGCTTGGCAGCCATAATGAAGGGCAAAAAGTTCCCCAAAAAACAACACAAATGAAAGATAACAATTGTAGCACGATTTAATATGGTGTGCAAACAATGCTGTCTTCTTCATGTGGTGCTCATGATGATGTATTATATCACGAGAGATGGTGCCATAACCATGAAATACAATATGTCAGGTCTGACATAACCCTAAGACCTTCTGTAATGTAAATTATGATAACTCCTTGATCCCAGAAATTCACCGAGAAGATTATCAGGCGATAAGAATAACAAAGATGAAGAAAATAGTCTATATATAAAAAATATAAATAATGATAACTCCTTATCCCAAAAAGTCAGAGAGAAGGTAATCAGGAAATAAAAATAAAAAAGGTGGGGATAATAGTCTATTTATAAATAATGATAACTCCCTGATCCCAGAAATTCACCAAGAATGTTATTAGGTAATAAAAACAACAAAGATGGAGATAATAGTCTGTATATAAAGAATATAAATAATGATAACTTCTCATCCCAAAAATTCAGGGAGAAGGTGATCAGGTGATAAAAACAACAAAGATGAGGGCTGCAGTCTGCATGTTAATACAGGGGTCCTTGACTTACATTGGAGATCTGTTCCTATGGTGCAACATAACCCGATTTTCGATATAAGTTGGAATTCACCTACATAAGCACCCCCCCCCATGTGTCTGCTTTATGCTTGGAAGCCATAATGAAGAGCAAAAAGTTCCCCAAAAAACAACAGAAATGAAAGATTACAAATGTAGCACGATTTAATATGGTGTACAAACAATGCTGTCTTCTGA
>OZ010611.1:30103683-30136183 GCA_963932145.1 Acanthosepion lycidas
AAGTCTTCCTGGGCCACATTAAATACAAATTAAACCAAAAAAGAACAAAAATCTTCTTAAACATTTGATTCCTCAAAATGGCCCTCTTTGATCACTATCACTTCTTCACAGATTATCGGCATTTTTTTCCCCAGACTGGAGGCAGATGGAAGATAGTTCTGCCCAGATTTGCCAGAGGTGAGCCTCATTTTTGGGTTATTTAGCTCTGACGTTTCAGTCAAGTTCATCCCACACCAGTTCAATGGGATTTAAGTCTGCCGATTGCACCAGCCAAGATAACAGTTGAAAGACATGCTGTTCCTCTTTGCTTTTAATGCACCTCTGGCAGAATTTACTAGTATGCTTTTGCTCATTATCTTACATGAGTACAAACCATTGACCCACAAGCTATGTTCCGGATGCTGCAGTAAGGCGTGATAGCCAGTATGATTCAATTTGCCCTTCACCTGATGCAAATCACCAACTTTGCAATTGTCAAAAGGAACCCCCCCGCCAACCCTCCCACCCTGCCAAACAATAATAGAGCCTCCTCCATGCTTTATGGTTGGTGTGATACAGGGGGTTGCAACACTTTCACCAACTCTTCACTGCACATAGACTCACGTATTTGACACAAAGATTTCAAACTTTCCACTGTTCTATTGCCCAGTTTTTGAGCACCTTGGCCCACTGGAGCATTTTCACATTTTGATTCCTCAATAGTGGTTTCTTGACAGCAATTCTACCATATTGGCCAGCTTCACAGAGACTTCTCTTCACAGTGGATGTTGAGGCATTTTTTCCCCAACATTGGTTCAGTCGTGCAGTCAGTCTTCTGTCATGTCAGCTAGTGACTGATGAAATTGTCCTCTGCTTTTGTTGTTGCTTTTAGTCTACCAGTCCTACTTTTGGTCTACCAGCCCTATTTTGGGTCTACCAACCCTACTATTGGTCTACCAGCCCTACTTTGGGTCTACCAGCCCTATTTTGGGTCTACCAACGCTACTTTTGGTCTACCAGCCCAACTTTGGGTCTACCAGCCCTATTTTGGGTCTATCAACCCTACTTTTGGTCTACCAGCCTTACTTTGGGTCTACCAGCCCTATTTTGTGTCTACAAACCCTACTTTTGGTCTACCAGCCCTACTTTGGGTCTATCAGCCCTACTTTGAGTCTACCAACGCTACTTTTGGTCTACCAGCCCTATTTTGGGTCTACAAACCCTACTTTTGGTCTACCAGCCCTACTTTGGGTCTGTCAGCCCTACTTTGAGTCTACCAACGCTATTTTGGGTCTACTAGCCCTATTTTGTGTCTACCAACCCTACTTTTGGTCTACCAGCCCTACTTTGGGTCTATCAGCCCTACTTTGAGTCTACCAACCCTATTTTGGGTCTACCAGCCCAACTTTGGATCTACCAGCCCTATTTTGTGTCTATCAATCCTACTTTTGGTCTACCAGACCTACTTTGGGTCTATCAGCCCTACTTTGAGTCTACCAACCCTACTTTTGTTCTACCAGCCCTATTTTGGGTCTACTAGCCCTACTTTTAGTCTACCAGCCCTATTTTGGGTCTACCAACCCTACTTTTGGTCTACCAGCCCTATTTTGGGTCTACCAACCCTACTTTTGGTCTACCAGCCCTACTTTGGGTCTATCAGCCCTATTTTGGGTCTACCAGCCCCACTTTGGGTCTACCAGCCCTACTTTTGGGTCTACCAGCCCTATTTTGAGTCTGCCAGCCCAACTTTGGGTCTACCAGCCCTACTTTGAGTCTACCAACCCTACTTTTGGTCTACCAGCCCTATTTTGGGTCTACCAGCCCTACTTTTAGCCTACCAGCTCTATTTTGGGTCTACCAACCCTACTTTTGGTCTACCAGCCCTATTTTGGGTCTATCAATCCTACTTTTGGTCTACCAGCCCTAATTTGGGTCTATCAGCCCTACTTTGGGTCTACCAGCCCTACTTTTGGGTCTACCAGCCCTATTTTGGGTCTGCTAGCCCAACTTTAGGTCTACCAGCCCTATTTTGGGTCTATCAACCCTACTTTTGGTCTACCAGCCCTACTTTGGGTCTATCAGCCCTACTTTGAGTCTACCAACCCTACTTTTTGTCTACCATCCCTATTTTGGGTCTACCAGCCCTATTTGGGTCTACCAGCCCTATTTTGTGTCTACCAACCCTACATTTGGTCTACCAGCCGTACTTTGGGTCTATCAGCCCTACTTTGAGTCTACCAACCCTACTTTTGGTCTACCAGCCCTATTTTGGGTCTACCAGCCCTACTTTTGGTCTACCATCCCTATTTTGGGTCTACTAGCCCTACTTTGGGTCTACCAACCCTACTTTTGGTCTACCAGCCCTACTTTGGGTCTATCAGACCTATTTTAGGTCTACCAACCCTACTTTTGGTCTGCCAGCCCTATTTTGGGTCTATCAGCCCTACTTTGGGTCTACCAACCCTACTTTTGGTCTACCAGCCCTACTTTTGGTCTACCAGCCCTACTTTTGGGTCTACCAGCTCTATTTTGGGTCTACCAGCCCAACTTTGGGTCTACCAGCCCTATTTTGGGTCTACCAACCCTACTTTTGGTCTACCAGCCCTACTTTGAGTCTACCAGCCCTATTTTGGGTCTACCAGCCCTACTTTTTGTCTACCAGCCCTATTTTGGGTCTACCAACCCTACTTTTGGTCTACCAGCCCTACTTTTGGTCTATCAGCCCTATTTTGGGTCTACCAACCCTACTTTTGGTCTACCAGCCCTACTTTTGGTCTATCAGCCCTACTTTGAGTCTACCAACCCTACTTTTGGTCTACCAGCCCTACTTTTGGTCTACCAGCCCCACTTTGGGTCTACCAGCTCTATTTTGGGTCTACCATCCCTACTTTTGGTCTACCAGCCCTACTTTTGGTCTACCAGCCCAACTTTGGGTCTACCAGCCCTACTTTGCGTCTACCAGCCCTACTTTTGGTCTACCAGCCCTATTTTGGGTCTACCAGCCCTACTTTGGGTTGACCAACCCTATTTTGCGTCTTGTTTTTTTTCCCATTCCCTAATGTCTCCTAACAGTATAATCTACTGTAGTTCTGGGAATTTTTTTTTTTTCAAATTCTCTGTTCGAATTATTATTGCAACATTTCAGCTGCTGTGCTCTCCAGCCATCATCAGTTGTATATCAATCTGGCTAACCTTTTCTGCCTTGCTTGGTGTGAAATGATTTAAAAAAAAAAAAAATTATACTTAAATTCTAAAACTGTTGTAATTTCTACAACGCATAATGAGGAAAGAGGGCTTGGAAAATTTGGCTTTGATACATGATTACATCAGACATTTGTTGTTTTCCATTCTCTCCCCCTACACATTTACGATTTCTTCAATAAAAACATTATTTATTCTGAAAAAGGCCTTTCAAAGGAGAAAATATTGCATATGATGTTTTCCATTTTGTCATTCATTTACACACCAATTCTATTTTGTCATTTAATTACCCACCAATGGTAATTTTCACAATGCTTTTTTTTTGTTTGTTTTGCTGTAGATTTCCTGACTTCCAGGAATAATTATGTATAACGTACACATTTTACAATCTATGTCAAAATATTCCTATTTGAAATTATGTTTTAATTTTCATATAAGACAAAACAGAAAACTTCTCCTGAGTATGACGATAAACTACATCCAGCAGCAAAGTCTCTGATTAGTAGGTTTTGAGGAGCATGGAACCACCTCTTAATTGCTGTTGTTCCTAGGTTTGCCCAGAACCAGAATGGTAGCACCTGTTAGGTCCTAGCATTGGGCAAATAGTTAACCCCCCAAACTGGAGTCAAAACACAATAAAAGTGTAAAAATAGGTTTTTATAGTTAAATCACCAGCAATACATTTTCACAAAAATAATTATTACCAACAATAGATTTGACTCTCAACAAAACCCTATTTACAAAAATATGTCAATGAAACCTCATCTCCTACAAACTGATTTCTTACAAAAAATACATATTCTGTTCATCCTAAAAATTCTGTTGGCATTTAATAACCCATTGAGGTTGATATGCCATAAAACAAAATGAACCAAACCAATCTAAACCAAAGAATATATATTCTATTCATATGAATCTATCCTAAAAATGTTGTCGACATTAAATAACCCATTGAGGTTGATATGCCATAAAACAAAATAAACCAAACCAAACCAAAATAGAAAATGAATTTGGTGTACTGCATTAAAATTCCAAGTAGCATTTCAAGCAAGCCACAATAAAATTAGATCTCATTAGGATTTGTTTAGTATCTCCACCCTTCAGGCTTTGAAGGTAATTTGCCAAATAAAATAAGTTTTATGAATAAAATCAGATAATAGAAATGTCTACTGAATTCAAGTTTTTGTCCATCGTAAAAAGGCAATTATCTTTGCAAGCATCTCATCCTAAAAGTTTATAAATAAAAGAAATGATTGCAAAAGGTGTGTTCTTACCTTTCCATATGTGAAGTGGAAAGCTTCTATTTTAACATTTGCATCAATATAAACTTAAGTAAATTACAGGCGATAAAGATTCACTCATATATGGAATCATTGAAAGTAGATAATATATATTAACAAGTGATATATTGCCTGTCTGTCCACATAATACCTCCAAAGATTCTCATTGACACTTTGCACTTTCTTGGGCTCATGTTTTGAACTCTGTCAAGATTGGACAGTGAATGGGTTTGGCTGATTTTGTTTAGCAGCATATCAACCACATTGGGTGATTGTTATATACCATATCTATGAACAATATTAAGTATGTCCCTATTCTCATAAATATGTTGGACAATATTGTAAGTGGGGGGTAATATGATGTCTAAGTAGTCCACCATTAGCCATGGTTTACCTACTTCATGCCACTGATGAGTATTTTATTTGGTTGATGTTATAAAGATTACTATTCGATTTCCAACCTCTGTTTTGGTTATTGCTAATTCAGTAACCCTTTCTAGATTACAATAGATAGATAGATAGATAGATAGATAGATAGATAGATAGATAGATAGATATTGAAGACAGGGATTCATAGATAGATAGATATTGAAGATAGGGATTCATAGATAGATAGATAGATAGATAGATAGATAGATAGATAGATATTGAAGACAGGGATTCATAGATAGATAGATAGATAGATAGATATTGAAGACAGGGATTCATAGATAGATAGATAGATAGATAGATATTGAAGACAGGGATTCATAGATAGATAGATAGATATTGAAGACAGGGATTCATAGATAGATAGATAGAGAGATAGATAGATATTGAAGACAGGGATTCATAGATAGATAGATAGATATTGAAGACAGGGATTCATAGATAGATAGATAGATAGATAGATAGATAGATAGATAGATAGATAGATAGATAGATAGATATTGAAGACAGGGATTCATAGATAGATAGATAGATAGATAGATATTGAAGACAGGGATTCATAGATAGATAGATAGATAGATAGATAGATAGATAGATAGATAGATAGATATTGAAGACAGGGATTCATAGATAGATAGATAGATAGATAGATAGATAGATAGATAGATAGATAGATAGATAGATATTGAAGACAGGGATTCATAGATAGATAGATAGATAGATAGATAGATAGATAGATAGATAGATATTGAAGACAGGGATTCATAGATAGATAGATAGATAGATAGATAGATAGATATTGAAGACAGGGATTCATAGATAGATAGATAGATAGATAGATAGATAGATAGATAGATATTGAAGACAGGGATTCATAGATAGATAGATAGATAGATATTGAAGACAGGGATTCATAGATAGATAGATAGATAGATAGATAGATAGATAGATAGATAGATAGATAGATATTGAAGACCGAGATTCATAGATAGATAGATAGATAGATAGATAGATAGATAGATATTGAAGACAGGGATTCATAGATAGATAGATAGATAGATAGATAGATATTGAAGACAGGGATTCATAGATAGATAGATAGATAGATAGATAGATAGCTAGATATTGAAGACAGGGATTCATAGATAGATAGATAGATAGATAGATAGATAGATAGATAGATAGATAGATAGATAGATATTGAAGACAGGGATTCATAGATAGATAGATAGATAGATAGATAGATATTGAAGACAGGGATTCATAGATAGATAGATAGATAGATAGATAGATAGATAGATAGATAGATAGATAGTGTTATATACTGTACCTATGAACACTAATGGGTATGTCCCAATCCTCATAAATTTGTTGGTCACTATTGTAAGTGAGTGTAATATGCTGTCTAAGTAGTCCACAACTAGCAGTGGTTTACCTACTTCATGCCACTGGTGAGTAGTGTATTTTGTTGATGCTATAAAGATAACATTTCATTTCCAACCTCTGTTTTGGTTATTCCTCATTCAGTAAATTTTTATACGTTACAACAGTTATTTAATGCCAAAATCTAAATAATTTGAACACAATTTTATGACTTCAACTAAATATATTTTTAATGCAATTGTATGCCTTCAACTACAGATAAAATGTATTGTTGGTCATGTATTGCTGGTATTTTTACTATTAAAATGTATTTTTATACTTTCATAGTGTTCTTGTTTATGGAGAGGGTCCCTAACAGGTGCTACCATTCTGGGTCAGGGTGAACCTTAGAACAACAGCAATTAAGAGGTGGTTCTATACTCCTCAAAATCTCTTGATCAGAGATCTAGCTGCCAGATATAGTTTATCATCATACCCAGGGCTACAGTGAATGATTTGCAACCACGAACATGGCCTAGCTGTTATGGTTTGATCTGGTGGAACGAAGGAATGTAACTTGTCTGAACATCATAGAGTAGAGAGAGGGTAGTAACATTTCTTCTGCGGGATAAGAATTGCAGGATGCAGAATAATTCATCACCCACAACTTTATATAATCGCTTTTGAAATCTACCGAGGCTGTACAGTGAGGAAGAGGCAGTGTGGGGAAAATTAAATAACACTAATAAATAAAATAATAATCTCTTTTCCCTCCAGTTGTACGTAAATTGCAGAAAAGACTGGGTTCTATAGCCTTGGCTGGCAACCATCTAGGAGAAAGACAGCACTGAATTCAAAATCCCTAACATGGGTTAAATAGTCTCAATAAGAGGAAAAAGGCAATACCATATAAATATTATATAGTGTATAAATATTATATAGGATACAAATATTATATAGTGTATATATATTATATAGTATATAAATATTATATAGTGTATAAATATTATATAGGATATAAATATTATATAGTATAGAAATATTTTATAGTGTATAAATATTATATAGTATATAAATATTATATAGTGTATAAATATTATATAGTGTATAAATATTATGTAGTATATAAATATTATATAGTGTATAAATATTATGTAGTATATAAATATTATATAGTGTATAAATATTATATAGTATATAAATATTATATAGTGTATAAATATTATATAGTGTATAAATATTATATAGTATATAAATATTATACAGTGTATAAATATTATATAGTGTATAAATATTATATAGTGGATAAATATTATATAGTGGATAAATATTATATAGTGTATAAATATTATATAGTATGTAAATACAAAACAGTTTTGGGGGGAAAAATAAAAAATGGAGAAGACAAATAATAATAGAATGCTGAATGAAAAAGTAGAGATGATAAAAAAGGGAGAATTATGAAGAAGAAGGTAAGAAGTATGGGAAGAAGAAAAATTGAGCAAAAGGAAAAAAAATAAAAATAAAAATGAATGAAACAAAATATCATAGATTTACAGCATTTAAAAAAAAAATATCATGTCCCATCCAAACATAAAAGATCACGACTCCACACACATTCATTTTCTTTATCATACAGGTTCACCTATTGCCCACTGTACATTCCTTCTTGGCCTTTTGTACAGGAGTAAAGGTTTAACCATTATTTCCTTTTTAGAATTGGGTTTCCAGTTCCTCCTAAAGTTTACTTCAACTCTATACTTCTAATGTCTCCACCTAAACTCTGAAATTTTATATACTATTTATTTATTTTTTCTTTAATAGGAGTCAATAGGCTCACCTATCATCCAATTCACACCCCTCTTCTTAGAGGTTTATCCCTTGTTTCCTGTTTAGGATGGAGTTTCCAGTTCCTCCTAAAGTTTACTTCAACTCTATACTTCTAATGTCTCCACCTAAACTCTGAAATTTTATATACTATTTATTTATTTTTTCTTTAATAGGAGTCGATAGGCTCACCTATCATCCAATTCACACTCCTCTTCTTAGAGGTTTATCCCTTGTTTCCTGTTTAGGATGGAGTTTCCAGTTCCTCCTAAAGTTTACTTCAACTCTATACTTCTACTGTCTCCACCTAAACTCTGAATTTTTATATACTATTTATTTATTTTTTCTTTAATAGGAGTCAATAGGCTCACCTATCATCCAATTCACACTCCTCTTCTTAGAGGTTTATCCCTTGTTTCCTGTTTAGGATGGAGTTTCCAGTTCCTCCTAAAGTTTACTTCAACTCTATACTTCTAATGTCTCCACCTAAACTCTGAAATTTTATATACTATTTATTTATTTTTTCTTTAATAGGAGTCAATAGGCTCACCTATCATCCAATTCACACCCCTCTTCTTAGAGGTTTATCCCTTGTTTCCTGTTTATGATGGAGTTTCCAGTTCCTCCTAAAGTTTACTTCAACTCTATACTTCTAATGTCTCCACCTAAACTCTGAATTTTTATATACTATTTATTTATTTTTTCTTTAATAGGAGTCGATAGGCTCACCTATCATCTAATTCACACTCCTCTTCTTAGAGGTTTATCCCTTGTTTCCTGTTTAGGATGGAGTTTCCAGTTCCTCCTAAAGTTTACTTCAACTCTATACTTCTAATGTCTCCACCTAAACTCTGAATTTTTATATACTATTTATTTATTTTTTCTTTAATAGGAGTCGATAGGCTCACCTATCATCTAATTCACACTCCTCTTCTTAGAGGTTTATCCCTTGTTTCCTGTTTAGGATAGAGTTTCCAGTTCCTCCTAAAGTTTACTTCAACTCTATACTTCTAATGTCTCCACCTAAACTCTGAAATTTTATATACTATTTATTTTTCTTCAGTAGGAGAGTAGTTAGGTTCACCTATTGTCCTGCTCATACTCATTTGTCATTTGAATAGGAGTAGAGATTTATTTCTTGTTTCCTGTTTGAGACTGCATTTCCAGTTCACTTCATTTTTATACTTCTAACACCTCTACCTAAATTCTGAAATTTTATTTACTATTTTTTTTTTCAATAGGAGTAGATAGGTTTGCCTATCGTCCAGTTCACTCTCCTCCCTGGTCTTTTTAACGGGAGCAGAGGTTTATCTCTTGTTTCCTGTTTTCGATTGGCCTTCTGATTCCTTTTAAAGGGCTTCTCTCTTTATCTTGCACTACCAGTACAACCCTTGTATCACAGTCGCATTATATCATTCATTAGGTTGGTGCAAAAATAATGTCGTTTTCTCACATAGTAACATATGTGAGAAAACGACATTATTTTTGCACCAACCTAATACTTCGAGGGAATTGATTTAAAAAAAAAAATATCTGTTGTCATACATTCTTGGGATGGATAGTGGAGTGGTTTGTATTCTCAGTGATACGGAATTCAGAATTGTCTTTCTATTAGTTTGCTTACTATTCAAGTTAAGAGCCCTGTTTTCTATTTATTCATTTTTATTACTAATGTTCCCCCTATACAAAGCCCAAGAGTCACTCAAGGTAGGGGGATGCTGAATGAATATGTTGTGTGATCAATAACGGCAATAGGCACCTATTCTGAGGATATGTGGAAAATTTAATGGTTAACCCTAGACTTGAATAGGTTATGATTAGAGTGGTCAAGAAAGCATCATCTTGGAAGTCAGTTCCACAAAGTAATGACTTGTGGAAAGAAGCTGTTTGAGTGAAATTATTTCTCACAAATGGAATATGAATGGAATGGTTGACTTCAGGGTACACAGGGTAGCGGGTCTCTTAGATAGAAACGTTAGATTTGGTGGAACTAAGGAATGTACCACCTCAGAACATTTTCTCTGCACATAATCTTAGACTTGTAATATTTCATTAGTGGGAAAGAGGTTGTATATTGGAAAAACCATCCTGCACATGACCATGTAGATGTATTACGACTGGAAAGTGATGACTGGGCAGCTCCTGTCCATATATCACAGCTGTACTCCATTTTCAGCCTGATCTGGCTCTTGTAAAGGCAGAGGATATCAGGAAGAGTCAACTACTTACTAGAGTTCTACAGGGAATCAACCATTTTTATAGCATCTTTAGTGATGGATCATATACATGAGCTTCAATTTCAGGTTTGGTGTGATCTTGGTGTGATCTTGTCCCAATAGGCATTCAAAGCATGTGGCCTGAACCCATTCATTTAGATCAGAGGTTCTTAACCAAGGTCCATATGGACCCAGGTGGTCCATGTAACATTGCTGGTGGCCCACACAAAAAAGAAGCAAATCGGTCATCCGTGGTAATATTTTTGTGGTCCATAGATCAATTTCACTTTAGAATAGTTGTTAAAGCTGAGAATTGGAATTTCTACATTAATCTCTGACATATTAAAATACTAAAAATATAAAAACAACACTAAAACTATCAGAGAGATCAAGTGGTATGAGTTAGTGTCTTTTACTTTACCGGATGTTTTGAATAGTAAAATTGGTTTCATGGATAAAAAAATGGTTGAGAATCACTGATTAGACAGATCAAAATTCAAGCGAGCCTACTATTTCAATGTAGGAAGAAAAGACATGCATAGAGTATTGCTGCCATATATGGTCTGGAGACCCTTCTGTTTGTCTCAGGGTTCTTGATAAGATCCAGAAACAGATATGCAATATAAATGGCCCTGATCTGGCATCTCATCTGCAGTCGCTCTCTCACAGACATCCCATCGTCTCTTTCTGTCGTTTTTTACAAATACTTTCATGGTAATTGCTCCAATGAGTTGCTTTTGCTGGTTCCCTGACTTCATGAGTTCAAGCGTCCTACGAGGCTGGCATCCCACTCTCACCCTTTCTCTGTTGAAACTGTTAAATATAGCTGGCTCTTTTAATCCAATAGCTTCATATCTCGCACTTCTCACCTGTGGAACTCCCTTCCCTTTTCCTGTTTCCCTGATAGCTATAATCTCCAACTTTTCAAATGTAATGTCAATCAACATCTCCAGTTGCCTTGATCTATCCACTATCCTTCTCTTCATCCTTTCCTCTATTATTCCTATCTACTCTTGCTCCAAATCCTCTGTAACCCTTTGCATGCTGGTGGCTTCCTGCCTTGCTTGGGGTGAAATGCTTAAAAAAAAAAAGAGTCATGACTGCAAAAGTGAATACAGCTGCCCAGCCTGGAACTTGAACTTTGCTTGCCACTTTTATTTTATGCAATACTAAATATAAAACTAAAGGCAACTGTTATTTGTTAAAAGTTAAAGGCAAAGAGAATGTCTGATGAGAGATAGCCTGGATGATCACTAATAACAAAAAATAGGATTTACAATGTTTTTATTTTGTCAAGACTTTGTCAAAATTAACTGATTGCAGATCCAAAGAAAATTATTTGCTTTTGATAAAACTAATTTTAATTCTCAGAACAATTACCAAACATTTTTTTGAATCTTCACAACAATTCTTTTGACAAGATAAAAATTTATTGAAAAGGATAGCCGGAATCAAAATGGAGACTAGAGGAAGAAGGGAATGAAACATGATGAAGAAAAACTTTCTTTCTTCATTCTCAGTCACTTTCCCTCTCTTGTCTTATTTACACTATTGCCTGTAAGTGTGTTGAATTTTCTAAACATTCATTTTTCATCTTTAAACTCGCTCTGTCATTTTATGATTATTTGAAGTTTCTTTGTTATTTATATTCTGCTGAAAACTTCCCTGTTACTCATATGCTGTGTCCATGGTATTCTCAGATTTCATTAGAAGAACCACATCTCTGTTGCTTTAAGATACTTCTTCATCTGTGATGAGATTGGCCAATTTTCACTGTCATAATGGTGATGAGATATTACATAGTATTTCAGCATTCTTTTCTTAGTTTATAACAACATTGAAAAATTGAGGAAAAGAAATCAGAAGGAAAATGAAAGAGAAAAAGGAAAATGAAAGCAGGTATTTTTTAAAAATTAAAGGAAAGAAAGATAAAAAGAAAAAATGGAAGGAAGCAATACAAATGAAATTTAAATAATGAGGAAAAAGAAATAAGAAAAAAAAATGACTCAGAAAAAGGAAAACAGAAGGAATATGAATAAATTTATATGGAATACTAGCAGGCTTTACCCACTTGCTATCACTTCACAACATAAGATATATTCACTACCTGAAATCTTTGAAACAAATTTTAAATGAAAATTTCATTCATAAATTGGCTTGTTGTAGTTAAGGAAAGTTTTACAAATAGATGCCAGCTTGTTGAAGGCCATGTAAAATGCAAATTTTAAGTACTTTTCTGCACTATATAAAACAATATTCCTAAACAGAACTATTTTTGATATCAAAACAATCTTCAAATAAAAGAACAGTAATGAAGGACAGTTAATTAATGAAATAATTTTTTAAAAATCAATATACAAATTAGTTAAACCTGAAGAGTGATATTGCCTAGAAGTAGATAATGTATAATACAGATATTGAGTTTTTTTTTGTGTAAATTGCTCTCTCAAGTAATTTGTAACACACCTCTCAGTTGTGTCTGTTTTTGGACAGAGTGTGCTCTGGGTCAACTTCATCAAAGGACAGAGGAAAATTATACTGAGAGTTTACCAGCACTGAGGAAAAGCTACCTAAGGCCGTGCTCTCTAATTGTGTCAGGGAGAGGAATTGGTGTTCGCACTGAGGTCAGAGCAACTGGCAATCAATTTTGACTTCATCTGTAGTTTATTGATGCCTATCGTACCTACTCATCCCTAGCTACTGTGATGATGGCCAAACCAAATGTCCTCCATGGGAGCTAGCTTAAATACCACCAAATAGGACAGCTTTTAAGCTAGCTTAAAATTTTAGCTAGCTTAAACTTTTAAGCTAGCTGCAATTTTGAATACAAAAGGAAAATAAGCGTTACACCCCTTGAATCATGAAAAAACGATAATGGCTAGTATAATATATTAATATTTTTAACCTCGCATAATCTTGTTAACCCTGAATCTGAGCTCAACAAAAATTGTTCCCTGCGCTTAACTTTTTTAGGGCTTTTGAATGAGCTATTAATCATTGAAATCGCACAAGTGGGAGTGGAGGAGTTGCTTGGACACACACAAAAACATACACTGTACTTTATATATAAGATTTGAAAAAGGAATATAGAATGTAAAAACAAAAGAGCATTGATAAAATAAAAACAAGTAGGAAAAGTTGTCAAAATATAAAATAAAATAGAAAAAAAAGATTAACTAAACACAATATGGCAAAACAAAAGTTGAGAAAAGAAGAAATAATCACAAAAACATGATGAAAAAAAACAGAAAAAGACTGAAAAAAAAATCAATCAGATAAACAAATCTGATTAATATATCTTTCTGGAGACAATCCCAATATGGAATTGATAATTATGGATTTCACAGAAAGGTCAATGGTGTAGCCACAAGTGGGTGTGACTTGACGGATCTGATTGACAGTTTTACCAGCCAATGAAGACTTAACAAAAACTTGCCTTCAATGATAACCAGTCATGCAACAATTAGAGCTCTCTACTTTTTTACTATTGTAAACTTTATGCATTACTAGATTTAGATTTAATATATACAGACACACCTCTCACATAAAAAATCTTGTATATGCATAGACATCCACAAAGCTATTTGTGGGTGGGTGAAAACTAGTTTGTTTCAGCACCCAACTCACATTATTTCTGAATTTAAATAGATCTAAACCAATGAATGGTATCTAAACAAGTGGTTCTTAATCTTTTTTGCCCAACGCACCCTTTTCACCCTAAGTCAGAATATCTTTCCACAATTACAAAAATTGTCCGATTCCAAATAATAAATTCAAAATAATATGCATATAGAGGACGCGATGAGTAAATTGTCGCCATTTTATATTTTTAATTTGCGCATATGTATTGCTTGTTTTTGACTTTGTCAACTGCACAGTATAGCAGGGTCAGATAGGAACCATCTGTGAGAAAAAGAGCACCAAGGTGCAATTCACTCTGCCAGAAATTTGGAAGTGGTATGCTGTACTGCTTGGCATTGATGCCAAGTTTGAGTGTTAATCCGAGGACAGTGCATTGGATTCAGAAGGAGTTGGATGAGTCTAATGGTGATTACGAAGGTGTTTGGAGTGATCACTAGTGATGCCGACGTTATGCCTCCATTCATCTTCCCACATAGCCTCAGACACAACACAGAGGCCTACATCAATTGCCTTGAGAAGGTAGTGCTGACCTGGGTCAAGAGGGTGGCTGCTGGAAGACTCTATGTCTGGTAACAGGACTCTGCACCATGCCAAACAAGCAGAAGAACCCAGTCATGACTGTCAGACAATTTCTGCAACCACATCACCACTTACATCTGCTCATCTGTTTCTTCAGACTTCAAGCTCCTTAATTATTATGTTTGGGGTGAAGTTTAGCGAGAGACCAACAAAACTCCTTGTAACACCAAAGATGAAATGAAGGCAAGGATTATAGCAGCATTCGCCAACTTAAACAAGGAGGACCGTCCAGAAGGGTTGTAGGAGATTTTGGAGTCATCTGGAGGCCGTGGTTAAAGCTAATGGCAATTTTATTGAATAAATTTACTCTTTAGTATTTCGAGATATTTTAGTGTAATTTTGGTAAATATATCTGTGAAAATGAGATGTGGGTGCTATTTTAATTTTTGTGTTTATCCATTGCACCCTCTGTGTGTGTGTATACATACATATCTATCTATCTATCTATCTATATATATATATATATATATATATATATATATATATATATATCAGGTCATCCAATAAGTTCTATCTGAATTTTAACTTTTTGTTAAAATGAACAAAATCTAAAGAGTATTTTATAATGTCTAATGGAGCTGAACATTATTTCTATGCTTCGATGCATTTAAACTGATCAAATTTTATTTCAGAGAACAATAAAATTAAATTTTGTTTGATTAAAACCCTGCTAACATGGAAGTACCCAAGAATCATTTGAGGCACATAATGCTTTATGAGTTCAAGAAAGGAAACTCAGCAGCTGAAGGGGCTAGAAACATTCACTCAGTTTATGGAGAGAAATGTGTGAATGAAAGAACTTGCAGAAGATGGTTTGCAAAATTCAGAGGTAGAGATTACACCCTTGAAGATGAAGATTGAAACAGATGTCCAAGTTGAGTTTGATGAAAAGCTTCTTGAAGCAGCCCTTGAAAAAAATCCTGCTTTATCAGTTGAGGAATTTGCAGTGGTTCTCAATTCAAGCAATACAACTGTTCATCGTCATCTTCAACAACTTGGAAAAGTTCCTAAACTTGGAAAATGGGTGCCTCATGAATTGTCTGAAAACAACCTCAAATCCCGAGTTGACATCTGCTCTTCTCTCCATTCTCGCCAACTTGTTTCACCTTTTTTGGATAGACTTGTGACTGGCGACAAAAAATGGATCTTTTATCGAAATGTTAAGCATCGTAGACAGTGGCTTGGTAAAGGAGAAGGACCCCAGCCACAGCCAAGAAAGGAACTTCATGGGCAAAAAGTTCTTCTTTCAATCTGGTGGGATCACCAAGGAATAATCTACTTTGAATTCTTACCACCTAATGCAACAATTAATGCTCAAATATACTGTCAGCAATTAGAGCGTTTGAACCAAGCTTTGAGGAAAAAAGACCTACTCTAGTGAATCGAAAAGAGATGATGTTTCATCAGGACAATGCGCAACCCCACACAGCAAGAATCATGTCACAAAAGATCGAAGAACTTGGTTGAGAGAAAATTCCTCATCCACCTTATTCTCCCTATCTTGCTCCTTCAGACTACCATTTGTTTCATAGTTTACAGAATCATTTGGAAGAAACAGCTTTTGTAACACAGGAAGAGGTTAAAACTGAGATTTGTGAGTTCTTCGAATCAAAGCCAAAAGAATTTTACAGTAATGGAATTAGTAAGCTTGTTAATAGATGGAAGGAAGTCATAGATAATCAGGGAAAATACATTGTTGATTGAATCTGTAATTAAATGTAACATTTGGTCACTTGTTTTCTTTATTCAAAATTTGGACAGAACTTATGGGATGACCTGATAGTAAGCTTGTTAATAGATGGAAGGAAGTCATAGATAATCAGGGAAAATACATTGTTGATTAAATCTGTAATTAAATGTAATATTTAGTCAATTGTTTTCTTTATACAAAATTCGGACAGAACTTATGGGATGACCTGATATCTATAAATGAGCATTAATAAATTAAACATTTTGAAAAGCAATAGCATTTTTGCTCTTGTATATAAATACTTGTTACAAAATAAAATCTTTACATTTGCCTTGATAAAGTCCCTCAGAGAAGTAAGGCAAGATAAAATTTCTTTTTGGCTTTATTCATAAAAACAATATAAGAAACACTGGCCTTCTTATATAATTATGGATAGGTGTTGAGATGAAAAAAACTACTTGTTGTTTGACAAAGCCACCTCAGCAGAAACTGTGGTTGCAAGAAGGTCAGTGTCAACTTGCCCCACATTTTTGTTCTATGAAAATAGCATTGAGCACTTTTTTAATTTGGCTGTTCTTTGGTGAATATCATTTTTGCCAAAAATTAAATTCATAATTACACACACACATACACACACACACATGTGGAGGACTTGTTATGTCGGGTCTTATAACTGAAAGAATAAATTTGGGCTGTGTGTTCAAAGACATGTATATTCAATACATTTATATTATACTTCAACGAAAATAAACAGAAAAGCATAGAACAATACTGAGAAAAGACAAAGGCATTTATATTGAATAACAATCAATTTTCATTTATATTGTATGAAGATTACAATGATATGTCTTGTAATAAGCATAGATTTTTTATTGAAATCTCGTATTGTTTGTTAGTTTGATTAATGTTAAACTCTCTATATATGTGTGTGTGAATGATGCTTGTGAGTTTAACTGAGAGGTTAAGTGTTGCAAAATTTGTGATGAAAGTTTCACAAAGTAAGATGTACAGTATAACCCGGATATAAGAGACCCGGATATAAGGGAAACCCGGATATAAGAGAGATTGTCTCTGGTCCCAAATTAGAGCTATACTTACCTAAACAAAATAGACCAAACCCGGATATAAGAGAAACCCGGATATAAGAGATTGTCTCTGGTCCCAAATTAGAGCCATACTAAGCTAAACACAATAGACCAAACCCGGATATAAGAGAAATCCGGATATAAGAGACTTCTTCTCCAGTCCCGATAACTCTCTTATATCCGGGTTACACTGTAGTAATAAACAGTTGATAAGAAAATTAAACAGTTTGTGTCAAAATAATAAATTCACATTAAATTTGTGTAAATTTAGATCAAATAAAGTTGTCTTCCTTTGACTGCTCTTCATGAGGCTTGAAGTTGGAATGTTCATGAAAGTTTGGAAGATGTTTTTTGCTCTGTTTGAATGAAATTGCAATATTTATTCAGTAGCAGGAATGATTATGAGCTGCTGGGTGAATGCATTGATGAGTGAGTGAAATTTCTAGAAGTTTGTTTTCTGTTCGAAAGTAACTTTGAAAACTTCAGATGAAGTGACATAGCAAATGTAGCAAATAATTTGAAGTCACAATGTTCACTGGCAAAAGGAGTTAGGGTTTTGTATTTATTTACTTGGGTAGGCTGCAGAGAAATTGACGCTAAAAATTTTAACTTCATCACATGATGAAAAAACTTGTGCATGGGTGGATAGCAATGCCCACATGTATGTTTATTGATCAATTAGAACTCAAATATTCAAAAAAATATGGGCAAAATTGTATTTATGCAAAATATCACTGTGATCCACTTTTTGCACAGATACTGAACAAGCTATTTTTAGTCATTCATAAAGATGTAGAATTAGAATTCTAAATATATATATATATATATATATATATATGTACAATCTACATATGTATGTATACATATATATATATATATATAATATATATCTACATTCTATATATATATATATACATATATATACATATATATATATATGTGTGTGAAAATATATAGAAAATAGGAAAGAACTGGTTAGGTAAATAATCCAAAGTTCTTTAGTATTTTTGTTATTATTTTAAAAAATAGTGCTCGATACAAAAGTAGAGCATAAATATAATTATTTATTTAAAAATATGATTCCAACTTGCTACATAAGAGGTCTCATGTTGGAATCATATTTTTAAATAAATAATTACATATATATATATATATATATATATATAGCAAGATAGCAAGTGGGATATATTAGAAACCAAATTATGATCCCAGAGGAGAAACAAGAAATCTCTTATCTCTTATCTTACCCTGTGAGTAATGAGAAAGAAATCAAATGAGACCTTGCATGTTTTTCATATAAACTCTTTTTGGTAACACCATCTAGTGGTCATTAGCTGAAGTTCTTTGGCAGACAAGTGGGATAATCACACATGAGGCTGGTTGAGAAGTGGTTCAAGATAACTTTTCAGGGCATCCAGTCAAGAACAAAATGTAGGAAATTGTGGACAAATTTAGTGAACTCATACATGACAAATGTTACTAAATAATTAATTATTTTTCCCGCATGACTGTGACTGAGTCTGCACTTAAAAGTCAAATGGAATTGCAGGTGGCAGCAGGCAGGCTCCAGAAAGATGACTTCTCTGGTGCAGTAATCGCTGTATACTTTTCCAAGGGGATTTTTTGAAAGGTTAAAATTTTAATTTGTATTTTCGTTTTTTCTATCTGCTATCTTTTTCCAAAATGAACAAACTTTTCGATTGTTGTTTGTTTATTTATATAATATTTCCTAATTTGTCTTGCTTTTTTACATAAAGTTTGATATATTTAAAAACAATTAATCTTTGAGGAGCTTGTAATACATACAATGTATATAATGTTTATCTATGTACATTATATATGTTCCAAAAGTTATCATAGCTTGGGGAGATAGTTAGGACAAGATTCTTCTCTCTATAAAATGCTTCTATGGTATGCGGCTCAAATAGCCTTAAACAACTGAATCCAGTTCCAATCTGGAGAATGGGCAAAGGCAGACAAGTGGTGCCTCGTAAGAAACTGCTTTGGGTAGATAGAGCTAGATATCCCTGGCAGGCAGTCCATCTAAGGAAAGGAAAACAATGATTTTAAACCTCCACTGCCTTGAGATCATATTCAACCAAATATAGAAAAATCTATGGACGTAAATCCATATAGAAAACCCAGACTGGCACCCTGAAACCAGTTAATTTTCTGACAACCCTGCTTACAAATGTAATGTCCTGTATTCTTTTGGATCTTGTAGTTATGTTGGGCTATATAGTTCTGGTGGCACAAAAACTACAAATTACACCCTGGGGAGCTCCTTCTAGTCACATTACCCTGGAGAGGTCACTCTTGTCTCGTTACCAAAAGAATGTATTTTGATCAAATATGGTGCTATATTCATCTTGCAAGATTTCAAAAGGAATCTTGACCAAATTTGAATAATATATGAAATATATTTTATAATGGAATACAGGAGGAATGAGGGTGATTTCCGTAGTATGGCAGGTTTTAGCCATTAAGATTAGAACTGGTTGAACTAAGGAATGTAGTCTATCTGAAGACTTTCCAGGGAAGTAGCAATATAGCAGTGAGAGCTATACAACATTTCGTTTTTGAGAGAGGTATTACAGGGTGGAAAATAATTTGTTACCCACAAGGACACAGAATCCCACACCTTCTATGTCCCTTCAGGATATGGGTTATCAAGGCCCCACATAATATGCTATCCTTCTGCCAAAGTTAAAATGTATTTTAATAACTTTAATTAATTTCAATATATCATATATGCAAAAGGGATTTAATATCACATTCATGACATTTTGGCAATTGCATTCTCTGGCACTGTTGCAATGTTCCATGGAATGCTTAAATGGTCAGTGCCCATCTGTTCACACCTGCATCAATGTGCATGGCATTGTTAAAAAAAAAAGGATTATGGTATAGTATAACTTGAATAAAATATATAATGGTATGGCATAATCTGAATAAAATATATAAGGGCATGACATAATCTGAATAGAATATATAATGGTATGGTATAATCTGAATAAAATATATACGGTCATGACATAATCTGAATAAAATATATAATGGTATGGCATAATCTGAATAAAATATATAATGTTATGGCATAATCTGAATAAAATATATAATGGTATGGCATAATCTGAATAAAATATATAATGGTATGGCATAATCTGAATAAAATATATAAGGTCATGACATAATCTGAATAAAATATATAATGGTATGGCATAATCTGAATAAAATATATAAGGTCATGACATAATCTGAATAAAATATATAATGTTATGGCATAATCTGAATAAAATATATAATGGTATGGCATAATCTGAATAAAATATATAATGGTATGGCATAATCTGAATAAAATATATAAGGGCATGACATAATCTGAATAGAATATATAATGGTATGGTATAATCTGAATAAAATATATACGGTCATGACATAATCTGAATAAAATATATAATGGTATGGCATAATCTGAATAAAATATATAATGTTATGGCATAATCTGAATAAAATATATAATGGTATGGCATAATCTGAATAAAATATATAATGGTATGGCATAATCTGAATAAAATATATAAGGTCATGACATAATCTGAATAAAATATATAATGGTATGGCATAATCTGAATAAAATATATAATGGTATGGCATAATCTGAATAAAATATATAAGGTCATGACATAATCTGAATAAAATATATAATGTTATGGCATAATCTGAATAAAATATATAATGTTATGGCATAATCTGAATAAAATATATAATGGTATGGCATAATCTGAATAAAATATATAAGGTCATGACATAATCTGAATAAAATATATAATGGTATGGCATAATCTGAATAAAATATATAATGGTATGGCATAATCTGAATAAAATATATAAGGTCATGACATAATCTGAATAAAATATATAATGGTATGGCATAATCTGAATAAAATATATAATGTTATGGCATAATCTGAATAAAATATATAATGGTATGGCATAATCTGAATAAAATATATAATGGTATGGCATAATCTGAATAAAATATATAAGGTCATGACATAATCTGAATAAAATATATAATGGTATGGCATAATCTGAATAAAATATATAATGGTATGGCATAATCTGAATAAAATATATAAGGTCATGACATAATCTGAATAAAATATATAATGGTATGGCATAATCTGAATAAAATATATAAGGTCATGACATAATCTGAATAGAATATATAATGGTATGGTATAATCTGAATAAAATATATACGGTCATGACATAATCTGAATAAAATATATAATGGTATGGCATAATCTGAATAAAATATATAATGTTATGGCATAATCTGAATAAAATATATAATGGTATGGCATAATCTGAATAAAAGATATAATGGTATGGCATAATCTGAATAAAATATATAAGGTCATGACATAATCTGAATAAAATATATAATGGTATGGCATAATCTGAATAAAATATATAAGGGCATGACATAATCTGAATAGAATATATAATGGTATGGTATAATCTGAATAAAATATATACGGTCATGACATAATCTGAATAAAATATATAATGGTATGGCATAATCTGAATAAAATATATAATGTTATGGCATAATCTGAATAAAATATATCATGGTATGGCATATAATGGTATGGCATAATCTGAATAAAATATATAATGGTATGGCATAATCTGAATAAAATATATAATGGTATGGCATAATCTGAATAAAATATATAAGGGCATGACATAATCTGAATAGAATATATAATGGTATGGTATAATCTGAATAAAATATATACGGTCATGGCATAATCTGAATAAAATATATAAGGTCATGACATAATCTGAATAAAATATATAATGGTATGGCATAATCTGAATAAAATATATAATGTTATGGCATAATCTGAATAAAATATATAATGGTATGGCATAATCTGAATAAAATATATAAGGCCATGACATAATCTGAATAGAATATATAATGGTATGGTATAATCTGAATAAAATATATACGGTCATGACATAATCTGAATAAAATATATAATGGTATGGCATAATCTGAATAAAATATATAATGTTATGGCATAATCTGAATAAAATATATAATGGTATGGCATAATCTGAATAAAATATATAATGGTATGGCATAATCTGAATAAAATATATAAGGTCATGACATAATCTGAATAAAATATATAATGGTATGGCATAATCTGAATAAAATATATAATGGTATGGCATAATCTGAATAAAATATATAAGGTCATGACATAATCTGAATAAAATATATAATGGTATGGCATAATCTGAATAAAATATATAAGGTCATGACATAATCTGAATAGAATATATAATGGTATGGTATAATCTGAATAAAATATATACGGTCATGACATAATCTGAATAAAATATATAATGGTATGACATAATCTGAATAGAATATATAATGGTATGGTATAATCTGAATAAAATATATACGGTCATGACATAATCTGAATAAAATATATAATGGTATGGCATAATCTGAATAAAATATATAATGTTATGGCATAATCTGAATAAAATATATAATGGTATGGCATAATCTGAATAAAATATATAATGGTATGGCATAATCTGAATAAAATATATATGGTCATGACATAATCTGAATAAAATATATAATGGTATGGCATAATCTGAATAAAATATATAATGTGATGGCATAATCTGAATAAAATATATAATGGTATGGCATAATCTGAATAAAATATATAATGGTATGGCATAATCTGAATAAAATATATAAGGTCATGACATAATCTGAATAAAATATATAATGGTATGGCATAATCTGAATAAAATATATAATGTTATGGCATAATCTGAATAAAATATATAAGGTCATGACATAATCTGAATAAAATATATAATGGTATGGCATAATCTGAATAAAATATATAAGGTCATGACATAATCTGAATAAAATATATAATGTTATGGCATAATCTGAATAAAATATATAATGGTATGGCATAATCTGAATAAAATATATAAGGGCATGACATAATCTGAATAGAATATATAATGGTATGGTATAATCTGAATAAAATATATACGGTCATGACATAATCTGAATAAAATATATAATGGTATGGCATAATCTGAATAAAATATATAATGTTATGGCATAATCTGAATAAAATATATAATGGTATGGCATAATCTGAATAAAATATATAATGGTATGGCATAATCTGAATAAAATATATAAGGTCATGACATAATCTGAATAAAATATATAATGGTATGGCATAATCTGAATAAAATATATAATGTTATGGCATAATCTGAATAAAATATATAATGGTATGGCATAATCTGAATAAAATATATAATGGTATGGCATAATCTGAATAAAATATATAAGGTCATGACATAATCTGAATAAAATATATAATGGTATGGCATAATCTGAATAGAATATATAATGGTATGGCATAATCTGAATAAAATATATAATGGTATGGCATAATCTGAATAAAATATATAAGGGCATGACATAATCTGAATAGAATATATAATGGTATGGTATAATCTGAATAAAATATATAATGGTATGGCATAATCTGAATAAAATATATAATGGTATGGCATAATCTGAATAGAATATATAATGGTATGGCATAATCTGAATAAAATATATAACTACATGGCATAACCTGAATAAAATTTTGAAATATTTCAGATGTAATATGACAGGTCATATTACATCTTCTAAATTATTCAAAGCTGCAAGTATTTCAGTTTTTCTGTTTTCTATTGCTGAACGCTCATATTAGATTATGCGTTTCTGCTCGGGCAGTTAGCCAATCCTTGTTGCAGACGCCTGATCAGGCACATTTGTGTTTATTCAACACCCACAGAGTCCACCTGTGTTTTATTTATACTGCAACTATGCAGAGGGGACCTTAGTTACAGTTACTGGGAGAGAGCATATTAGCTGACATGATCAACAGTGTTGAATGATGACTCTCAAATAATTCTGTTTACTTTCACTCACAAAGCTTGGATCAATCTGTGGTATGGTTATTAGGCTCTTTCCAAAGGTGCTACATGCTAGGATCATTCCCCAGGATGATAACACCAAGAAGTTAACTGTCTGACAAATTGACCATAGTTAGATTCAAACTCTAGTCTGATGGTCAGAAAGCAAACATTCTAACCTCACAGCCAAAGCAGTAGCATTCTCTCCCAAGTCATCAATTTGGTAATTTCTTTACAAAATTCTCTGAGGACATGTGAGTAATGTACAGGTGCACCATTCTGTTGGAAGATTGCTGTTTGGGAAGTTATTATCACCTGTAATTTTTCTGTCAAGGAAGAAAAGTGCATACATTGTTGCTGATGGTAACCCTATTCATGCATTTAGCATTGGGCCTAAGCAGGGCTGGATTAACCATTAAGCATGTGCGTAGGGCATCAAGGAAAGAGAAAATTACAGAAACTGTTATGATATTTAACTGTTAAATGTAGCCGTCTCTTCTGCTCCAATAGCTTCATGTATCGCACTTCTCGCCTGTGGAACTCTCTCCCCTTTTCCTGTTTCCCTGATAGCTATAATCTCCAACTATTCAAATGTAATGTCAATCGACATTTCCAGATGCCCTGATCTATCCCCTATCTTTCTCTTCATCCTTTCCTCTATCAATCCTATTTGCTTTAGCTCCAACTCTCTGTAACCCCTAACGTGCTAGTGGCTTTCCGCCTTGCTTGGAGTGAAACGCTTAAAAAAATTTTTTTAAATATGATGTTCTTATACGTATCTAAAAGATTAAGTCAAACACAATTAACATTTGAATCAGCCAGGCACCATTACAAACAAGTAGATAACTGACCCACAGTGAATCTTTATTGTAATTCTGATTGGTTAATAAGGGAATGGGCTGAGGGAGATAATGAGGTTTGTATTAGGTTGGTGCAAAAATAATGACGTAATAATATCGTTTTTTGACGTTAAAAAATACGTCAAAAAACGACATTATTACGTCATTATTTTTGCACCAACCTAATATTTACTTAATTTCATCACATTTCCCCTCTTGAATATATATATATGAAGAAAAATATACGGAAAAAACAAACAAAAATCCTTATATGCAATTATGCTGTTTTAATGTTAATATGTCAACGTCAGACGTTTCGGTCTAATAAACCATCTTCAGGACATATTCATAAAATATAATTAACATTATCAATTGAACATGACAAAGACGACGGACATAAGAACAAGACTTATCCAAACAGATAACTGAAAGTTTTATATGATCAGCGTTCCGTTTAAACATGGTCACGTTGTCGTCACGTGGGCGTCGCTGTGAAAACGTATTCCTAAATTTGAGTATTTTGAATGAAAAATGAAAAGAATTCTATTTTGATCTAAAATTTATATGTATGCTTGTCGAGCATTAATCTCGCTAGAAAAGGGGAAATACTAAAGAAGCCAGGTCTAGTATTCACCGTGCGTGAGATGGATATGATTTTTATTATGAAAATATTTAAAAATCTTTACGGAATCAAAATCGAAATTATGATCTGCTTTAGTTGTGTGTACAACTAAAAAGCATTGTTTAAATTTCCGAGGTGAATATCTCGTTTATGTTCGAAAACACAAGATTTTACAGACCTACATGTTTCACCCACATATTTTAAAGTCACAGTGTTTGCATGAGATTTGGTAGATGCAAGCATACAGCATAATTGCATATAAGGATTTTTGTTTGTTTTTTCCGTATATTTTTCTTTATACTGTTGGATCTATATCCATATATTTGCTTACATATATTTATATATAAATATAAATTGTAAAATACCAACATGAAAAATATATATATATTCAGCAAAACAGTACTGTCTGCAAATGACATAATATATATATATATATATATATATATATATATATATATATATATATAAATTAGAGTAGATAAGTTCATCAATAAAACAAAATCAAACGAAAGGGTACCGATGAAATCAGTACAAAAACATTTATTAATATATAAACCAGGTGACAAAAATGAAGCATGGAGATTGTGGTTCCTAGTTCGAAATTTTCAAACACGCCTGTGTTCTTCATCAGCAGATGTGAGAAATAAACAGAATGACAGTGGAAACTATCCAACATTAGTTTTTTGAGGTGGGTAGAATCCGCTTGTAGGTGGAATTATTAGAAAAAATTTGTGCCGTTTGATTTCTCAAGTGCAAAACTTAATGTGAAAATAACCTCAGATTTAAAAATTGTTATGGTGGTAGGTGGTAGGGGTTTGAAATGTTTAACATAGGGAAAAAAAAATTGTGTAGTAGGACCAGAGGTGGCAGCGGTATTAATGTTGAAAGATTTTTATTTTTGTAAGTAAGGATCAGTGTGGGAACATAGCTAGATTGTCACGAAAAGTAAAGTGAATGAGAAAAGAAAGAGAGAGGAAAGAAATAGCACAAAAAAGGATAAAGAATTCTTTTAGGAAAATCATTCTTAAAAAATGGTGGGTGAGGAAAAAAATAAACTGAGAAAATGAAAAAATAGAAAAGATGAAATAAAGATAAATGATAATATGAAAAGGAGAATTGATAAAAACTTATACAAGGCAATAAAAATAAAATAAAATAAAAGAGAAAAAAGAGGGAAGAAAGACTACAAAAAAAGGGTTAAAAAAATCCTTTTGAAAAATCATTGTCGGAAAATGGGGGGTGGGGTACGGAAAAAAATAGACTGGAAATAAAAACTCAACAATAACTACTAATAATAATGATAATGACAATACAAAAAAGTGGTGAATAAAAAACATACAAAAAATATGTTATGAACAGAAAGGGAATGTCTGATCTTGTATGCATAAGTTTATATATATATATATATATATATATATATATATATATATATTTAAGTTATATATATATTTTTTACATGGTGGCATTTTGCAATTCATATATATATATATATATATATATATATATATATATATATATATATATATATGTATATAACTTAAATATATATATATATATATATATATATATATATATATATATATATGTGTCAGCAAATATATGGATATAGATCCGACAGTATGAAGAAAAATATACGGAAAAAAACAAACTGTATGGACAGACTGGGTTCTATAGCCTTGGATGGCAACTGGTCTAGGAGAAGGACAACTCTGAATTCAAAACCTGCGGAGGTTCGTTTGGGGACCTTGTGGCACTTGGTGCACCAGGTCTCTGTATTCGTCCCTTCAAAAAGTGTGGATGGTCCTGAACGAAACCTTCACCACTATAATCAAATCTCATGTGCTGTTGTTGGGCTGTTGGTTTCCTGGGAACTGATCTGCTTGACCCTCATACGTCTAATTTCGATGGGAAAGTCGACTATATATATATATATATATATATATATATATACATATATATATATATATACATATATATATATATAAAATATATATATATATATTTTACATGGTGATATTTTGCAATTTATATATATATATATATATATATATATATATATATATATATATATATATATATATATATATATATAAATAAAAAGAAAGATCTGTCAGATTTATAATCCAGAGTTCTTTTACATTTATTTTTTAAAACAGTGCTCAATACACAGTAGAGCATAACATTATAATTATTTTCATAGACATTTTAAAACATTGTTGCTATACTCATAATTCATTGTGTTTAGTGTTGGTTTCATTTTTTTATGTAGAGCACTTCAAGAATTTGAGTTTTTGTTTTTTATTTTCATAGTGGAGCATACTTGTAATGTCAATTACTATTTCTCTCTATGTTCTTTTAAACGTTGTACAACAGAACTTGAATCCGACATGTTTAAAGTAAGCCTTCTTGATAATATCGTCATCATGAAAGCAACCCATATATTTACTTTTTTGTCAGAGATATAATATCCAAAAGGACATTTAAATTGATATACAATGTTGGTCTTTTGCAAAACATTAGTTGATAGAGAAGAGTTATTGCAGATGATTAAGTTGCTTGTATTAAATTTACTATAGTATATAATTAGTTTTATTTTTTTTATTGGGATCAGTGGGGAATATATAGTACTTTTGAGTCTTTATTTAGGATTTTTTCATCTTGTTTGTAGTGAGAGTGTATTTGATTGCGATATAGTAGGTTGATATGTTTAGGTTTATTTGAGGAAGTATTAAGTTCTTTTTGGTTTATGTTAATATTTCTAATAGCTTGTTTAATTTCTTCAGGAACAATGTAATTAGGAAATTCATTATTAATGAAAAGTTTGTTTAATGTTTTTTAATTCAGTGAAGAAAATTTTTTTGTGGAAGAGTTAACTTTTGCACAGAGAATTAAATTTTGTATAATCACTGTTTTGTAATAGTCAGGACATTCATTTTTGTAGTTGAGAGTGCATGTGTTTATGTTAGTTAGTTTTTTTTATATGGGGAGGTAGTAAATGTTTTATTATTGGAGCTTAATCAATATATCAAGAAAAGGAATTCTGTTGTTGTTGTTGTTGTTGAATTCTGTTCTTGTTGTTGTTGTTAAGTTCATATATGAACTTCAGAGTTTTTGGGGAAGTTTTTTTGTAGTTCATATATTTCATCTGTTTTTTTTTTTGTTTTTTTAACTAAAATGAGAATATCATCTACATATCTTATGTAGATGTAGGGTTTTTTAGTGGTATTAAATATCGTATTTTCAAGGTTGGCAATTTTTGAAGTTACTAAATGTTGGTCCCAGAACTGACCCATGGAAATGTAATCATTTTATTATATTAATTTGATGGTTATAGAAGGGATCAAAAGTGGTAAAAGTCAAGGTAGTTTCCGTAATATGTTAGGTTTAATTTTTTAATGGAGGGAGAGATGGATTGTTGCAAATATTCTTTATAATTATATAAACTGTTTCTCTAACTGGTACATTCGTAAATAAACTGCCAACATCAAATGAAATTAAGGTTTCACTATTAGATTTTTCTGTTCTTAAGATTTGGATTAATTCATGAGTTGATTTAATGCTGTATTTACTGGGTATATGTCGTGTAATGAGTTGGTTAATGATTTTGGTTAATTTATAAACCAGAGTGGAGATTTGGGATATGATAAGATGAAGGGGGAAGTTAGGTTTTTAGCATTTTTATAGTTCCATACATGTATCCTGGTTTGTAGTCACCAATTATTTTGGGAAATTTTAACTTGTCTTGTTTTGTGTTGTTGGCTATGATTAGTTTGTTGATTTTTAATTTCAGTCGGTTAATAGGATTTTTGTTGACTTTTTTAAATTTGGTGTGGCCATCAAGTACTTATTGTAATTTTGAATTTTTGAATTGCAATCATATTTACTTAATGCAATAAAGTTATTAGTTTTATCTGCTACAATATCATCTACATATCTTAAGTAGATGAAAGATTTTTTATTAGTGTTAAATATCTTATTTTCAAGGCTAGTCAACTAGAAGTTACTAAATGTTAGTCCCAGAACTGAAACCATGGAAATGCCATGTAGATATTATTTTGATGGTCATAGAAGGGAACCTCAGTGATACAAGTCAGAAATAGTTTTTTGTAATATATTACGTTCAATTTTTAGTGGAGGGAAAGATGGATTTATTTATTCTAATTGTTATATTTAATATAATTATTATAATTATATCAACATTAATTTTTTTCTAAAACTGAGACATTGGTAAATAAACTTTCAATAACAATTGAGGCTATGGTTTCGTTATTAGGTTTTTATGTTTTTAAGATTTGGATTAGTTCATGAGTTGATTTAATGCTGTATTTATTGGGTATATATGGTGTAACGAGTTGGTTAATAATTTTGGTTAATTGATAAACTGGAGTGAGGATTTGGGATATGACAGGATGAAGAGGGAAGTTAGGTTTTATGTATTTTTATAGTTTCATATATATATTCTGGTTTGTAGTCACTATTTATTTTAGGAAATTTTATATTGTTTTCTTTTGTGTTGTTGACTATGATTAGTTTGTTGATTTTCAATTTCAGTCGGTTAATAGGATTTTTGTCGACTTTTTAAATTTGATGTTGTCATCAAGTATTTGTTGCAATTTTGAATTATAATTTATTTAATACATTGAAGATATTGTGTTTATCAACTTTTTTGAAAATTATATGAGTATGGCTAAATAGCTCCTTCGCTATGTATGGTTATGTAACTTCTTGTCAGTAATTTTTAAAAGACAGACATGACAAAAGAAAAACTTTTGTCTCAGCTCCTAACAAAAAAATGAAAAATCTCAGACATGAGAAGAGATTTACACAAGGAACCCTACTAAATCTAGTTTGCACAAAGTCAACAGATTAGGAGACATGGCTTAACTTAAGCTTGACAAAAATTGTGGTCAATTCTTTATTATGTGCCATGTCCCTTCAGGATGTAGTTGATCATGACTCTCCACAACTTCCTGTACTTTGCAGCTCTTAACAATTTTTGTCTTTTTATAATTTCTCCTAAACCATGTTCCATTAAGCTCATCAAATATGTTATGCGCTGTTTTCCTCTATCCCACTTGCCCTCTAGATTCAAGCGGGTACCATTGATTCCAGTGGGGTACCATGTAACTCTTGCACTAGCCCTGATTATAAGAATTTTTTGATTGACTTTTTCATATTTAATATTTTATTTGATATTTCATATTTTAGGTTATTTTTGTTAAAACTTAATCATTGCTCATATGTTTGGTCTATAGTATCCTCAGCATACTTCTGTAGAAAACCATATTGCTGTTGCTTGAGGGTCTCTTTTTCATCTTTCAGGAGATTGTCCAGCATTTGCTAACATACAGGAGGACAGATATCATGTAACAGTTCATTACTCTTTTCTTTGTTTCAAATGAAGTTTTTATGCCTCTTAATGCCCTGCTTGGCTTTTGGAAGGCATCTTTGGCTATACTATGCATTATTTTAATTTAATTAAATTTCTATTGAAGTAGTAGGCGTGCCCACTTTGGTCAAATATTCAGTCCTTTTGCAACCAGCATCTGGAGTGTCATAACAAATGAATCTTTGAATCGTATTCTCTTTTGCAGGTATGACAGATGAACCCAGAATGCGGAAAGAAGGTCTGATATTGCTCTCTTTCTCTGCTTTTTTCATTGTCTGTTGAATAGAACATCAGTCACCGAAGTGACAAATTTTATATACTAATCCGAGATATATATCCCAGATATATATATTATACTAGCAGCATGGCCCGGCGTTGCCCGTGCTTGATTAAAAAATCGTACGACTCATACAGCAATCGCTATCACTTGACTTTTTTGCCCTTCCTTGCCTTTAAAGGAGTGCCCTTTGCTGTGCTGATGTTGCTACATGCCTTACTTCTTGTCTATCTCACACTGCAAATTTTTTCTAAGCTCTATACTGAACATTAAATCTGTTACGAAAAAAGAACTAAACAAAATGAACACAAAACGATTAGCTTTAAAAAAGGACTTGTAACTAGAAAAACCAAATGAAAAAAGAATGTTAACAACAAATACTTTTTCACACCCAACCCAGTTCTGCGGAATCAGAATCAACATTGAGTTTAAGCAAGCGAATGAGCCAATTGGAGTAAAGTGCCATGCAGATTTAAATTTTTTCCACTTGCGATGAATTCAGCTATCGATTTTTTTGCATGTTAGCATGCTAGTTAACATTCATGTCAGTCAGCTGTTGGCTCTCATGCTGGCCAATAGAATCTTCCTGCCTATTCGTGGTAGCCAGCTATAGGCTCTCACTCTGGCCAGTAGAAAATTGCTACAAACTACATGAAAACTTCCATAGAAGCATGAAAAAATTTATTATTTCCACTATCGATGGGAATTGGGAAATGCAAAGTCAGTCTTGGCCTTTCTGCTAACTTGGAGCATGTGGATGTAAATTTTGGCGCAAATCCATCGAAAATTGCGGCTGTGCATTCGTTACACACTCACACACATCCTGCCTTTTATAGATAGATATTTTGTACTTATATATATATATATATATATATATATATATATATATATATATATATATATATATATAAGATGACCATATATCAAAGATGATATTTTGTTATTTTGACAGAAAATTGTTATATGAGAATAACAGTCATGGAGTAGCAGACGCAGATCATAAGATCAAGATGCGGTTCTATGACACCATACCATGCAATAGACT
>OZ010611.1:30138683-30168683 GCA_963932145.1 Acanthosepion lycidas
CAATGACATATTTTTTTGTTAGCTTTACTTCTAGTTTAGGAATTATAAAATGAATATGGAGAACCTGTTTTCTTCGAGTCAAGAAACGGGTAAGATTCAGAAAAAAATATGGAAAATTAAAGATTTTATCTTTTCTATCATCATGTATGTTGTATTGCAATTTACAAACATTTGTTCTGTCTTCATGAAGGAGACAGTTTTGTTGAGACATATTTAATTTTAAACTATTGTATCTGTCAGAGGACCAGGATATATTATCTATCTATCTATCTATCTATCTATCTATCTATCTATCTCTCTCTCTCTATCTATATTCATTATCTATCTATCTATCTATCTATCTATCTATCTATCTCTCTCTCTATCTATATTCATTATCTATCTATCTATCTATCTATCTATCTATCTCTCTCTATCTATATTCATTATCTATCTATCTATCTACCTATCTATCTATCTATATTCATTATCTATCTATCTATCTATCTATCTATCTATCTATCTATCTATCTGTTTCAGTCTGTTCATGTCTATCTTTTTTTATTTACTGATAGTACATTCATTACAAGGCCCAAGTGCCACTCGAAGTAGATTGTTACTAACTGTTATTATTGTAAGTGAGGCGTAATGAAATTGTCCTCTCTCCCTGTTAAAATTTTCTCAGATTCTTTTGCACTGAGTAACTCCTTGCATCTTAGTGGCTTTATCACCTTGCTTGGTGTGAAATAATGAAAAAAGAATAAACTTTGTAGTTACCTACTTAACAATCCTTTCAGAATCAGAGACTAATAAAAAAATAAATTACTCACTTTTATTTATTTTAAACATTTTAGTACTTACAGTCAAATCATTCTGAAGAGTGAAAAAATTAAGCAGTGTTGAGCCCAGTCAGTACTTAGATGGGTGACCACTTGGGAATGCTAGGTATTATAATCAACTCCCTACAATCCAAAATACGTTTCAGTTTTAAATAAACCCCAAAGTCATGAATAACAAAATCTATCATTCAATAAATTTTAATGAATTACACAAGCAAATATAAGCATTTTGCAACATCAGGGCTACCATATATTGAATGTATACCACTCAATTATTTTGCAAAACAGTGACAAGAGACATAATAAAACATTAGGTAAATTGAATTTGATTCAAAAAATCATTACTGCACATGTGATTCCTAATGATAATGATAATATTACCTGTTTCCCTATAAGGAAACATTTTCCATTCATTGACAGAACAGCCAGTACTGCTTTCAATTAAAATTTATTGAAAATCTTTCTCTTAAAACAATTTTTCAGGAAAATAAATTTCTCAAGTCCAGTAGCTGTTATTGCTCTTTCCAGTATTGATAGGAGTTTCCTTCCTAATCTTTTATTTGAAGTAGTGTGGATTGTCCACATCTTGATTATTTCATTATTTGAAGAGAAAATAATGATATGAGGGTGTTACATGCAATATTCATTTTAGTTGTTGCTACTGTTGAAAGTCTTCAAGTGATCTAGTTTCTGTTATTTGGTAAAGTTCTTTGTTTGTGATTCTGTATTGCCAGTTCATAATGTTTGAAGAATTATGGTCCTCTCTAAGACCTACAGGATTCACTTACTCAAAGCTATTTTAACCATTAATCTTAGAAAGAGAAAGTGGTTTTATACAGCTGACAGTTTAAACTTTTCTCAATGAGTCTGGTGCCATGCATGATATCGATATCATCTGATATGTCTCCAACTGATAAAACTGAGAATGTGACTAGAGTTTTTAGGTTAATGTTTTAGTTTTGACAGGTCGATTATATTCCACAGTTTACAGAAAATGATTGAATACAGCTGACAGCTTAGATATTTCTGAACAGATTTGGTACCATGACATAACATCCATATGAAAGGCTTCATCTGACAAGGCGATTGAAGAACATGACTCAAGTTTTCATGTTAATGTTTTGGGTTGCTTTCCAAATTTGCAATGCATTTTTATAGTAAAACTCTACAATATAATAATAATTATATATGTAATGGCCGTAATATTTTAGTAATACTTACATTCATTTTGTTTGTTAATTAAGCTTGTTTTGTTTTGCAGTATTGAATGAAATGAAAGCAAATCAAATTCCCCAATTATAACAATCTCTCAGACCTTGTAATAATTTTTATTTGATATTGCTTTTATTTTTCCTTCCCAGAAGGGGAAGTGATAGATTCATACCTTTTCCAAGAGTATTTGTGGGAAAGTGAATGCAGATAACTAGGCTTAAATTTGAACTTGGCTCAGTGATTTCACTTACTGTGATCATATTCATTACATACCTTTATCTATCTATTACACTCTTCCAATCTATCTGTTTAGATCAATCTATCTATCTATCTATCTATCTATCTATCTATATCTATCTATCTATCTATCTATCTATCTATCTATATATATATATATATATATATATATATATATATATATATTAACTGATTTAAAAATAATTCCTTTGCTACACAGGAATTACCATGTTTCAAAAACCAAAGTTAAAAACCTCAAATTTAATTTTATAATTAAAATTAAAAGTTCTGTTTCATCTTCAAGCGAATTTTGGAATCATGAAGATGAAATGCATTTAATTTTAATTATATAATTAAATTTGAGGTTTTTAGTTTCAGTTTTTGAAACATGGAAATTCCTGTGTAGCAAAGGAACCATATTTTTACATCAATTAATTTATAATATTTATGCTGTGTAAATTTACGTTGAGCACTGTTTTATAAAAATAAAAAATATCAATAAAAACACCAGATTAAATACCATACTGTTCTTTCCTTTTGCTATAATATATTATAATATATATTTGTTAAAATGTGATGTCAGTGTTATTTTCATTTTTGTATAATTTAGATGACAATTTATCCATTGCACCCTGTATATATATATATATATATATAAATATATATAATAAAATATAATAAAATGCCGATACGTAATTCATCATTTCTCTTGGACCAACCTTAATTGTTTTATGACCCTTCGCGCATAACTCATCATTGCCAATTCAAGAAAGACATTTTTTAATAATATGTGGAAATCTCCGCCTTATACCTGAAGATGGTCGCAAGACCAGAAACATGTGTAGTAAAATTATGGAAAATAAATCATAATAATTTTTTTTTAAATCCACATTACAACCAAAAACATTTGCGGCACCTCTCTTCTCTTCTTTTTAATATACACACTTTTCTCTCGTTGGAACCACTACAACCTCTTTCTTTTATATCTCTTTCTTTTATATATGTATATATATATATATATATATATATATATATATATATATATATATATATATATATATATATATATGTATGTATATATATATATATATATATATATATATATGCACACACACACATACATACACAAACACACACACACATATATGTGTGTGTGTGTGTGTAAAATGTGTATGTATATAAATATATATATATATATATATATATATATATACAATTTTTTATATATATTATTTATATATTATATATGTGCGGTACTTATTGAAAAGCCCTCAATATCAGTGACAGAGCTAACATATTTATTTGGTGAATTTGTGACCCTGGGTTTCATGCTATTTGTGATCATCAGAAAAACTTTGGTCACAAATTCACATTATATATATATATATATATATATATTAGGTTGGGGCAAAAATAATGATGTAATAATGTTGTTTTTTGACGTTAAAAAATACGTCAAAAAATGACGTTATTACGTCATTATTTTTGCACCAAAGGTAATATATATATCTATATATATATATATATATATATATATATATGTCTGTTCACATCTATCTCTACATATATATATATTATTACTTCAAACATTATATATATATAACACTTTATATATATATATATATATATTTATATATATTATTACTTCAATCATTTTATACATATATATATATATATATATATATTATTACTTAAAGCATTATTTTTCAGGGTTGCCTGTATTTGAGTAGACACTCCATTATTCTTTTAAGTACTTATTTTATCTACCACCTATGCATTATTAATGTTTAAAAATCTCTGTCTAAATATTCAGATCTATCTGTCTGTTCAGATCTATCTGTATATCTCATATTGCTCATATCTATCTATTCATCTATCATTGTCTGCTTATATTTATCTATGAATATATATATATATATATATATATATATATATATCATATTTCCCATATCTATCTATCTATCTATCTGTTCAGATCTCTACCTCTGTATGTGTGTGTGTGTGTTAAATGTCTCTTTTTCACATTCAAAATATTCATTCTTTATGAAAGGACACTGTCACTTTTATCTATCTCCATGATAATTTGTTTCTTCACCACACATCGTGTTTCAATTCCATCTCAATATATTCCTCTTTATTGTTCTATACATTGAACAGAAGCATAAAAAGGCACATTTGTCTAAATTTCTATATACTTATTTATATCAGGAAATTTTGACCTCTAAAAATGGTCAACACCTGTATTTAATTCAGGTATTGTTTTGCAGTCAGGTAAGTCAATTATGGCAACGGATGGACGCAGATAACTAAGTTATGTGTGCTCAAGAAAATGTCATTGCTTTTGAGGAAAGAGGAAACAATTTTCATCCATAATGCCAATAAGTGGTTGCCATGGAAGCACAGAATGTTGTCATGGCAGCTGGAAATAAATAGACAAGAAGTAAAGTGTTGGCTCAGCTAGTAAACATCAAGTCTTGATTTAAGTTTCAGCCAATTCAGCTTTAAATACATCATTTGAAAGTGAATTTGAATAGATTTTTCCAAACAGTCATTCTTTATACAAAGTTATTTAAAACAAACAAAGAGAACTGTGACTTTTTTGTTATCCTTTTTCTTTTTCTGTGAAGTAATTCATTTTGTGGAACTATGACACAAGGATTGAGTGTTGAGCATTGCATAACTTGTAAAAGTGATGAGTAAAAGAGAAAAGTAAAAAGAATAAGTAAAATGAATGAGTGAAAAGATGAGGAGAAAGTGTAAACTGGAAGAAAAAATGAGTAAAAAATGAGCATTTTGAGTAAATTTAAAAAGAATTAGCAAAAATATTGATTATATGAGTAAAAAGGAAGATTAAAATGATGGGTAGAATGAGAAGGAAAATTAAAATTATGAGTAGAATGAATAAAAAGGCAGTTTAAAATGAGTAGAATGTGTATGAAGGAAAATTAATATGATGAGTAGAAAGACAGATTAAATTGAGTAAAATAATGAGTAGAATAATTAAAAATGTGGCCTTATGTAAAAGAAAAATGAGAACAGTAGAATTATTAAAACAATAACTCTTTTTCTTTTCTTTTGTATGACATGTCTCTTCAGGACATCAGTGATCATGGCCCTTCACAGTTTTCTGTTCTTTGTAGCTTTAATCAATGTTTGTCTCTTTACCATCCTTCACTGTCATCATGCTGTCATCCATATATGCAAATTGATTTATTAATTGATGTTTCATTCCATTGCTTTTTTTAATATACTTGTGAGTGTCAAATTCTCCAAGCCCTCCTTCCATGTTTTGTGATCCAAACACTTAAACAGTCTCTTTCTGATAAATTTCTATTTCATTCCCGTTTTCCTTATATCTTCTTTGTTGTTCACATGTTTAGTCCATAGTATTCTCAGCATCCTTCTGTAGAACCACATCTCTGCCAAACAAAGTCCCCTCTTTATCTGTGAGAAAACTTTCCAGCATTAACTGCTATACAGGAGTATAGATTCAACTATCTGATTTTAAGTATGAGCATCTTTCTTGTTGCCATTTTTCGTTAGAACCTCCTCATTGCTCCCATGTTCTGTCTATGATATTCACAACATCTATCTGGAAAAGCCATCACTGTTTCTTTGAGTCTCTTCTTCATCTGTAAGGAAATTATCCTAAACTGCCATATGCAAAAATAGATATGACATATCAGTTCAGCACTCTTTCTTTGTTTCTAATGAAATATTCCGATGTCTTAATACTTTGCTTAGTTTCTGGAAGACTTCTTTCTGATACACCTTTAGGTTTCTGTGTCACACTTTACATCATCGGCTTGAGAGTTAAATCTCTATGTTTGATGTCTCCAAATCAAACCTCACACCTTTGGATTTCTTGCTGATATCCATGCATTGTCTACTTATGATTATTTTGTTTGCTACCTTCTTGAGGTGATTTTGTAATTTTCCTCTTGAATCAGTGCACACACACAGACACACACATACACACACACACACATGTATATATATATATATATATATATATATATATATATATATATATATATATACACACACACACACACATACACCACACACACGCACGCACACAAATACACACACACGCACTCACACACACACACATATATATAAATATATATATATATATATATGCCACTTTGTAATTGATAGGGATTATTCTATGGATGACATTAATCCAATGAGAGCTCAATGTAAGTTACAGAGAAACATATGGGTTGATTTAATTTCTTAAAAACATTCGGTCTGAAGAGATGAATATAACAATATTAATGAAATAAATAAGAACTAATATTGACTTTTAAGGTTTTTTCTTATTTTATCAATATATATATATATATATATATATATATATATATATATATAAGTGAACATTGAAGTCAACACTTAGAGGAAACAGGCTGTTTCATGCTAGATGTAATCGTCAGGCCTGACGGTTGCATCTAGCATGAAACAGCCTGTTGCCTCTAAGTGTTGACTTCAATGTTCACTTTTATATTTACAGACACTCTATCTCTGATATTGAGCACTTTATTCCATAAATATACCACACCTTAAGAGTATATATATATATATATATATATATATAGTTTATGCAAAACTAGGTAATCCGTATGGGTAGACCCAAGGAGGATGATATCCAGAGAGTTCAATGTAGATTCAGAGCAAATATGTTTGAATAAAAACAGACCACTTTAAGGTTCCATATAATAAGTTATTTCACCACAACCCCTTTAACAGGGCTCTGGATCATCAGACTTTACTTCCAAAGGTTGAAATGAAAAATGAAAAGAAACTTACACCTTTTTGATGGGCTGCACCAATATATATATATATATATATATATATATATATATATATATATATATATATCAGTGTCTACTTTTATATATATATATATATATATATATATATATATATATATAAAAGTAGACATTGATGTCAACACCCAGTTGGTTGATTGAGGTCTCAGGTGTGGGTCAGTGCATGGTAGGATGTATTGGTTGTCAAGGTGATGAGGGATTGTCATAGCTAGTAAACCTGTTCTATGAAATGCAGGTAGCACAAGTGGATTGCATGGTTGCGGAGCTGGAGTCGCTTGTTTGAGGAGTCAGAGTTGCTGCTTGATGGTAGGCCTGCGTTTCTACAAAACAATGGTAGAAGAAGTAGGTTGCATGTTTGCAGAGTTGGAGTCACTGCTAGTGATGTCAGAGACACTTTCTGTTTGCACTAGTCAGAGTTGCTTGCTTGCGGAGTCAGAGTCACTCCTAGCAGAGTCGAATTTACCAAGGTGATGGCATTGGTGATGATGAAGGCTTGTATCTTGGTAGTGTTGGCATCGAGATGTTATCAATCATAATGGTTGGTGTCTGGGGCCTGGCGGTGTTAAATCAGCATCAGTGACAAGGAAGGTTTGTAGCTGGGTGGTGTTAAGGCTGGTCTCTGTTATTTTGGCGTGTAAAGATTTGGGTCATTAGTCAAGCCTGGGTATGGTAATAGTCGTTTTGAGAGGAGCAGTCATGTCAGTGGCAGTCACAGTTCCCTACATCTTGGCAGGTGGCCTGTTGGCCAACAACTGCTATGGTCATTATGGGCAGCCTGCTTTTAAACAGATCTGGCAGTCCCCAGAGTCATCTACTTTTCTGGTGGAAATGTCTGCGATGGATCAGCATAACTTTCATTGTGGGAGCATGCTTTGTGGACCAGATGTGATGCTCAGAGCCTACGTGCAGAAAATAACTTTTTTTATTTTGTTCTCTGCCTTCATAGCATTTACTTCTGACCAGCATGTAGAATGAATTGAAAAGAGATCTAATTGCAGCAGAGTATAGCATAGTTCCCATTTTCTTTAGAACCCCCTCATTATATGTCTATTATATTCTCAACATCTATCACTGTTGCTTCAAGTTTTAGCTTCATCTATAAGGAAATTATCCTAAACTTGCTGCCAAAAAAGAGAATAGATATGACATAGCAGTTCAGCAATCTTTTTTTTGTTTCTAATTACATTTTCTTATCCTTTAATATATTGTTTAGATTACACTGTGTCACATGATTTTTGTCCTTGAGTAGCAACTGTTATTTCCTCTTTGCTTCCACCTGAAAAGTGTGTAAAATAGCTAATATTTCCTTCAAACTTTTCTTTTGAGACTAGGATAATGATATTTCTGAAAATTACCTATTTCCATTGGGAAATCTGGTGAATGTGAACATTCTCATTCATTTAAAGTAGGAAAAAAATTACATGTGATTCAAAAGAAGCATTTATTTTTCTAGAATTACATAAGAGAGACCCCAAAAATTTTAGAAGTGAGTAGTTTTTTATGCTTATACTGTAAACTTCTTTTGTGAATCAGCCTCCAAATCTAGTCTCCCATCAAATATTCATTATACGATCTTTGCTAGCGGCATTCAAAGCCCAGTATATCCTAATAGAATGGTCACCTTGCTCCACTGAGCATACCCCTATGTTTTTCTTGAACTTATTAGCATCAAGGATATGTACTTTGTGGGACATCCTACAGCCCATTTTGCCATAGTTCTTCACCAGAGTCTCAACAAGCTCTATATAGTTTTCAGCCTTTTGATTCCCCAGGAAGCTAAAAACCACTTTTGACAAAACTGTTCCACATTGCTTTCTCAATCCTAATGAACTTCTGGGGGAATTCCTTGCACTCAATGATCCCCTTTATTTGTGGTCCAATGAAGACACTAGCTTTGACTTTTTTCTGCAGACAGCTTCAGTAAAAAATGTCTTGAAGGTACCAGAAGACTGCAGACTAGAGTGGTGACAAATTGTTTCATAAGGACCAATTTTAAGGGAAGTTAAGGAAACAATACTTTCTGGGGATTCAACAGTAGCTCCTATTTAATGTTATTCCTCCCCACACTGAGCTTGACCAGCCTTGCCTGTGGTAATGTGCTACAGCATCTCTGCTGTCCCAAAAGCAGATAACATGGAAATTTGGTAAAGCCACCTTAGAGACTTATCAGGAAAGCCACCATTTTGAAACTCCCAACCATACTCTTTCTATTGCATGGCATCTAGCAATATCTTCACACTACTGTCTTCCTCTTTCAGCTGCACCGGGAAAGAGATTGATTCATGTTCCTCATATCAAGCAGCATGGCTTTGAGGCTCCTGGTTGAGCTGTCAACAAACAGGTCACAAAGGATAAGTTTATAAGGAATAATGGTCATTTTCTTTGGTTATTTCCAAATTGCTTCTGTCTAGAAAGCAAAGACAAAAACACATCAAAATTTTGTCACATAGTGTTATAGAAGGCACCCTTAACTATTTCAATGTTTCTTTGTATTTCTGTATCATATTTTCAGTCATCTGTTAAAGTATTTACCAGGTATTTAAATTTTCATACTTGCTTGATTTTGGGGTTTCCAATTTGGAGTTTAAATTTTCATCTATTCCAATTCCTGACAGCCACACTGTTATGTTAGTACCTAACAAGGAGTTTATTTGCCTGAAGAGATTTTAGTGCAGTGTAAGACAGATTTGCTTAAAGGATTATACATGCAGACTCACTCTACACCTTTCTGACTATAGCTCAATTAGATCTCATTTAAATATTCATATAGACTTACCGGACATTATTTGTAACATACTTGTTGACAACACTAATATAATAGCATCATCTACATGCAAAAAAAAGGCTAAAAATAATGGAAGCCTTATTAATAAAAACAAAAAAACAAACACTTAATAATATTAACCTTGAACATGGACATAATATCTTGACCGTGTTTTGAAAATGAAAACATTTTATAAAACATACATATAACAAACTATTTCTTATTTTAACAGTTAAAATATAATCCTTGAAAATGGCTAAATGTATAGCTGAACGCACTCGGATAAAAAGAACATTTGGACAGTTTTTATATAATTTGTCATCCTAAAAGAAAAAAATTATTAGATCACATGAGAAATTGTATAAAAAACTAAATAAAAGCACCTTTTCTGTCATATTCAATGAAATGTCCATGAAAGAAGGATTGCTGCCTAAATACACAAATATATATATATATTATATATATATATATATATATATATATATATATATATATATATATATATATATATATATATATTTATGAATAAAAATGACAATAGGAAAACTAGTAATTGCTGATGCGTTTCGTCCAATGTAGTCTTTATCAAAGCAAAATACGAAAACGTTCACATTGGATTAAACGCATTAGCAATTACTAGTTTTCCTCTTGTCATTTTTATTCATAAATATTGTCTTCTCTACTGGTTAAATCGGAAAAATTTTAATATATATATATATATATATATATATATATGTATAAGCCTAGAATGGGGTCTCGAGCCTTGAATGGCAACCTTCCTAGAAATGATGTTATAATAAAAACACTCAATGTACTTGGACTATTGTAATTATCTGAGTTGGGTGTGAAGTAGAGTGTCCGACTTTGTCTCAAATCATTATGACAAATCATTTGTCAGGCAGGACCCACCTTACAATATTAACCCCAATTTGCCTCAACAAAAAACAAGGCTATGAATGATGAAAAATTAAATGAGTTTACGTAAATGGATGAAAAAACAGAGACAAATTTAACAAATCTCACAATTCTTGTTCATGGTAACATTTACAGCAGAATAATAGAAAGGATTACCAGTACTTTTTGCCCTGTGGATGTTAAGTGTACAAAAGGTTTTTCTTCCTCCGTATGAATCCAAATACCTTGTTGCCAAGTTGTTGTATATATAGCAAACAAATATTTTTTTTCCTCCGTATGAGTTTGAATCCTTGTCATCAAGTCATTATGTAGTGGTTTCACAGTGGAGGCTTGTATTTTTCGGCTTGTGTTTGTAGTCGGTCCTAAAATAGGTTCAACGTACAAAATGTTAGGAACTTGATATAATAGGTAATGATGCAGAGAAATCTAATTGTGGTCGCTGATACTTTAGTATCTGACTAACGGTCGTCCAGCATCGACTGACTGACCGAACCCCTGAGCGACTCAGCGACTGACTCATTACTCTTACTACTCCTACTTATTATAGGTGGGAGAGTCTATTAACTATAGAATAGGTGTGTTCCACTATAACATTAAGATTAGTTAATAGACAGTTGGCTACCAGACAATTGCATCCCTGGACATTTGTGTCTCTAGACAAATGCATCCCTGGATAATTGCATACCTCTGATAATTTTTTGAAGTTACCATTTTTATATCAAAGAGCTGATTAATATAGAAATTTGCAGACCAATACCTCTAATTAATCTAAACAAGCAGAAACATAGTTACCATAAATAAAAAAAGAGAGAAGAATTTCTTTTTTAAAACAAGTGAAAATTAAGCTAATAGTTTCAGTTCACACCAGCAGTGCATACCACAAACATCTGATAGATTCTGAATTTTATTGATTATATTTTTATTTGGAACCCATATCTAAATTCTGAAAATCTAACACTGCTTGAAGAATATTTATGGACAAGGAAAATTACAGCTACCACTGTCATAAGAAAAAATGCCAATGAAACAAAAAAATAAAGGTAATGTGTAGAGCAATCTTAAAACACTGTTAATCTGTCATTGCATTTTAAACAAAAATAAACTTTAAATTATTTTTTATTTTGTTTCTTTTATTTCTTTATAAAAATATGATTATTACCTATGCTATTTTCTATATTATGATTATTACCTATGCTATTTTCAATATTATGATTATTACCTATTTTATTTTCTATATTATGATTATTACCTATACTATTTTCAATATTATGATTATTACTTATGCTATTTTCAATATTATGATTATTACCTATGCTATTTTCAATATTATGATTATTACTTATGCTATTTTCAATATTATGATTATTACCTATGCTATTTTCTATATTATGATTATTACCTATGCTATTTTCAATATTATGATTATTACTTATGCTATTTTCAATATTATGATTATTACCTATGCTATTTTCTATATTATGATTATTACCTATGCTATTTTCAATATTATGATTATTACCGATGCTATTTTCTATGTTATGATTATTACCTATGCTATTTTCAATATTATGATTATTACCTATGCTATTTTCTATATTATGGTTATTACCTATGCAATTTTCAATATTATCATTATTACCTATGCTATTTTCTATATTATGATTATTCCCTATGCCATTTTCAAAATTTATGATAATTGCCTTTAAAAATTTCAAAGAATTATCAGAGGTAGGCAATTTACCAGGGGCACAAATGTCCAGGGATGCAATTGTCTGATATGCAATTGTCCACAATGAAAATGTCAAGAACTACAGGTAGTTTGAATTCAAAGTTTTCCTTCTAGACTGTTGATGGTATATGGAGACTGCACACAGACTATATATCCCTACCTCTTGGCCGTACTCACAAGATCCAATGAAATACATGGGATTACATTTAAAGATGGCTTGGCTGCAGAAGCTTCCAGAAAGTTGTCAGTATTGACAGCCAACTGCCTTTGGGACTCTGTTCCAGAGTTTCTGTCTGGATTTCTATAGCCTTTCCATGTTTTGGATATGACAGCAAGTCTACGGGGGTTTATGTTATATTCCATGCTAATAGGAAACATGGTGGATAAAATTAAAGATAAAATTATATTCCATGCTAATAGGAAACATGGTGGATAAAATAAGTAAAGGTTTATTGTAATAAGCAGTACAATAAGAATAAAGGTAACAGTTATGCACAAGGTCATCGCAAGTCAATCCAATAGTGAATGCTACTATTGGAAGGTTGGTAGTTCTTGCGTAAGTTTGAGTCATACTCAACAGATCCCAGCTAGAGTATCTAGCAATTGCTTACACAGTCATATGTAGCACAAGGCAGAATTTAATGTAGGTTTCCTGAGGCTGTAGGCTCAGCTAAAATATCCCTGCATAAATGTATTTTTATGTGGATGTTCATAGTATCACAACAGAGGAGACCAATTCTAGAAAGAAATTAGCATGGCAATGGTTAAAGACTGCGAAAATATACAATGCAGTCCTCACCCAAGCTTTCCACCAACTGACCAATGGTTACCCTGCATTACATTTCAATTCTCAATCTCATTGGTGTGCACTAAAAGCTGGGCAAGGGTCCACTGCATGCTCACAAGGTAACAAGATAAAAAACAAACACCATGTTGGATAATGATAACACAAACTGTTTCTCATATTATCAAATAGCTGTTTTATTCAGCGCTTTGCCTGCTTACCAAATAGGTGACATTGGACAATTTCAGCTCTGTGAATCTCTTCCGTCTGCCAACTCTGTCTATCTACACATCTTGGCATGGTGATTGGCACTACAAATGGACGGTATCAGAACCATGCAACGGACAAGTCCATTTCTTGCTAAGAGCAAACCAGAAATGCTACTGATTCCAAGCATGACTGTTCATATAGACCAGCACCTGGATACACCCTATTTCTGATTTTGTCATCACTTAATCTCCAAAAAGAATCCAATCCACACTTTTACTAAGTTCCTCTTCAGTCAAAGTGCATGCTGCTTAGAAGACCGAATTTCAAAAGGAAATATCTGCTCGTCTATCAGACAGAAACACATGAGATTGAGATAAAACAAGTTCTTGCTTTTTCTATGTGGGTGTCCATAGTATCACATATTTAACACCCCCAACAACAAGAAAAGAAAACATTTCTTTAAATAAAATAAAACATAAAGAAATTGTTTAAACTTTTATTTTCATTGATTTTCTCAGAAAGACTGGCAGACATGTTCATAAAACTGTCAAAATTTCAAACTTCTTTGAGGTTAGCATATAAAATACACTGAGCATGTAACAAATTTCTAAATAGTAACACACAGAAAAGAATATTGTCCTCGGGAGACCACAGACTAGAGGCAATAAATTCTTGTATGAGAATCATGTGTCTCAAGAATTTATGCTTGCAGCAGAAGGAAGTATTCATGTTTTATTCCCTGTTAATGGAAGCTGAAATGAATGCGTCTACTTATCCCCCAAGATTTTCATAAATTAATTTTGGTCAAAGTCTAAGGTGTATAACTCTATTTAACAGTGACATTGTTTCCTTCTGGACACAATAACTTAATCATTGATATAATAACTAATATCACCATCTTTGTCTATAGCTTTGAAAAGAGGCATTAACATAATATAATATCATTAGGACAACAGAACCTATTCTTTGTATATTTTCTGTTGTTAACACATTTCCGACTGTCATACAGAATACAAAAGTTGAAGAATGGATCAACAAAAATGCTGTTTTAATGATAGTATGAGTAACCATGACATATTTGGGAAGGATATTAAAATAATCTATAACTTGGATAATACTGGGTGTTGATGTATTATTTTCTCCATTGTTATTATTTGTTGCCTGTAACAGGGTTGATATTAATGGCAGAAATGAAAATGTATAAGCCTACAATGACATAATATAAATAATAAAAACTTGAGACAAACGTTGACTTAAATAGCAAGAATTTGTATTTCCTTTTTGCAATGTGAATTACAAAATATTGGTGTGGTGTGTGTAAAAATGTTTTCAGTGTCTCTTTTGTTTAAAAGTCAGTGCTTATTTTGTCTGGTTCCAAGAATTTTGTTTGTGAGGATACGTTTGAAATTACCTGTTTTTAATCTTCCTGGAGCACTGACTAGACATGTGCTTCTGTACTGCTGCTTGTCTACTGGTACCCTGGTCTATTCTACTGACTCTCTTGTGGTGGAACAGTCGTTTTTATAATGATAAAGGTTAGGATGATAAAATAACCTTCTTTTCTATCATCACAGATTACAAGGTTATTTTTAAATTGATGAAATATCCTTATTTTTATTATCACTACTGATGGCAAACCTATTTTTTAGAATGATGATTTTATTTTCATCATTCTGGACCATAACAAATCCAGAAACTATACTGGAATCAAAACACTTGTATACGGAGAGAAAATTAATTCAGTAAATCTACAAAAATAGAAAGGGATGTAAGACAAGGATGTATTGTCTCACCAGACTTATTCAAACTTTACAATGAGGTGATTCTGATAGAATTAGAAGTCCTACCAGGATTTATAGCAAAAAAGGTATACTGTCTTCTTTTCAATCACAATCAGTGAGACTACCACAAAAATCCATACACAAAGCACAACTACTCGACTCATCAACCTCTGCTGCCTGTCTGATTTTTTTTCTCATTCATGTTCATTTTATCAAATGGCTGAGGTTCAGAAATTTGCCTAAGACACAAATTTGTCTTGCAAAATATCTGAGCTCTGAGATCAAGTTGTTCATACATTGTAGCTTTTAGTTTGGCCATATTTTCTTTCTTGTATTTTGCATGCGAGACACATATGAGAGAGTTTTGTTCTAGGAGGTTAAGTCGTTTTTCCCTTTCACAGGATTCATTATTGGCAGCCACAATCTTAACAACATTAGATATACAGATGACACATTCTTGAGAGTAGGCGTAGAAAGGAAACTACAAAAAAAAAACCCCACAAAAGAGTAGGAGAAAGGATAAAACATTAATTGCAAGAAATCAGAATGCATGGTTGTTAGCAAATGGGAGAGTCCAACATGCAAATTGTGAATTGGAAATACCAAAATAAAACAAGTACAAAAAGTGTTTTAAATTGGGGATAGAAAGTGAGAAACTGACTTAAAAAATTGGGTTAGTGAAAGATGCCTTCCAAAACCTAAGCAAAGTATTAAGAAACAGGAAAATTTAATTAAAAACAAAGAAAAGTATACTGAACTGTTACGTAATATCAGTCCTCCTATATGGCAGTGAATACTGGAAAATTGAAACAACAGAAATGTGGTTCTACAGAAGGATGCTGAGAATACAATGGACCAAACATGCGAGCAACAACAAAGTCTTAAATGGAAACAGTCTTATACTGAATATCAGAAAGAGACAGATGAAATTTCTAGGGCATCTAATGAGGAAGGAGGGTTTGGAAAATTTGATACTGAGAGGACATATTGAGAGTAAGAGGAACAGAGCAAAGAACTGCATAAGCTACCTAGTGGGCTTGTGTAAATGGATGGCAGAAAAGCGTTTAGTAGAGATAACAAAAAGATGTAATTTATTAAGAACTACAAAGGATAGAAAGGTGTGGAGAGTCATGACCATGAACATCATGAAGGGACACGGCACACAGAAGAAAAAGATAAAGTACCTAATGTTATACTTTGGACTGAAAACCAAAATTCCAGAGCAACCAAAAAATGGAGTTCAAATACTTGGTTTAACTGTCTGGAGGGAAGACAATGTTCCTCATTGAAAGCATGGGAATTCACTTCCTGAAGTTCAAGGTATTCTCTTTTACTGGCAAGCTTGTTGGATTTCTTCCAGTCTGCAGATGGCTGTGAGTAGTGGCTGGTGTCATCAACCAAAGAGCAAGTGCAATGACGAAAGTTTGGAACAATCAAACTGCTGATACCTGACTAAAAAGAATGAAGACAGAGACTATTACCAGGGTGAGGCAAAGCAGCCCATGTAGAGGCTAGTGGTGTATTCATAGCAAAGAACTTGATGTGTGTATTGACACAAGTTCTTTGGCCATTGGAGTCTTGCTTGAATCGCGAGTCGGACATGCAGCACATCAAATTTGTGAAGCTAGAGATGCTATTATAAAGAGGGTAAACCTAGCCATACCCTTGAAAGTTAAGACAGTACATTTAAAAACTGATTCACTGTATGCACATGTCAATGGCTCATAAAAATGCTGACATGCAAATCCAGAGTGAGCCCTAAGGTTGCAAGTGAAATGATGATCAGAAGGTGGCTGCAAACCTTATTGGATTTGGTTAAGGAGTATATGTTATTGATGGATGATAGACTTGTCAAATTGAATCAGAACAGAGCAGAAAAAAAGCACCAGAGTCCCACAGAAGTGGCTGTAAGCAATGAAGAATGAGGCAGAATCTGTGCTACAGTTATGTGCTGCAACTGGCAGTCGTACGGAACCAAGTCAGATAAGGCAAATACATGTACATGTGTAAAACAAACAATGTACTTTGTCAGAAAAATTACTACATCTATGATGAAAGAAGCCATGAGATCTGCTGTCATATCCTTCATGGAATTTCTGTCAATTGATCTGGTACCAATCTGATGACAAAAAGGGAAAATGGAGATAGCAGATATATTGCATAGACAAGGGATGGATATTACCCATTACAGGGGTACTCACTACTGTGGGCCTACTTAGTTTGCCATTTGGCAACCTCTACCACAGGAGGCTACTGTGATCCAATGTCTCAGCTCTATATCTTTTCTGAGAGGAGCCCACTTAAAGAAATCTTGACAGATAACAATATAGTATTTAACATCAGGAGCTTTAGAACGTTTGCTGAGATGTGGGGTATACACCTGAGTTTCCACTGCACATATGTGCCATCTGGAAACAGCATTGTTGAAAAATCACACAGATTCATAAAGTGGATTGCGACCAGAAAGCAATGCTCTGTCCAGCAAGTTGTTTACAATGTTACACCAAAGGATGGTGTTTGCGGTGCAACTGCTCTGGCTAATGCTTTCTATCAGTGTTTAGTCTGAGAGAAAGGTGTTGACAGGATCCCTCTGCTGAAGCCTGAGTGGAAGCAGGATATGTACAAGAAAGGGGACGTTATACTAGTAAGGAGTCTGCTGAACAGATGCACAAGTAAATGGAGGATGGGGAGAGTGATTGGATTTGTGAGTCCCCAAGTGGTTTACGCGGATGGAATGCCACACCATGTGAGAGACCTCTGCCCATTTTCCCATATAGTGAGCAGTTCTGTGGAAGACAAACCCACCATTTTGAGTGACATTGAGATGCATATACCTGTAATGAAGGACAAAGATGACTATTTAACTGATGTTAATTCTACTCAATCAAGCAATGGTGACAACAATGAATGTTGACACATAGTGACAGGGTCACCTCAAAAAACAAGTGAGCCTGCCAAACCACTTCTTCAAAGAAGCAGCAGATATAAAAGGCCACCCTCCCCAGCTACTATCAGTGTGATAGTGAGATCAAGTCGGTGTAGTGGACACGGCCTGCCCCCCACACCATGTAAGTGACATAAGATCACCTGTGCCACATCTGCATAGACTGTGTGATGTCTCATGTGATTGAAAATCTGTGTAGCGATCTTGCTCGATGCCATAAAAAACCAGCCTTTGTTAACACCAGGGAGTGACTTGAAGGCACATCACCAGAATGACAGGATTGAATTTCGATAACTCAGCCACATATACTTGCACATCCTTAGCCAGTCATCAAAGTATTTATTCTTATTTTTTATAGCATTCAACCAAGAAGCATTACAAAATACAAAAACATCTGATGTTTGGACAAGGTCAATTGTTCAGATTTCAGAGGTAGGCTGACCCGAGAACTTTTCCTCACTCTTTATATATGTACCATTCTATTACAAATCAACTGACAACCACAGGTGACACACTCAGAAAAAAACTGGGAAAATTCACAGGTGTTCCATGATGAAATCTATTGACAAATGTCAAAAAATTATGTGTCTAGAGCTTGTGAAATGCAAGTAACAACCGCTCAGTTTTACTTTCAAATTATATTCTGAATATGGTTTAGAAATCTCTTTTTTTAAGTGCCATGAACCTTCCGGTTGTAGATGATTATGGCACTCCACAGCTTCCTTTCCTCTTTAACATTTGTAAAGCGTGCATTGCCATGATTGTTCTTTGGAAAGATAGTTGTTTACTCAACAGTTTGAAAGTAAGAGTTACCCTTCTCCTAGATTGGCTGCAAAGGCATCTACCCAACTTTAGAATTATACACACACACAAACACACAGAGGAAGTGCTGAAAATTTCTTAGCTCAAAAAAAAATCTGATCAAATGACAAAGTATCAGATATTTTTTAGGGAAATAGCTTCATGGTCAAGCAAAAAAAACAAACTTTAAAACCCCTTCATTTTTACGCACATTCAGTTGAGCATCTGTTTCCTGTATTTTTTTTATAATGAAATAATTTTATTCATATAAATTTACAACATCCTCACCTAGTTATCAAATTATTTATTCTTATTTTCTATAACATTCCACCAAGATGAATTACAAAATACAAAATCATCTGATGTTTGGACAAGGTCAATTGGTCAGATTTCAGAGGTAAGCTGACCTGAGAACTTTTCATCACTATTTGTATATTTACTATTCTATCTCAAATCACCTGCAGCCGCAGGTGACCCACTCAGAAAAATTTGGGAAAATTCACATGTATTCCATGCCAAAATCTATTGGGAAATGCAGGTAACAACCACTCAGTTGTACTTTCAAATTATATTCTGAATAATATCGCTTAGAAACCTCTTTTATTATATGGCATATCTCTTCAGGCTGTGGGTGATCATGGTGTTCCACAGCTTCCTGTTCTCTTTAATATTTGTAAAGTGTGCATTGCCATGAATGTTCTTTGGAAAGATAATTGTTTACTCAACAGTTTGAAAATCAGATTCTCCTAGATTGGTTGCAAAGGCATCTACCCCACTTTAGAATTACAAAAACACACAGAGGAAGTGCTGAAAATTTCTAGGTTCAACAACAAATCTGATCAAATGACAAAATGACAGATATTTTTGAGGGAAAGGGCTTCTTGGTCAGGAAAAAAGTGAGAACTTTAGAGTTCCTTCACTTATACACATACTAGCAGCATGGCCCAGCGTTGCCCGTGTTTGATTCAAAAATCGTACGACTCATACAGTAATCCCTATCACTTGACTTAAAATATTTTTGCCCTTCCTTACCTTTAAAGGAGTGCCCTTTGCCGTGCTGATGTTGCTACATGCCTTACTTCTTGCCTATCTCACACTGCGAATTTTTTCTAAGCTCTATACTAAACATTAAATCTGTTACGAAAAAAGAACTAAACAAAATGAACACAAAACAATCAGCTTTAAAAAAAGGACTCGTAACTGGAAAAACCGAATGAAAAAGAATGTTAACAACAAATAATTTTCACACCCAACCCAGTTCTGCGGAACCAGAATCAACATTGAGTTTAAGCAAGTGAATGAACCAATTGGAGTTTAAGTGCCATGCAGATTTAAATTTTTGCCACTTGGGATCAATGCATTTATCAATTTTTTTGCATGCTAGCATGCTAGTTAACATTTGTGTCAGTCAGCTGTTGGCTCTCACACTGGTCAATAGAATCTTCCTGCCTATTTGTGGCAGCCAGCTATAGGCTCTCACTCTGGCCAGTATAAAATGGCTGCAAACTACATGAAAACTTCCATAGAAGCATGAAAAAATTGATTATTTCCACTATCGATGGGAGTTGGGAAATGCAAAGTCAGTCTTGGCCTTCCCACTAACTTGGAGCATGTGCATGTAAATTTTAGTGCAAATCTGTCAAAAATTGCGGCCATTCATTCGTTACACACACACACGCACACATCCTGCCTTTTATAGATAGAGATTAGGTTGATGTTTCCTGTATATTTTCCAAGATTGGTTGGTAAGGCATCTTGGGAAAAAAATCACAGGTGTTCTTTGATCAAATATATTAACAAATATCAAAATATTAGATCAGTATCTTTAAAAATTACTGCATATAAATATTGAGCAAAAAGTTCTGGAAACTTTTGCATGAACCTTACATTAATGTGCTGCGTACTCACATAAATGAGAAATGCTAGTGTTGGCTATCATTTATCTATGTTACTATCTACATTTATCTATTATCTTGTCAATCCACTTCCTTCATTGATTTTATTCTCAGTCTTTACTGTTCCATCCTTCACCCTTTCTAATTTGACTTTTCTCTTTCGTCTCTTAACTCTTATATTCTGTTGTTTGTACTCCATCATGCACAGTCACACCCTTTTTTTTTTAACCGTGTCTCTCTTTCGTCTTTTTTCCTTTCCCAATTCACACCATGTCTTTAGTTACAAAATAAGTAAACTCAATCTCAGGCAGCGCTGCACTTTTCTCCCCAAGAATGGCCAACAAAATTGCTTCTTTCACTCAGCCTTGATTAGCCCAGGGCAATCTTGATTATTACCACCTGAACAGCTGTCCGCCAGCTACTTATATATAAGTAAAGATGAATGTGTTTGCGTGTTTGCTGAGACTGGTCATTGTCAATGGCTGTGGCTAACATCACTTCTTAAGGGGAAGAAGTCTATTCAATCTTCTTGCATTAATTCAAGGGGAAGAGGCTGTTGAAACTAGCTGCAGTGCAGAGAATAATGAGTAACCGATACACCAGAGCATAAACACTGCTACAACCAACCCTGTATCTAAAGTTCTTGTTGAGACCTTCTTCATCACCCAGCCACCAATGAAAGCCATTCTCTATAGAAATCCAAAACCTTGATGGTAACGATGACATGATAAACATCAATAGGACATAGAGAAAGTGGTCATCTGGGGAGAGAGGAGGGTTTTAATGTGGGTGGCAGTTAGTTTTACTTGTGATTTTTGGTCATTTTATTTTGCTGGTCACTTACGAAGGAAAGCCCAAGAGAAAGTGATGCAAAGACATATTCAGGAGACGATAACTTCTTGATATGTTGAGCCAGATCACTTTCATATTGGAGTGGCTTTTTACTGAAGATAGGTGAAAGTAAAAATATATTTTTCAGTTCTCCCCTTACTGCTTCTCTCCTGCCTTTGCTTACGGTTGACCATTATCGACCCAAACCCATTTTCCTATTCTATACTATTTCAATCAATATTCAATTTGTGTCGGCCATTTTGCCCTGAGTAATGGAATGTTCATGAAGTAAAAACACTAACAGAAAAAAAGGAATAAAAAAAATACATTCAAGTGGGTGCAAGTATACAACAAGATATATATATATAGAGAGAGAGAGAGTGCGATGGATAAATTGTCACCAAAATTACACAAAAATGAAAATAACACTCACATCTCATTTTATCAGATATTACCAAAATTACACAAAAATATCATGAAATACCAAAGAATAAATTTAAACAATAAAATCTCCATTGGCATCAACCACAGTATTCGGAATCTCCTGCAGCTCTTCAGAACATTCTTCTTTAAGATGGTGAATGCTGCCATAATCCTTGCCTTCAATTCATCTCTGGTGTTACAAGGAGTTTTGTTGGTCGCACTCTCAACTGTGCCCCACACACAATAACAAAGGGGGTTGCAGTCTGGGGAGTTAGGTGGCCAGATGTAAGATGTGGTGTGGTCACAGAAATTGTCTGACAGCCATGGCTGTATACTCATGCTTGTGTGGCATTGTACAAAATTCTGTTAGACATAGGGTCTTCCAAAAGCCACTCTCTTGACCAAGGGTAGCACTATGTCCTAAAGGTACTTGTTGTAGATGTCCCTCACTAATAAATTCAAGAGTTCATTTCTTATCAGAATGATCAGAGTGAGATTTATGAGCTACTGTACGTTTGAAATCACCATTAGACTCATCCAAATTTTTCCAAACTGTCCTCAGTTTGATATCCAAACACTCTGAAATGTTCATATTAGAGCTTCTGGTGCAAATGCCAAGCTGTATAGCATGTTGTTTCCAAATTTCTGGTGGATTGAATTGCATCATGGGACTCTTTTTTTCTCACAGACTGACCCTGCTATACTGTGCAGTCAAAAAAATCAAAAACAATGTGCATGAGCCAAATTAAAAATATAAAATGGAGACAATTTACCCATCGCACCCTATATATATAAAGAAAATACATGGGCATGTGACCAAGTAGTTAGAACATTCACTTTCTAACCATAAGACCCCAGTTTGAATCTCACCATGGTCAATTTGTCAGGAAGGCAACTAATTGATGTTTTCAGTCTTGAGGAGGCAATCCCAGCATGCGGCACCTTTGGAAAGTACCTGAAAACCATACCACAGGTTGCGAGTGAAATTGGGTAGACAGAACCCTTGGCTGCCATTGATGGCTGTGCTAGCATGAAGTCACAAGTTAACATGACCGAGGATTTGAGCATGCTGGCCTTGTTCAGACTACTGATCATGTCAGATAATGTGCTCTCTCTCTCTCTCTCTCTCTCTCTCTCTCTCTCAGAAACTATAAATAAGGTCAAGCACAGCATAGTTGTAGTATAAGCCACAAGTTCACAAATGTGCCTGAGTAGACATCTGCAACAGGGATTGGCTAGCCATACTAGTAGACGGGCATCCTTAGATATGAGTGACCACTTATTTTTAAATTTTAAAAAAGGAAATATAGTAGACTCCACACAAATACATATATTCACATATATGAATGAAAAGACAATAGTCAAACTAGTTTTTAGATGACACATCTAGTCATCTGACAGATTTATCAAGAAAAATGTGATGTTATAATTTTGAAACAAGTATCAATTTGACAGTTACTCAAAATTTTTAAGCTTAAGAATGCTCATGAAGATGCTATATGGGATAATCCAGGTTCTAACGTGTAAACTTTTCTCTTTATATTTAAAATTCTTAAATTTAAAACTTTTGAGTAATTGTCAATATATATTTGTTGTAAAATAAAACTATCAGATTTGCCTTGATAAAGTCCATTGGCTAGACTAAGTATAGTTTTCCTCTTGTCTTTTCATTCATTTTGTCTCTTGTACAGATATACCCCATCTGAAAATATTTGCACGCATATATATATATATATATACATATATATATATATATATATATATATATATATATATATATTATGAAATGGACAAAGTCCAACAATTATTTTAAGATATTTTCATGTTATACATTCTTTTTATAGATATAAATATTTAAGTAAAGGCTGATAAATGTTGTTTAATACTGTTTATTATAAACAGAGCATTTACTTAAATATTTGTATCTACAAAAAGAATGTATAAACATAAAAATATCTTAAAATATATATATATATATATATATATATATGTCCCAGAAAGGGATATATTTGATTGAAGTAGCTAAGTGGTTTTGGTTACTGTAACCAAGCAGTACACGGTAGCAGTAATCGACTGGTACTCGTAGTCGCAGGTAATAGGTGTAGACCAATAGGGTAGCCAATGGGGTAGTCCAATAGGCATCATCATAGACTTGAACTCTGTCGTATCTACCCGTTCATCTGTGACACCAGCCAATCATATTCCAGTGAGGGAGAACTCAGGTGTATGCATATTCCATTATATCAATACATATATATGTGTGTGTGTGTGTGTGTGTGTGTGTGTGAATATTTGTCATAAGAATCTCTGAAAAACCCTTTGAATTATTCAGCTACATTTATTAAAATCATTTTATGTCAGCCCCACTGTCTTCCCAAATGAGCAATAATGAGAGGTGAAAGATCATATAGGTTTTCAATAATGGTACCAACATTCATACTCTGGCTTCCATCCTCAACGTCCATTCAAGAAACATCAAGAGATCAGAGAATCAGGAAAAGAGGGAACAGTAGAGAGGAAAACTGGATCAGGAGGTTACAACAAAAAGGAAGATCATCATTTCAACTTAGTGCTAAAGAGATCAATTAGAAAAGATCCAACTCATTATATATGACGTTTAGCATGCGCGAGAAGAGTTTCAGCTATGACAGTCCAAAGAGCAGTGGAAAAAAAACTTGAAAATGAAATTGTATGTGAAACCTGTGTGGCACCTTTTTGCTTTAGGACAGAAAGTTAGATTGTTAGAGAGGGTGAAGATCATCTTGAATAAGTTGGAAAATTATACAGTAAGATATCTTTAATCATTTCTACAATACTATAGTTCAAAGCTTAATCTAAAAAATGGTTAGCAAAGTCCAAATTAATAACCAGATGCTTCCTCTGTAGCTAAATGATATTGCATACCAAGCTATATGACAGTTCCATGTAGGATACAGGTTCGATTTCTATTGAAGGACATATATTTTGTATGAAATTTCTCAGACATTGAGAGCAGTAAATGTAGTTAATGCTGTTTATTATAAACAGAGCATTTACTTAAATATTTGTATCTATAAAAATAACGTATAAACAAAAAATATATTCAAATAATTGTTGAACTTCATAATACACACACACACACACATATATATATATATATTATAAATTGATTTATTTAAAATATGTTTTTTTTCGCTACACAGTTCTAACCATGTTTCAAAAATTTTTGAAACATGGTTGTTCTAACCATGTTTCAAAAATTTTTTTGTGTAGCGAAAAAAAAACATATTTTTAAATAAATCAATTTATAATATTAATGCTCTCTAAATTTACATTGAGCACTATTTTTTGAAAATAAAAATATCTATAAGAACACCGGATTATATATCTTACTGTTCTTTCTTTATATTTATATATATATATATATATATATATATATATATATATTTCATTAAATAATATAGACAAGTGTTGTCTATTTATTTTATGTAAATTTTTTTCGTAACTTCTGATAAGTTTAATAACATTATTGTTGAAAGAAAAAAATTACATAAAATAAATAGGCAACACTATTATTATTATTTAATGAGACGTGTATGAATGAAAAGATGCTGCCTAAATACACACAATATATATATATATATATATATATATATACTGTAGAGTTTCCAAAATCCGAACATAGCTGTATTTTTGAGTACAATTTTTTACAACTTTTTTTAAGGCATGGGCTACCAGGAATTCTTTCAGTTACTCTATTGAAACCTTTTATAATATTATTATTGTTATTTCCTTTGATTTCTATTGTATACATATTTCTTCTGCGTCCCAACCAGAGACCTCAGGTCAGAAATGGCTTCATGACATTTTCCACTGGTCATTTATTTAAAAACAAAAATCTGAGTGCAATTTTTTGTATTTCTTTAAGACATGGACAACCAGGAATCTATTCAATGAGTCTATTGAATCTTTTTCCAATCAATCTGACGGCTCTAACATCAGTTGGAATTATTGATATCCTCATGCGCCACATTTTTGAGATTTCGATTTCAAGGTCCTTGTGTTTTAATAGAAGATTTTTAAAGATACCTTACAGGCTACAGACACTGCCATGTCAATAAGAAAACACATTTTGTCTTTGCTGTCTCTAATCGCAATTATCTTTGAAATGTTCTATAATTGGTACAGACCCTGTCTCTGTAAGTGCGTCTTACCATTATTTCTATATTTCCTATTTTTATTATGACAGTAGAATTTCCCAAAATCCAAACATAGACTTCCTCCAATTAGACTTCCTCGAATTTAGATTCATCTTCAAATCTGAACTTTTGTATTGACATAAATATTAGGCCGCTGTAAAAATAATGACGTAATAATGTCGTTTTTTGACGTATTTTTAACGTCAAAAAACGACATTATTAGAAAAGTATGGACAGGATGTCATGACATAGACAGGTCTAGACAGAAATTAAAAACGCTAGAAGATTAACAATGACATATATTTAACATATCTTGTTCAAATAGGAAAAACATATATAGGAAAATGCAAACATAAAAGTTAAGAAAAAAGAGGAGTTTTAAAGATTATAGATAAAGGAAAATTATATAAAATCAATACTATTATATAATATTAATACTGTATTAAAAAATTTTTTATTAAAAATTTTAATACTAATACCTCATATTAAATTATTATATAGTTATATCAAATTATTATTAAGAAAAATTTATTTATTATTATAAAGTAAATTAATTAAATTCATTAAATCAATAATTAATCGATTCAATAGTATATATTTAATCATCTAGTAAAAATATTTAATTAAATAGTAAAAAATTTGATTAGTAAATTATTTATTTATATTAAGGACAATTTATATCTATTATTATAATAAATATTAATATATATTTATATTATATTAATAATATCTAAATATTAAATTTATATTTTGATTTCATATTTATATCATATTTTTGTTAATAATTTTAATCTTCTATTATATTATGGATTATATTTAAATACAATATTAAAAAAAAGGAATTTAATATTATAATAAAAACAATTTTTGACAGTTTTGGTAAATAAACAAGACCTGAATATAAAAATTTATATTAAGGACAATTTATATCTATTATTATAATAAATATTAATATATATTTATATTATATTAATAATAATATAATATTAATGAATATAAAATATATATATACTAATTAATATTAATGAATATAAAAATTAATGAAAGGAAGAATTTCAAAATAAATTAATAAGTATAAAAATAAAAATAAAAATTTATAAAGGAAAAAAATTTTAAATAGATGAAAAAAGTTAAAACCTAGATTAAAAAAAGATTAAAGTTCAAGATTATATAGATAAATTATAGAATAAAATATAAAGGATTAGACAGAATAATAAAAGTTCAAAGATTAATGATAGATTAAATTATAATAGATTAAACAGATAAATTTTATATATATTAAATCATAAATTAAATTAGATAAAATCATATAAATTTTTTTTAATATGATACTAAATATAGGATATAGGACATTAAAGATAGAATATTAAATAACTTATGGGATATGAAATAAAAATTTTCATAGGATAAGAAAACAGAAAAATGACTTATTAAAGGTGTATGAGATGTAGGATGTAGAAACACTCTTTAAAAACAATTTTAAATAAAACTAAAAAAACTAAAAAGGAAGGGCAGAAAATATAGAAAAATAGCTATAAAAAAACCTTATCAAGAGGGAGGAATCTATATTACTAATAAATCAAATTTGAGTTTCGCCTATTTTAGTATTAAAATGTAGAAGTATTCAATGTGAAGTCTCCACTGCCACAGGAGTCAAAAAAAAAATCTTTCGGTAAGAGAAGAATATTTAACTATTTTTTTCATTTCTGCGAGGCCTACAGGTTCGATTTGGGAAGGGAACCCAGCTGCATCCAAACCTCTTTTGAGGCTGCATCCTATGGAAAGTGGCTGGCACTACAACAACAGGAGAGAGGATGCAAACCAAACTCATCGATGGAGGCTCCACATCTGCATCTGTGACGCTCACATAATTTGAGTCCAAGACGGATCCCGTCTCCGACTCAAGTGCACTAATCATCTAGAAGGGTACCGGTAGATGAAGAGGGCACTGTGTTGAGCCAGGTGCCACAACTTGTTTGTGAAGCAGATAGTAGACAGGCGAGGCGATGCTTGATCGAGAGAGCCTCAAATTAGTAAAATTGACTTCGCATTTTATTTTATCCCTGCTTTTTTGTTTTGATGTGTCTAGTGGGAGAGAAAGTAATTCTTGGGTCCAGATGCTGCAAGCTTGTTTGAAAGAACTACCCAAGAAAATCAGACAAGAACCATATCGGTAAAAAAAAATTTACATAAAAAAAAAGGAGGAGTCTCTCTTGAGAAAACTACCAATGTAAAAGAAATATGATGAGATGAAGCCAACAATAAAACAAAGGACAAATAGAAAAAATAATAAGGAAATTACAAGAACCTAATAAACACAGCAACATAAAGAAACCAATAGAAAGAGGGTTAAAAAGAAAAACATTTACATATTGAAGAAAATTCCAGATATAGAAAAAATTTTACATAAAAGGAAAATTTCACATATAGAAAAAAAATTCACATATAGAAGATAAGTGAATGTGAAAAGTGTGAGGTTGAAATCTTCTTCTATGACGATATTTGGAAACCAATTCATTCCTTTTATTTATTAAAATATTTTAATTCTTAAATTTAATAATTCTAATTTTCTCCTCCAAAAATTAAAACACATCTGCCCTTAAAGCTATTAGGAGTCTGAGCAAAACCTATGAATTCCCAGTCAGTTTAAAGGTTCAGGTCTTTCTCCCCAAATTCCCCAAATTTTGGGGAGAGAGCAGTTTGGTGCTTGGAAAAAAAAGTGTCTGTGGTTATAAAGTCTTTTCTTCCATTCCCCCATAGAAATCCCGATATAAACATGGTTTGATCTATTTTCATTGGGGTAAATGGTGGCTTGATGAATAACATTAGCTGCTCTTCATTTTCCCTTGACTGGGAAAAGGTTGCTGTTTCTACAATTTACACGTACACACACACACACACACACACACACACACACAATTGGGGATAGAAATGTTTGTACCCATTGAACATTTGCATATTTACTAAATTTACCATAAATAGTTGATTCCCTACTTTGGTTTGAAATGTTTGTGATATTTTTAGAAGTTTCGATCTATTATATTAATAGTTATAGATTTTTATAAAAATTGGTGCAATCCAAAATTATTCACCCCCACCCACTTATGGAAATTATAATTATAATTATGGCAAATGTAATATTTTTTCTTAATTTGACATTTAATACAAACACCATTTGAAAATAAAATTATATTGACCTGATTCTATAACATTCTAAAAGGTAATGAAGAAGACAATATGTGAATGCCACATACCACAATAACTTATTCATTCTGCAGCCATGACAAAGATGGCTGAACTTGACAAAAATCTCTGAATAAAGATAGTTGTTGCATTCAAACAAGTTGATGGATATATATATATATATATATATATATATATATATATATATATATATATATATTTAAATGTTTTTAGATCAACATTATCAAGAAATATGAGAATAAATTAAAGACTGGCTGAAAACGTTTAATTTCTGAGAGAATGGAAAAGAAAATTGTTAGAGATATCTCAAAGAATCTTCACCTAATGACAAAGGACAATGATGTAAAGCCATCATGGTTGAATGTACTGATAAAGACAGTCATTAGATGTTTTCAGAGAGCAGGACGTCGAGCTCGTTGCCCAAGGAAAACTCTCTTGTTTA
>OZ010611.1:30173683-30213683 GCA_963932145.1 Acanthosepion lycidas
TATATTAGGTTGGTGCAAAAATAATGACGTAATAATGTCGTTTTTTGACGTTAAAAATTTGTCAAAAAACGACATTATTACGTCATTATTTTTGCACCAACCTAATATTTTGGGTATTTAGACAGTGTGGTTGGATTAGTTCATTATTATTAAGGTGGAGGTTGGTGTTTATTATTTGGAGGATTAGTTATTAAATATATTTAAGATGTTTCTGCCAATATAAATGCTATTTTATTTATGTTGAGTTTTTGGTTTTTAATTAGGATGGCTTCAAGAGTTTGTAATCATTTTTTGCATTTGTTTTTATAGAGGATTTTGCTGTTGTTAATTAAGATTTTTCTTATTTTGGATGATTTGAATGTGTTTCTAGTGGTGCAGTGTGTTGCTACAAGATGATTTTATGGCACTGGTGCCATTAAGGTAGTATGTTGTATATATATATATATATATATATATATATATATATATATATATATATATATATATAATTATTTATTTAAAAAAAAATTTATAACATAAATATGTTATAAAATCACTACAAAAATAGCCATTTTGTTTCAACACCCTCGGTGTCTTATCAAGTGATGACGTTGAATATAAAATAAATGGTTTTAAAAGTTTCAAATTAATTAACAATCCTACGCAAGGGGAAAACGTTGTTACAAAGGCTAGATGGACCAATCAAAACACAAGTATAGGAAAATTCGAAAAGCTTGATAACGAAGTCATGTTATAATATCTATTCAGATGTTTAAAATATGGATAGTATTAAAAAAGAATTTATTCCAACGAATAATTACTAAATTATATGATAAAATTTAATATTAAAATTTAAAACTGCTAATTACAAAATCAAAATTTAACATTTATTCGCTATTAAGTTTACAACTATAAAATACTGAGGAGAAAAGAAGAAATATATATGTTATTCAATTTATTTTTTCATTGAAGTTACTTTAGCTATATTTAATATCCGGTCTTTTTACAATGTATACATTTTAATCCTCATGGTGTGTGAATGGGGTCCTAAACTCACGCGTAAAACAAACGCAGTCAGATTCTAATATATAAGCACCAATACATATACACACACAAAAAGAGACAAGACAGAGAACATCTCCATGGTCTGTCATGAAAAAAAAGGGGGGGAGTGGGAGAAGTATATATATATATATATATATATATATATATATATGAATGATTTACACTATTTACATTGTTTGGACTTTTCTATTCTCCAGCCTCCTTCAGGTGATATTTTAGTTCATGTGAGTAGATCGTTTGGAAATAAAGTATTCAGTTTGAAATTACAAATATGACCTGAAGATGACCACAAACATTGTGAATATGGCATTAAAGATGAGGACAATAATCTGAACAGTGTAAATTTTCTAAATAGTTAGAATACCTTATCTCGGAAATATAGACAAATCCTGAAGAAGGCCGGAGTGTACAGTGGCTGAAATGTCATGAACATGGCATTAAAGATGAGGACAATTGTTTGAACAATGTAAATCGTGTAAATAATTACAATACCTCATCTCAGAAATATAAACAGATATATATAAATATATATATATTAAAAAATTTGGTTGTTTAGCTTAATTCAAAAAAATATATAAATTTTCATATTTATGTAACCATTTTGGGAAAGAAGCTGTCCAAGTGGAACTTACTTTTTATGAAAGAAACACAAAGGAAATGGTTATAGTTTGCCACTGTGAATACAGCATGGTGGGTTCTAACTGTGAAGATCCAAGCTAGTGATACTAAGCAATGTATCTCGTTTGAACATCTGCCATGGTAGTAGCGATTTAGTACTGAAAGTCTGACAACAGAGATGTTTCATCTGTGGGATAAGTGTTGCATCATGGTGAATAATTCATCACTCACAAGTCCAAGTAAGTGCTTTTGAATGCTGTCAAGGCTGAACAATAAGGATTAGGTGGCACCAGCTTAGATATGGCAACAAAACTTCATTCTTCATCATTTCTCAGACCAATCTTTGTTTTATAACCCTTCACGCAGAACTTTACCCTGCCAGTTCAAGAAAGACATTTGGGTCACTAACACAAAAAAAAGAGAATGTCTCATATTGAGAATATTTAACATCAAAAAACATAAAGGAGAAAAAATTAATTATTTTTAATAATAAGTGGAAATCTCCACCCTTTGCCTGATGACAGTCACGAGACTTGTGTAGCAAAATGATGGAAAATGAAGCTTAATACTTTTTTTACAAAAATCCACATTACAACCAAAATCATTTGCGGTTTCTCTCTTCTTTTTAATATGCACACTTGTCTCTCAATGGAACTACTATAACCTCTTCCTTTTATACACACACACACACACACACACACACACATATATATATATATATATATATATATATATATATATATATATTTCATTGAATACAACAGAAAAGGTGTTTGATTTAGTTTTTTATACAATTTTTCATGCAATTTTTTTCTTTTCAGATGATAAATTATATAAAAACTGTCTGAAAGTTCTTTTTTTCTGAGCATTTTTGGCTATACATTAGGATGAAATATTTTAACTGTTATTTTTTTATTTAACAGTTAAAATATTTAATTCTTGGAAATGGTTAATGTATAGCTGAAAGCGCTCAGAAAAAAAGAACATTCGGACAGTTTTTTATATAATTTATCATCTGAAAAGGAAAAAATTATTAGATCGCATGAGAAATTGTATAAAAGACTTAATCAAAGCACCTTGTCTGTCATATTTAATAAATGTGCATGAAAAAAGGATTGCTGCCTAAATACACAAATATATATATATATATATATATATATATATATATATATATATATATAATAGGCCTGTTAGAAGGATTTCTTTGGCAACAAAGAAAAGAATACTGAGCTATTACGTGCCATCTGTCTTTCTTTACGGCAGCGAATATCGGACAATTTCCTCAAAGATGAAGAGACTCAAGTCGACGGAGATATGGTTCTACAGAAGGATACGAAGGATATCGTGGACTGAGCATGTGAACAATGATGAGGTCTTAGAGGGGTTTCAAACAAGGAGGAGGCATATAGTTAACATCAGGAAGAGGCAGCTGAAGTTTCTGGGACACATAATGAGCAAGGAGGGCTTGGAGAATCTTGTTGAATAGAGGGAAAGAGAGACAAGAGAAAACAATGCATGACATACCTGTTGGGCTTAAGCAAGTGGTTGGCAGAATGTGGTCTGGGGAAGCTAGCAGAAGGAAAGGAACTTGTGGAGAGCTGCAAGGGATGGAGGGGGGTGGAGAGCTATGATTGCCTACGCCCTGAAAGGACATGACACATAAAAAGAAAGAATGAAATTTGAGGAATAAAATGATGACAGAACGATAACAATTTTAGCAACAAGATTGATGATATTTATTATATATTCGTAGGCTTTTTGACTAAATTGAAGAACAAAGAGAAATATTTTGAATTTGGAGTTTTTGCGACACACCTGTGTCCTTTTTCAACAAAATGAGAAATAAACAAAGAATCGGGACTCACTCTTTGATCTCTCCTTTGGGAGATGAACCTCATTAAAATCAAGTAACAGAAAAAATGACATCAAGATATCTGTTTACTAAATTGATATAAATCCAATTAAACATTAAAAAAAGTTTTGTTTATCAATGGGTTCCCCTCTTAATGGCATTTTCGCCTCATCACTTTTAAAAAGTCATCCTTTCAAAAATATTTTACTCTAAAATTCATCTTATTTTAAATACATAATATAATTATTTATCTTAAATGAGGAGAATTTTAATTTATTAATTACATTTACAAATAAATAAATATATATAAAAAATAAGAAAATTAAAAAAAATTCGATAACAACTGATAAAACTGGACCTTGCTCAATAAACTGAGTGACCAGACAATAGAAAAATATTCTCTGAGGAGATATTTAAGTAAACTTAAATAATGCTTAACTTTGGCAGGAAGGGAGACAAGCCGGCTACTGCAACTGCTTAGAACACATCCATTAAGCTGAGGAGTGGGTGTCTAATATCTTATATAAGAAAGGTAAGATTGGATAGAAATCTCACCTTTCCTGAAAGAATTATTATTTTCCTAAGACAACATACATGACCACAAATATGTTGAAAAATCAAAAGAAAACTGTTAAATCCATCACCTCAGTTTTTTGAAGATGTATGGCACATATGCTCATCCCATATTATAACAATCTAATCACAATTTAAACAATATTCATTTAAAAAAACAAATTTCTTGAATATGACTGACCTTTTAACCACCTAATGAACATTCATGAATGTTAACAAGTTTAAAAGCTGTAATAAACTAATTACATTCTTGCTTTTGTATATAAACATGTGTAACAAAAAAAATCTTACATTGCCTTAACAAAGTGCTTCAGAGAACAAAATGCATTGGGTAAAAATAGTTTAACTTCATGTGTTTTTATTTGATATATATATATATATATATATATATATATATGTATATATATATATATATATATATATATATATATATATGTATGTATATATAGAGAGAGATATATGTATATATATATATGTATATATATATATATATATGTATACATTAAGAAATGGACAAAGTCCAACAATTTATTTATTAAAGACATTTTTAAAAATAAAAAGAACGTTAAACATAAAAATGTCTTTAATAAATATATATGTATGTATATATATATATATATATATATATATATATATATATATATATATATATATATATGTATGTATGTATATATATATATATGTATGTATGTATATATATATATATAAATGTATGTTCTGTTGTCGAGCTGTCGGTTTCCTGGAAACTGATCTGCTTGACCCTCATACGTCGAATCAAACAGGAGAGTCGACTATATATATATATATATATATACACACATATATATATATATATATATATATATATATATATATGTATTATGGCACTATATATATATATATACATATATATATATATATAAATATTTATATATATAGATATATAGATATATGTATTATGGCACTATATATATATATATATATATATATATATATATATATATATATATATATTTACAGTCAAAACTGAAATAAGGGGTTCAGTCTGACATTCCAACCACCTGAAGAAGGCCAGAGTGTACAAACATTGTGATAAATATGGAAACAAAGATTCGAATATAGTCCGAATAAAGTATACAAAATATGATTATCAGTGTGGAGCTGGTGATTCTAGCATGTGTCACCATTTGAAAGTGCCTGAAAGCCTTTTAAGTGAAAGTGGGTAGACAGAACCCTTAGGGGCCATCGATATGACTGAGGCTTTGAGCATGCTGGCCTTCTTCAGATTGTTGATCATGCAAGATAACATGCTCTCTCTCAGAAACTGTAACTAAGGTCTGCTCAGCACAGTTGCAGTATAAACCATAGGTAGGTGTTGAACAAACATAATTGTGCCTAAGTGAGCAACGGCAAGTTGGATTGGCTAACCACCCTAGTAGTCAGTTATCGTCAAAAATGAGTGGCCAACTATTATATATATATATATATACAGATATAAATAGATAGATATAGATAAATAGATGGATGAATGTGGCCATAACTTATGGGAGAGAAGACAAAAAACATAAAATTGATTAATACAGAATCAGTAAAGATGCAAGAATGAAAACATACATAAAAGACATGATGTGTATATATGTCTATAGAAAAATCAGCACAAACATTTATGTGAATTTAGAGTATTATGTATATCTGTATGTTGATACAGAGATGTAGATATGTCCATTGATGAGAAGCCCTTAAAATCTGTGGTAATCTGTTACTTGAAAAGAGAAGTTGGTTATTTTCTTCAGAAGTAATAAGAAAAGCTTACTCCGAACTAAAAGCATCTGTTTCAGACTTCAAAGGATTCAGCTGACAACAATTGGATAAGTTACTATCATTTGAAAAGAAACATCTCAGATCTTAACAGCTAGCACCCGCCATGCCACATACACTGAGTTGACTCATCCTCATTCTCTTTGTTTTCCATTGGTAAGGAGGAAGTTCCTCTCAGCTTCTTCCCCACAAATGTTACTTTGTAGAACAGACTCCCAAGAGGATTCTTCTTTGACCACTATGATCTTAACCTATTCAAGTCTAGGGTTAATATTTTTTACAGTAAAGTTCACACTATACAAGGCCAAGGGGCCACTCAAGGTAGAGGGTTACATGAAGCAGTAATTCATATGGATAGGAGGAGAAGATAATGGCTAACTCTAAGATTGCAGTGATCAGAGAAACATTCTCTTGGGAGTCTTTTCCACAGAGCAGTTGTACATAGGATGAAGCTGTTTGATAATAATATGCACTTCTTACATCCTCCTTTTATGGCTTTACAACAACAGTAATCATCTGCCTTGAGTGGCTATTGGGCCTTGTATTGGATGAACAGTAGTAGGAAAAAAGTTATTGTTACGGAAAAAAGTTATTGTTACAGAAAAAAAACTGTTACTTTGTGAAACAGACTCCCAGAGGGATGCTTCCCTTCTATGTACAATTTCAACCTCTTCAAATGTAAGGTTAATTATTATATATCCTACATAACCTCATAATATGTATTTCTTACTTTATGCCCTTACAAAAACAGTTGTCCAGTCCTCACTTTCCAATCTCAACAGAGCCCAAAAGTGTCTCCGCTTCTTTGTGGGTGACTAATTATTTTCTACTCTGCAACCCCTCTTTCACAGATGAGATGTCGCAAGTCTCTCAACATTTCATTGCTATTTTTTTTTTTAAGCTTTTCACCCCAAGTGGGAATGCCACTAGCATGTAAGGGGTTACAAAAAGTGGGAGCAAGATTAAAGAGGTGCGAAAGAGGAAAGAATGAAGAGAAGGACAGGGAATAGATCAAGGCATCTGGAAATGTTGATTGACATTACGTTTGAATTTTTGAAGATTATAGTAATCACAGGAGCAAGTAAGAGGAAGGGAGTTCCACAGACAGGAAGTGCGAGACGTGAAGGTGTTGGAGTAGAAGAGGCAACTACATTTAACTGTTTTGACAGGGAAAAGGTAGGACCGAGATGCAGACCTAGTGGCACGTTTGAATTCATGCAAACTGGGAACTAACAAAAAAAGTTTGTTGGAGCAGTTACCGTGAAAGTATTTGTAGAAAAGACAGAGGGAGGTGACAGCATGTCTGTGAGAGAGCGACTGTAAATGAGATGCTATATCAGGGCCAACCACATTGCATATCCCTCTCTGGATTTTATCAAGCCATGGAAAGTGCTCAAATGAACTGCATTCCTCAGTTCCACCAATTCTAACCTTCATGGCTAAGACCCTCACAGACAAGATGTCACAAGTCTCTCAACGTTATATTGCTGCTTCCATTGAAAGTGCTAAAATGAACTACATTCCTCAGTTCCACCAATTCTAACCTTCATGGCGAAGACACTCACAGACAAGATGTCGCAAGTCTTTCAACGTTATATTGCTGCTTCCATTGAAAGTGCTAAAATGAACTCCATTCCTCAGTTCCACCAATTCTAACCTTCATGGCTAAGACCCTCACAGACAAGATGTCGCAAGTCTCTCAACATTATATTGCTACTTCCAATGAAAGTGCTAAAATGAACTCCATTCCTCAGTTCCACCAATTCTAACCTTCATGGCTAAGACCCTCATGGACAAGATGTCGCAAGACTCTCAACGTTATATTGCTACTTCCATTGAAAGTGCTAAAATGAACTCCATTCCTCAGTTCCACCAATTCTAACATTCATGGCTAAGACCCTCACAGACAAGATGTCGCAAGTCTCTCAACATTATATTGCTACTTCCATTGAAAGTGCTAAAATGAACTACATTCCTCAGTTCCACCAATTCTAACCTTCATGGCTAAGACCGTCACAGACAAGATGTCGCAAGTCTCTCAACGTTATATTGCTGCTTTCATTGAAAGTGCTAAAATGAACTCCATTCCTCAGTTCCACCAATTCTAACCTTCATGGCTAAGACCCTCACAGACAAGATGTCGCAAGTCTCCAAACATTATATTGCTACTTCCATTGAAAGTGCTAAAATGAACTCCATTCCTCAGTTCCACCAATTCTAACCTTCATGGCTGATCCTCACGGACAAGATGTCGCAAGTCTCTCAACGTTATATTGCTACTTCCATTGAAAGTGCTAAAATGAACTACATTCCTCAGTTCCACCAATTCTAACCTTCATGGCTAAGACCCTCACAGACAAGATGTCGCAAGTCTCTCAACATTATATGGCTACTTCCATTGAAAGTGCTAAAATAAACTACATTCCTCAGTTCCACCAATTCTAACCTTCATGGCTAAGACCCTCACAGACAAGATGTCGCAAGTCTCTCAACATTATATTGCTACTTCCATTGAAAGTGCTAAAATGAACTACATTCCTCAGTTCTACCAATTCTAACCTTCATGGCTAAGACCCTCACAGACAAGATGTCGCAAGTCTCTCAACATTATATTGCTACTTCCATTGAAAGTGCTAAAATGAACTACATTCCTCAGTTCCACCAATTCTAACCTTCATGGCTAAGACCCTCACAGACAAGATGTCGCAAGTCTCTCAACATTATATTGCTACTTCCATTGAAAGTGCTAAAATGAACTACATTCCTCAGTTCCACCAATTCTAACCTTCATGGCTAAGACCCTCACAGACAAGATGTCGCAAGTCTCTCAACGTTATATTGCTACTTCCATTGAAAGTGCTAAAATGAACTACATTCCTCAGTTCCACCAATTCTAAACTTCATGGCTAAGACCCTCATGGACAAGATGTCGCAAGTCTCTCAACATTATATTGCTGCTTCCATTGAAAGTGCTAAAATGAACTCCATTCCTCAGTTCCACCAATTCTAACCTTCATGGCTAAGACCCTCACAGACAAGATGTCGCAAGTCTCTCAACATTATATTGCTACTTCCATTGAAAGTGCTAAAATGAACTACATTCCTCAGTTCCACCAATTCTAACCTTCATGGCTAAGACCCTCACAGAGAAGATGTCGCAAGTCTCTCAATGTTATATTGCTACTTCCATTGAAAGTGCTAAAATGAACTACATTCCTCAGTTCCACCAATTCCAACCTTCATGGCTAAGACCCTCACAGACAAGATGTCGCAAGTCTCTCAACGTTATATTGCTACTTCCATTGAAAGTGCTAAAATGAACTACATTCCTCAGTTCCACCAATTCTAACCTTCATGGCTAAGACCCTCGCAGAGAAGATGTCGCAAGTCTCTCAACGTTATATTGCTACTTCCATTGAAAGTGCTAAAATGAACTACATTCCTCAGTTCCACCAATTCTAACCTTCATGGCTAAGACCCTCATGGACAAGATGTCGCAAGTCTCTCAACATTATATTGCTGCTTCCATTGAAAGTGCTAAAATGAACTCCATTCCTCAGTTCCACCAATTCTAACCTTCATGTCTAAGACCCTCACAGACAAGATGTCGCAAGTCTCTCAACACTATATTGCTACTTCCATTGAAAGTGCTAAAATGAACTACATTCCTCAGTTCCACCAATTCTAACCTTCATGGCTAAGACCCTCAGAGACAAGATTTCGCAAGTCTCTCAACATTATATTGCTACTTCCATTGAAAGTGCTAAAATGAACTACATTCCTCAGTTCCACCAATTCTAACCTTCATGGCTAAGCCCCTCACAGACAAGGTGTCGCAAGTCTCTCAACATCATATTGCTACTTCCATTGAAAGTGCTAAAATGAACTCCATTACTCAGTTCCACCAATTCTAACCTTCATGGCTAAGACCCTCATGGACAAGATGTCGCAAGTCTCTCAACATTATATTGCTACTTCCATTGAAAGTGCTAAAATGAACTCCATTCCTCAGTTCCACCAATTCTAACCTTCATGGCTAAGACCCTCATGGACAAGATGTCGCAAGTCTCTCAACATTATATTGCTACTTCCATTGAAAGTGCTAAAATGAACTCCATTCCTCAGTTCCACCAATTCTAACCTTCATGGCTAAGACCCTCATGGACAAGATGTTGCAAGCCTCTCAACGTTATATTGCTACTTCCATTGAAAGTGCTAAAATGAACTCCATTCCTCAGTTCCACCAATTCTAACTTTCATGGCTAAGACCCTCACAGACAAGATGTCTCAAGTCTCTCAACGTTATATTGCTGCTTCCATTGAAAGTGCTAAAATGAACTACATTCCTCAGTTGCACCAATTCTAACCTTCATGGCTATGACCCTCATGGACAAGATGTCGCAAGTCTCTCAACATTATATTGCTACTTCCATTGAAAGATCTAAAATGAACTACATTCCTCAGTTCCACCAATTCTAACCTTCATGGCTAAGACCCTCACAGACAAGATGTCGCAAGTCTCGCAACATTATATTGCTACTTCCATTGAAAGTGCTAAAATGAACTACATTCCTCAGTTCCACCAATTCTAACCTTCATGGCTAAGACCCTCACAGACAAGATGTCGCAAGTCTCTCAACGTTATATTGCTACTTCCATTGAAAGTGCTAAAATGAACTACATTCCTCAGTTCCACCAATTCTAACATTCATGGCTAAGACCCTCATGGACAAGATGTCGCAAGTCTCTCAACATTATATTTCTACTTCCATTGAAAGTGCTAAAATGAACTACATTCCTCAGTTCCACCAATTCTAACCTTCATGGCTAAGACCCTCATGGACAAGATGTCGCAAGTCTCTCAACATTATATTGCTACTTCCATTGAAAGTGCTAAAATGAACTACATTCCTCAGTTCCACCAATTCTAACCTTCATGGCTAAGACCCTCACAGACAAGATGTTGCAAGTCTCGCAACGTTATATTGCTACTTCCATTGAAAGTGCTAAAATGAACTACATTCCTCAGTTCCACCAATTCTAACCTTCATGGCTAAGACCCTCACAGACAAGATGTCGCAAGTCTCTCAACGTTATATTGCTACTTCCATTGAAAGTGCTAAAATGAACTACATTCCTCAGTTCCACCAATTCTAACCTTCATGGCTAAGACCCTCACAGACAAGATGTCGCAAGTCTCGCAACGTTATATTGCTACTTCCATTGAAAGTGCTAAAATGAACTACATTCCTCAGTTCCACCAATTCTAACCTTCATGGCTAAGACCCTCACAGACAAGATGTCGCAAGTCTCTCAACGTTATATTGCTACTTCCATTGAAAGTGCTAAAATGAACTACATTCCTCAGTTCGACCAATTCTAACCTTCATGGCTAAGACCGTCACAGACAAGATGTCGCAAGTCTCGCAACGTTATATTGCTACTTCCATTGAAAGTGCTAAAATGAACTCCATTCCTCAGTTCCACCAATTCTAACCTTCATGTCTAAGACCCTCACAGACAAGATGTCGCAAGTCTCTCAACACTATATTGCTACTTCCATTGAAAGTGCTAAAATGAACTCCATTCCTCAGTTCCACCAATTCTAACCTTCATGGCTAAGACCCTCACAGACAAGATGTCGCAAGTCTCTCAACATTATATTGCTACTACCATTGATATTGCTAAAATGAACTCCATTCCTCAGTTCCACCAATTCTAACCTTCATGGCTAAGACCCTCAGAGACAAGATGTCGCAAGTCTCTCAAAATTATATTGCTACTTCCATTGAAAGTGCTAAAATGAACTACATTCCTCAGTTCCACCAATTCTAACCTTCATGGCTAAGACCCTCACAGACAAGGTGTCGCAAGTCTCTCAACATTATATTGCTACTTCCATTGAAAGTGCTGAAATGAACTCCATTACTCAGTTCCACCAATTCTAACCTTCATGGATAAGACCCTCATGGACAAGATGTCGCAAGTCTCTCAACATTATATTGCTACTTCCATTGAAAGTGCTAAAATGAACTCCATTCCTCAGTTCCACCAATTCTAACCTTCATGGCTAAGACCGTCACAGACAAGATGTCGCAAGTCTCTCAACATTATATTGCTACTTCCATTGAAAGTGCTAAAATGAACTCCATTCCTCAGTTCCACCAATTCTAACCTTCATGGCTAAGACCGTCACAGACAAGATGTCGCAAGTCTCTCAACATTATATTGCTACTTCCATTGAAAGTGCTAAAATGAACTACATTCCTCAGTTCCACCAATTCTAACCTTCATGGCTAAGACCCTCATGGACAGGATGTCGCAAGTCTCTCAACATTATATTGCTACTTCCATTGAAAGTGCTAAAATGAACTACATTCCTCAGTTCCACCAATTCTAACCTTCATGGCTAAGACCCTCATGGACAAGATGTCGCAAGTCTCTCAACATTATATTGCTGCTTCCATTGAAAGTGCTAAAATGAACTCCATTCCTCAGTTCCACCAATTCTAACCTTCATGGCTAAGACCGTCACAGACAAGATGTCGCAAGTCTCTCAACATTATATTGCTACTTCCATTGAAAGTGCTAAAATGAACTACATTCCTCAGTTCCACCAATTCTAACCTTCATGGCTAAGACCCTCATGGACAGGATGTCGCAAGTCTCTCAACATTATATTGCTACTTCCATTGAAAGTGCTAAAATGAACTACATTCCTCAGTTCCACCAATTCTAACCTTCATGGCTAAGACCCTCACAGACAAGATGTCGCAAGTCTCGCAACGTTATATTGCTACTTCCATTGAAAGTGCTAAAAATGAACTACATTCCTCAGTTCCACCAATTCTAACCTTCATGGCTAAGACCCTCACAGACAAGATTTCACAAGTCTCTCAACGTTATATTTCTACTTCCATTGAAAGTGCTAAAATGAACTACATTCCTCAGTTCCACCAATTCTAACATTCATGGCTAAGACCCTCATGGACAAGATGTCGCAAGTCTCTCAACATTATATTTCTACTTCCATTGAAAGTGCTAAAATGAACTACATTCCTCAGTTCCACCAATTCTAACCTTCATGGCTAAGACCCTCATGGACAAGATGTCGCAAGTCTCTCAACATTATATTGCTACTTCCATTGAAAGTGCTAAAATGAACTACATTCCTCAGTTCCACCAATTCTAACCTTCATGGCTAAGACCCTCATGGACAAGATGTTGCAAGCCTCTCAACGTTATATTGCTACTTCCATTGAAAGTGCTAAAATGAACTACATTCCTCAGTTCCACCAATTCTAACCTTCATGGCTAAGACCCTCACAGACAAGATGTCGCAAGTCTCTCAACGTTATATTGCTACTTCCATTGAAAGTGCTAAAATGAACTACATTCCTCAGTTCCACCAATTCTAACCTTCATGGCTAAGATCCTCATGGACAAGATGTCGCAAGTCTCTCAACGTTATATTGCTACTTCCATTGAAAGTGCTAAAATGAACTACATTCCTCAGTTCCACCAATTCTAACCTTCATGGCTAAGACCCTCATGGACAAGATGTCGGAAGTCTCTCAACATTATATTGCTACTTCCATTGAAAGTGCTAAAATGAACTAAATTCCTCAGTTCCACCAATTCTAACCTTCATGGCTAAGACCCTCACAGACAAGATGTCGCAAGTCTCTCAACGTTATATTGCTACTTCCATTGAAAGTGCTAAAATGAACTACATTCCTCAGTTCCACCAATTCTAACCTTCATGGCTAAGACCCTCACAGACAAGATGTCGCAACTCTCTCAACGTTATATTGCTACTTCCATTGAAAGTTCTAAAATGAACTACATTCCTCAGTTCCACCAATTCTAACCTTCATGGCTAAGACCCTCATGGACAAGATGTCGCAAGTCTCTCAACATTATATTGCTACTTCCATTGAAAGTGCTAAAATGAACTACATTCCTCAGTTCCACCAATTCTAACCTTCATGGCTAAGACCCTCATGGACAAGATGTCGCAAGTCTCTCAACGTTATATTGCTACTTCCATTGAAAGTGCTAAAATGAACTACATTCCTCAGTTCCACCAATTCTAACCTTCATGGCTAAGACCCTCATGGACAAGATGTCGCAAGTCTCTCAACATTATATTGCTACTTCCATTGAAAGTGCTAAAATGAACTACATTCCTCAGTTCCACCAATTCTAACCTTCATGGCTAAGACCCTCACAGACAAGATGTCGCAAGTCTCTCAACGTTATATTGCTACTTCCATTGAAAGTGCTAAAATGAACTACATTCCTCAGTTCCACTAATTCTAACTTTCATGGCTAAGACCCTCATGGACAAGATGTCGCAAGTCTCTCAACATTATATTGCTACTTCCATTGAAAGTGCTAAAATGAACTACATTCCTCAGTTCCACCAATTCTAACCTTCATGGCTAAGACCCTCATGGACAAGATGTCGCAAGTCTCTCAACGTTATATTGCTACTTCCATTGAAAGTGCTAAAATGAACTACATTCCTCAGTTCCACCAATTCTAACCTTCATGGCTAAGACCCTCATGGACAAGATGTCGCAAGTCTCTCAACATTATATTGCTACTTCCATTGAAAGTGATAAAATGAACTACATTCCTCAGTTCCACCAATTCTAACCTTCATGGCTAAGACCCTCACAGACAAGATGTCGCAAGTCTCTCAACGTTATATTGCTGCTTCCATTGAAAGTGCTAAAATGAACTCCATTCCTCAGTTCCACCAATTCTAACCTTCATGGCTAAGACCCTCATGGACAAGATGTCGCAAGTCTCTCAACATTATATTGCTGCTTCCATTGAAAGTGCTAAAATGAACTCCATTCCTCAGTTCCACCAATTCTAACCTTCATGGCTAAGACCCTCATGGACAAGATGTCGCAAGTCTCTCAACATTATATTGCTACTTCCATTGAAAGTGCTAAAATGAACTACATTCCTCAGTTCCACCAATTCTAACCTTCATGGCTAAGACCGTCACAGACAAGATGTCACAAGTCTCTCAACGTTATATTGCTACTTCCATTGAAAGTGCTAAAATGAACTACATTCCTCAGTTCCACCAATTCTAACCTTCATGGCTAAGACCCTCATGGACAAGATGTCGCAAGTCTCTTAACATTATATTGCTACTTCCATTGAAAGTGCTAAAATGAACTCCATTCCTCAGTTCCACCAATTCTAACCTTCATGGCTAAGACCCTCACAGACAAGATGTCGCAAGTCTCTCAATGTTATATTGCTGCTTCCATTGAAAGTGCTAAAATGAACTCCATTCCTCAGTTCCACCAATTCTAACCTTCATGTCTAAGACCCTTATGGACAAGATGTCGCAAGTCTCTCAACATTATATTGCTGCTTCCATTGAAAGTGCTAAAATGAACTACATTCCTCAGTTCCACCAATTCTAACCTTCATGGCTAAGACCCTCACAGACAAGATGTCGCAAGTCTCTCAACATTATATTTGCTACTTCCATTGAAAGTGCTAAAATGAACTACATTCCTCAGTTCCACCAACTCTAACCTTCATGTCTAAGACCCTCATGGACAAGATGTCGCAAGTCTCTCAACATTATATTGCTACTTCCATTGAAAGTGCTAAAATGAACTACATTCCTCAGTTCCACCAATTCTAACCTTTATGGCTAAGACCCTCATGGACAAGATGTCAAAGTCTCTCAAGCTGGTACACATGAGACTATTTCCAGGAATCTTTCTGCCTCACCAGATGCTTTGGAGATACCAGATATTACTGATAGCATACAGGTGGAGGAACTGCTTGAAACTGCTCACATGCTGAGGAAAATGTTGCTTTGCTTAGCTGTGGCTAGCAGATGAGATGTGACCTGGTTGAAACATCTACATGTCAAAGAGGATATCTATAATAAAAATTTAATAATAAAGATAGCTCTCATGGTTTCTTTTCTTAAACGATTGCGGATATTAACATACACCTATTTTTTTTCTTGCTGAATTAAACTGGGTTACAGTAAATATTGCTTAGTGGGTGAAGCACTTTCTATCTGTTCATGGACAGGAGTAGTTAGGGAGGATCATGGCCAGATGTTGAGGATCATGGCCAGGTTCTCCTGTTTTGAGTTTGAATGTTGAGACAGCCAAAGATTTGGGAGTCATATCTAGATACAAGGAAACACACTCATTTAACCATGTGATTAGACTGAGCTGCCCAACCTGAATATATTTTTAACTGGGCAATATCTGCAAGGATTTGTGAAGCTTTTATCAAAACCTCTATAATGTAGATATTTGGCTGTGTCTTTTATGCCCTTATCAGACCAAGTACCTTTGATGTATATATTGGGCGGTATATATTTGTATTCCAGCATCACTTTACTGGTGTGTTGCTTTCTAACAGAATCGTTTAGGAGAGTCTAATTTCATTCTTCATTTGGCATTATACTTTTTTAACCACATTTTTATTTGATTAATTCGTAGATGATAGAGCATTGAAAATTGTGATCTTTTATTTATTTTATTGGTTTTTAAAGAAATAAGCACAAGGAAACAGGAACAAAAAGAAAAGAGTAAATATAGAAGACGGGAGTAAGATTGAAAAAGTTAAGAAAGAAAGGAGGATAAAAAGCGAAAGAAGGAAAGAGAGATAAGAAAAAAATTGGAAAAAGAAGAAAGAAGTTGGAAAATAAAAGAAGAAAATGGAGGCAGCAAAAAAAATCTAGAAAAAGAAATTAGAAAGTGAAAAAAAATCAAATAAATTAAAAAAGAAAAATGATATTCGTAGAAAAAAGTAACATCAAGAAAGAAATGTAAAAAAAAAAAGAAAGAAAAGACAGAAAAGGAAGAATAACAAAAAAGGAAGACAAGAAAAACGATAGACAAATAAGAGAGAAAGAAAAGAAAAAGACAAAGAAAAAAGAAAAAGAAAGGTCAAAATAAATGACAAATATGAAAGAAAGAAAAAGAAAGAGAAAGATGAAAAATGAAAGATGAATGAAAAAGATAAAGAAAATAAAGATAAAAAATGAAAGACAAATAAGAAAGAAAGAAAAGACAAAGAAAAACAAAAGACAAGAGAGAGAAACAGAGAAGAAAAGACAAATAAGAGAGAAAGAAAAGGGAAGACAAGGAAAAGAAAGAAAAGAAAATACAGATGAGAAATGAAGGACAAATAAGACAAAAAGAAAAGAAAAGACAAGGAAAAGGAAAGAAGAAAAATGAAAAACAAAAAAGAAATAAAATAAAAATGATAGAAAAGAAAAAATAAATAAGAGAGAAAGAAAAGAAAAGACAAAGAAAAAGAAAAAGAAAGGCAAGAAAAATAAAAGACAAGAGAGAGAAACAGAGAAGAAAAGACAAATAAGAGAGAAAGAAAAGGGAAGACAAGGAAAAGAAAGAAAAGAAAAGAAAGATGAAAAATGAAGGACAAATAAGACAAAAAGAAAAGACAAGGAAAAGGAAAAAAGAAAAAAGAAAAATGAAAGACAAATAAGAAATGAAAACAATAGAAGGAAAAAAATCAAAGGAACAAAAAGTAACTAGAATGTAAAAATGATTTTCTTAAAGTGAATACCATAATAATCTTTAGTCTATTTTGTTTTCTTACTATATATAACACCCTGTTAAGCACTTTTGTCGGTAAGCTGATACAGTGTTCTCCTTCAAAGAGAACAAGCTTAGACTGTATCTACAAATGACAATTGTCATTCTCATCTCAAAACAAGAACAATATTGAACAGTCAATGCAAAGCAGTTAAACAGAAATCATTATCAACACCAAAAACAGAAAGCCAGAAAAATAATTGCAATATGAAATTAAAAAAAAAACAAAATTTGCTTAGCACAAATTGAATAAAAACAGTTTTTAAAATATTCTGTTTTTCAAGAATAGGAGAATTAACTGAAAATATTAATTTGATGTCAAATACAATTCAATGCATAGTGTGCAGGTTGTATAACTATTAGCAGTTTGGAAAGAGAGTTTAAATTCTGAACACGTTCATTGCATTCACTTTCTCACAAATATCCTTGGGCAAAGTATGAGAGCTTATAGTCATATCATGTTTAAACACCATTTCTCATATGATCACCAGTTAAGCAATGACAAACCTGATCAGTACCTAGATGGGTGACCACTTGGGAATACCAGATATTGTAAGCTCGAATTTTTAAGTGATGTGATAGATAACAAAAATCAAAAATCAGCAAAAATCATCAAGTTCCAATTGCAATTGTGCTTGTTATACTCACTGACCTGACCCTATTCTCCTCCCAGCTATGGGTTAATTAGTAGGATTTGCATCAGTATAATCATTATTATCTCCTAAAAATTCTTACAATCTAAAAATATTTAGTATTTTAAGCAGATTTAGTCTGAAGTCCCCACAATTTGTAAGTAAGTGCATATTATTGGTAATCTTACTATAAATATATATTGTCGGTAATTTTTTATATAAAACTATAGTGCTGGTATTTTTACTATAAAAATATATTTATACTTTCATAATGTTTTGTTTTTGTTTGGGGGGTTTCACTATTTGTTCATAGCTGGGACCCTAGCAGGTGATACCACTCAGTTGATGGTGGGCCTGCCAACAACGGCAGTTAAGAGGTGGTTCCACACTCCTTAAAACTGGTTAAGTCAGGGGAGAACTTGGAGAGGTGAATTAACAGGAGATAATTGATATCCATTAGACATGGCATGTGGAACTAGAACAGTCTACCCCAGCGAGCGAAATAAAGGGTTCAGTTTTCTATAGCCTTTGATGGCAACTGGTCTACCACAGAAAGAAATAGAAACCTACTGCGGGGGAAAAAAATCTGCCTCGTCAGTCATGTATTGAAAGATACATGATCTCTTAAGCGTGTATCATACATGACACATAACTAACTGAAATTTACTTACGTACTAATACCCTTGGGAAAAGTATGAATCCTCTTCTTCTCCCTCCAGTTATGGGTAAATAGCAGGACAGACCGGGTTCTATAGCCTTGGGTGGCAACTGGTCTACTGCAGAAAGAAATGGCAACTTACTGCAGGAAAAAATCTACCTTGTCAGTCATGTATCTTTCGATACATGATTGCCTAAATGTGTATCACGCATGTCACATAACTGAGTGACTGTCTCCAACCTGTTTAGGAGCATATTGAACCTCGAACCCCTGCCGAATGCAGTGCCAAATTTCATTAAATATAGACAAGAGCTTCTTGAGCTCGGTCCATTTTTCTGTTTTTGCAACATTTTGAATAGAAAATTCAATATTTGTTTTTGAGACACATTCTCATATCAACTGCAGATATAAACAAAATCTTGCATATTAGATTCCAACTATTATATGTGTGAAAAGTAATAAATATTCTTAATACATTATAACAACATTATCAAATAAATTTAAATATACATTGGGTGTTCCAATAACCGATTTTAAATATAATTAAATTTAAGCGTCTAATGATTTTTTCTTTTTCTTTCAGATTTAGCAACTTAAGTCTTTGGCAATTTCAACCGAGGAAAGATTAACAATCAAACAACGTGTTAAAGTTATCAAAGCCTATTATGAAAATGGACATTCAAACAGAAATTCAATGAGAAGTTTCCAGATCGCATCATCTCTCAAAACAGTAAAGTCAATTGGCCACTACAATCATGCAACTTGACGCCTTTAGATTTCTTCCTTTGGGGTCATCTGAAAAGTAAGATCTATGCTAACAAGCCAAAAACAATTCAACAGCTGAAGGATGAGATAATAAGGCATATTGTCGAGATCGAGGAGCAACTATGCAGAAATTTTTGACCATCGAGTGGAGGTGTGTCGCCAAAGCTTTAGTGGACATTTGGGTGATATTATTTTTCACATGTAATTGCCATGACTTAAATATCATGATCTAATAGAGAAATAAACAAATTTTCACCAATAACACTGATTTAGTTACTGCTAACTTTGATCCATCTTAATGAAACACCCTTTATTTATGCAATTCACTTTTCATAAAAAATATCTTGGATGTTTTTCAACTACTTGATAGATAAAAATACTATGTGGGTGTGTCATTGTAAAATGTTATCTCTATGGCTGAAAAATTGTGTCACATGACTTGATGACTTGGTAAATAAATAAATAGATGCACGCTGTGAGGAAGAAACAAGTATGTATAATAATAAAATATAATTATTAATTTGAAAAAATTAAACTAAGTGTATAAATACGAGGCATCCATTGACTGTAGTCTGGATCCTTGAGTCAATAAGAACATTTCTTTCCTTAGCTGCATACCTTGCCCAAGGGTATTAGCACATAGGTGAATGTACTGAACTCAACTGGAATTCAAACTCAGCTCTCTGATTCCTAAATCAGTGCTTCAATCCATACTTTATATTATTCAATAAATATAAATCTCCCTAGGCTGATGATTACTGTTTGATTTTTGGATGACATTCACCTTTGAAAATTATAATATGGTAAATACTAAAATTGGTATAAATTGTCACCCTGGGGCTATTATTACTTGAATGGAAAGGTCTTTAATGTAATTTCAATTTGAAATTCCATTCTAAAAAAAAAAGTAAATTTTTTGTTAGTAATTTTGTGTCACATTTGATCAAAGTAATATTATATGTTAGTAATAATAATCATTACAGTGACTTGTATTTTTTAAATCAATTTCATCCCAAGCAAGGAAGTAAAGCCACTAAGACATGAGAGGTTACTGGGTGTAGAAGAATTAGGAACAGAAACATTAATAATAAGAGGGAAGGGAAAAGAGTAGGATGACAGTAGATAGTGATTGAAATTGCATTTAAATATTTGCAGAATAATGTTAGCTGAAAATCATGGAGCCAGAAAGGAATTACACAAGTAAGAAGTTCAAGCAAAGCATTAGTGCGTACTATTAATCTTTCATGTGAAACTCATTTAGAATTCAAGGGTTTTAGAATATGGGGTGTCAGTCAGAGGTTTGATATTTTTAAATTAAGGGAGTTTTTTTCTCCCTCTAATTAGTTAATTATTACTTCCAACAAAGTAAAAGAATAAAGAAAACAATATGGAGATTTCACCTACTGGACATCAATTTGTATATGTGGTCTACAGTAATCATTCTTTATCGTTATTATTTCGCCACTATGATATAAGGATTTCCTGAGTGTGAGAGAATATGAGTAAAATGAAAATATTATTAAGGAAATAGGACAATAAAAGAACAGGATTTAAGAAGGTAGAAAATAAACATTGATATTGCATTTAAATTTTTGCAGATTAAAGTTGGCTGGAAAGCAAGTTGCTGGATGGGAGTTTTGCAAGTGAGAAGTGCAAGGAAAGAAAAAGAATACAAATTAAAATAGGTGTACATTGAGTCCCCTGTATTCGCAGGGTATAGGGACCAGAAACAGCTCTGAATAGTTAGAATCTGTGAGTCACCCCACTAAAAGTGCTTATAAGTACCTATTTTGATTGTTAAAACCCCATATGCCTTAAAATTTCATCCTAAACACTTCAGAAACATTTCAGACCCTTTTTAAAACTTTTTTGAAAAATAGTATTGGTGACCATACACTTAGCGTAAATTTTCTTTCATACGTACAATAACTGTTTTTAATTATGCATAGATCGATACAATCATTGAAAATACTGTATAAAATATGTGTAACAAGACATAGAATATAAAGTTTAAAATATTTTCTAAAAACAGAACTGTGGTGATGCCACCAGACTTAGCATAAGCCACTTTTAAGACCTCAGCCGCAGCTCCTAGCAAAGAACAAAGCCCAAGCATTACGCATGTTTTTGCATTTGTTTTTTTACAATGGAGATGTACAATTCTGTCAATTATTACCATAAAAATGAACTGTCATATGTTTTAAGTCACTTAAATAACAGGAAAATAATACAAGAATATTCTAAATATGTTCTATCGAAAAAATATGTGAATTCAGGGAGTTCTCAGTGAATAATTTATACATATGTTCTTCAGAAAAACACACGAATATTCAGGATTTCCGTGAATAACAAGTATATATGTTCCAAAGAAAAATCCACGAATGTGTGAATCCACGAATGCCGGAACATAAATCTTCTACCTTGTTAGTCATGAATCAAAAGTGACATGATAGCCCAAGCATGTATCACATGTGGCAATTAACAGACTGATCTGGATAAAAGGGTTGAATAGCAGGACAGGCTGGATCCTATAGCCTTGGTTGGCAACCAGTTTATAGAGGAAAGAATTGGCAACCTACTGTGGGAGAATCTTCTGCCTAGTCAGTCATGAATCTAAAGGGATATAATCTCCCAAGTGTGTATTACATATGACACTTAACTGACTGACAGGAAGCTCTGTAAGCCAGTGAAACTACTGATGATCTTAAGCTAAGTAAAAAAAATGTCCAGTAGCAGATTTCATTCTAGATAGAGAAACTCTGATGTACAGATTTATATGGAAACCAAATGCTACTTACACAAGAGAAGGTCGCAGAAGAATAAACCTTGTCTTGATAACAGTCTTTGAATATGTACCTGCATCCAGAAGCCAACACATGTTTCTGTTCAATGATGACAAGAAAGAGTAGCTTGTAAAGTTACTCACAAGGTACTTTCCTCTTGATTGACATTAGATTGAGATTAGCATGAGTTTAGGCAGGGCCAGTACATACTACCCGCAAACCCCCTATTATTGGGCCTAACGCATAATAACATAATGGACTATTCCATATGTAATAAATACTGTGCCTCAAGAGGAAGCAGAGTTCTGTCTAAAGTCTAGAGTTCTATCTGAAGTCTGGAGTGAAGTCTGAAGTCTAGAGTGAAGTCCGTCAGAAGTCTGTCAGTCAGTCAGAGCGAGCAAGTCAGTCAGTCAAGTCAGAGGCAGTCCGAAACAGTCATGTTCAGACAATTACTGCTAAACCTGATTGTTCCTACTAACACTTTTTCTACCTCTCTCTATATATTCCTGCTTGTAATATATCTGTGTTAATCCATATCCGCCTTCGAGTTCTTCTTTATTGGTTCTACCTTGGACTATCACCGTGGTTCAAGGAACCAGACCATAACACCCCCAATCTTGAATGGGGTCCTCAAACAGTGCTTTATGAACCTCACTATCTTATCAATATTTGTTTTTTTTCTACCTAGATTTATACACATTAGAAATTAAACTGAGCACTATTAAAGGATGAAAAATTTTTACAGAAACCAAATTTTTTAACAGAAACCACATCAACTAAAATGGATATCCCAAGCAATTCACTCATTTCATTATTTTCTATTTAAATAATGAAATAATCAAGATGTGGACATTCCACACTACTTCAAACAAAAGATTAGGAAGGAAACTCCTGTCAATGATGGAAAGATCAATAACAGCTACTGGACTTGAGAAATTTATTTTTTAGTATTGATAGTGTTTCAAACCTGTTCAAAATTGTCAGCTGTATACAAGCATTTTCTAAGATCAATGGTTAAAAATGGATTTGAGTGAGTGACATCTACGAATCTTGGTGAAGTCTCTTTCAAACATTGTGTACTGATGCTACAGAATCACAAATAATGAACTGAACCCAATAGCTAAAACTACACCACTTGAGGACATTCAACAAGTAGCAACAACTAAAATGGATAGCATATGTAAGGAAGAAATAATGGCATAATCAAGATGTTGACATTCTACACAACTTCAAACAAAAGGTAAGGAAGGAAATACCCCCATCAATACTGGAAAGAGAACTAACAATCACTGAACTTGAGAAACATTTTTTTGATAGCTCTGGCTGGTTGGTCAATGAATGTTAAATGTTTCCTTATCTATTATTAACCTTAACTATTATTTGGTGAACATTATTATCAGTTAAACATTATTATCAGTTGACCATCATTATCAGACACCATTATTATCAAGTGACCATTATTATCAGGTGACCATCATGATCATCTGACCATCATTATCATCTGACCATTATTATCATGCGACTATCCTTATCACCTTACCATTATTATCAGGTAATCATCATTATCCCCTGGCCATTATTATCATATGACCATCATTATCACCTGACTATTATTATCAGATAACCATCATTATCACCTGACCATTATTATCAAGTGATCATCATTATCATCTGACCATTATTATCAAGTGACCATCATTATCACCTGACCATTATTATCAGGTGACCATCATTATCATCTGACCATTATTATCAAGTGATCATCATTATCACCTGACCATTATTATCAGGTGACCATCATTATCACCCGACCATTATTATCAGGTGACCATCATTATCACCCGACCATTATTATCAGGTGACCATCATTATCACCCGACTATTATTATCAGGTGACCATCATTATCACCTGACCATTATTATCAGGTGACCATCATTATCAACCGACCATTATTATCAGGTGACCATCATTATCACCCGACCATTATTATCAGGTGACCATCATTATCACCTGACCATTATTATCAGGTGATCATCATTACTGTATGTTTGTGTTAAATACAGAACCAAGGACTTTTTCGATATCGATCTCTACTGAGGAGATTTCAAATTTTAAAATTTAAAACTAATGTCAAATGAAAAACTTCTTTTGTATTTTTTTAATTTAGATTATTCTTTTCTTACTTGACACTGATCTGTCATTGGACATTGAAACTCCTACCTCACAGCCATTAATTATCCTTTGCTCTAACCACTGAGTCATTCCTGCAAGCACTTAAACAATCAAGTTTGTATGAAATAATTTCTATTTCCAACTGTGTCCTTTATTTACATAGACAATCAAATCAGCAATCAGCCACTATAATAAAAAAAAAAAAGATTTTTTTTCTGAATTATGGCAGAAGTGGTCAGTTTCATCTGTTGTTATTTAATTGCAGAATTGTCAAGAGACATAATCTTGCCTTGACCAGGCAGATGGTGCTGATGGACACTGGCTTCCACCCCTAACTTCCTCTCCTCCATGTCCTGAACAAGTTAAATTGTTCAGCCGGCCTCACATCTGTCATGCCGCCTGTTTCTATACATCAAGCAGAAAGTAGAGTAGGTGGTGGTTATCTTGGGCAGCCAGGCTAGACATTTATGGTGGAGTTGGTGGTCAGCTACAGTGGTAGAAGACTGAAGACCTCATAGCATTTACAGCCTACTCAACACAATGCATTAACAACCATGTGAATTAACCCACCTCTGACTGATGCAATTATAGTAATAAACCATTGAATTATTCTTCAAGAGATTACAGGTATCCTAACTTTTGATTATTGAAATTATCTGCCCTTGACTGGAGTCATGGGCAAAATTGATAAGGGAAGAGACATTGATCATTTACATAAAATTCAGACAATTGGGACAAGAGTATAATGATACATTTTTTACAATTATTTACCAGAAGATAGAAAATTATTCATTTATGTTTTTTTACTACTTTTTATCAGCGGTTGGTTGGTTGCTTGATTTTGTTTAGTAGCATATCAACTTCTGTGGGTTATTTAATACCAAAATTTAAATATTTTGAACACAACAATGTTTGAAAGAGGCTATCTTCACCAAGATTCATGGACATCACTCACTCAAAGCCATTTTTAACCATTGATCTTAGAAAATGCTTGTATACAGCTGACAATTTTGATATTTCTGAACAGGTTTGAAACACTATGAATACTAAAAAATAAATTTCTCAAGTCCAGTAGCTGTTATTGATCTTTCCATCATTGACAGGAGTTTCCTTCCTAATCTTTTGTTTGAAGTAGTGTGGAATGTCCACATCTTGATTATTTCATTATTTGAATAGAAAATAATGAAATGAGCGAATTGCTTGGGATATCTATTTTATTTGATGTGGTTTCTGTTATTTGGTAAATTTCTTTGTTTGTGATTTTGTAGTGCTAGTCCACAAGGTTTGAAGAATTCACCAAAACCCATAGGCTTCACTCACTCAAAGCCATTTTTAACCATTGAGATTGAGTGATTGTATGCAGCTGACAGTATCTGTCTATATTTCTGAGATGAGGTATTATATACACTATTTACATTATTCGGACTATTGCCTTTATCTTTGTTGCCATATTTATCACAACATGGAACTAGAACTGTCTACCGCAGTGAGCGAAATAAAGGTTTCTGTTTGACATTCTAACCACCTGAAAATGGCCAGAGTGTACAACGGCCAAAACGTTGTGATAAATATGGCAACAAAGATGAGGACAATAGTCCGAATAATGAAAATGGTATACAGTTTAGATATTTCTGAACAGATTTTGGTGACATGCATGGCAACCATATGAAAGTCTTGATCTAATTAGGTAATTTAAGAGCATGACTCAAGTTTTTAGTTTAATGTTCTGGATTTGTAGTGATTCATGTTGAGCAAAACTATCCCAGCACAGCCTATCCTATGATTAATACTTAGAAAGTCCACATCCTGAATGCTTATGATGGATTCAGGGTATGTGTCATCACTGCTTTCATTCCAATCCCAGATCATAGCTTCTGCTTTGGGAAAGGTTTTACCTTGACTTATATTTCTTGCAATACTTGGTAAAGGATGTTAATTTTTTCCAAGATCATTCTTATTCCAACTATGAATTTTTTTTTAATCATTTCACCCCAAGGAAGCTGGGAATGTCACTAGTATGCAGGGGGTTACAGAGGGTGAAAATGAGAGACAAAAGCGTATAGGATGGATTGAGGAAAAGATAAAAGATGAATGGGATTCAAGAAGATAGAAGATGGCGATTGATGTTGCATTTAAATTTTTGAAGATGATAATTATCAGGGAAGCATGTAAATTGAAGGGAAGTACAAGGAAAAAACTACTGAAGTAGAATTGGCAGTTACATTTAGCTATTTCAACAGTATACAAGTGGGGCTTAAATGCCAATTTAGTAGTACTCTTAAATTCATGTAGTCGGACTACTAAAGTCATCCGCATAGACCAATCTCAACATTATAACATATCCATACAGTATTTAAAACGTTTAGTATTTACTAATTCTATAGCTGGAATTTTTATGATGGATTCAGGGTAGGTGACATGGTTATCTGATAATAATCCTGAGAGGATTTGTATTTGATAATAAGTGGGAAAATATATATATTCTTCTCAAACTGAAACATGTTTTCTAATAAATTTCTTTGGTGAAATGAATTCTTATATTTCTTTGCAAAAAAACATCCTTCACTCTTTGCTTTTATGATTGGATCAAATTTAACATTTCTCCAAAACTTACAATAAAAACTGGTTGATGTGATCTGAACAATGGCTTTAACCAATTACCTTAATTGATTTATCCTTCAATTTCTCAAAGATATAAAAAGTCGGAAGCTAAAATTTATGACTTCTATCTTCAACAGGCATGTATTTAACTTGCTAAAATATGACGATTTATTGATGGTATTTATTAATGGTATTTCTTAAAGGCCCCTGTCTTTTTTCATTGGCTGAGACAAGCTTTTGAAATAAAGCAATGGCACATGCTGAATACCTGGCATATTCTTGTCTTATTAGACACACCAGCTTATTCAAGCATCCGTCAGATGTTCACTCAGTCATTCATTCAGTTGGTTAATCTATCAATTGTTTAACCAACCAGTTGACTAATCAAGCAAAAAATCAATCCATCAGTACACGGTAACATTTTCCCTGCTTGTTGTATTCAAGTCATTGATCAAATTCTATCAAAATACATTCATCCCATGAAGTGGGTAGAAAGATGTATAAAGGATGGGAAGGTAACATTGTAAAACAGGGAGTACAGGTGAAAAAAAGAAAATAAATAGAAGATAGAGAGGATGGAAAGTGTACAAAAGAAGAGGTGAATCTAAAAGGATGGGAAAGAAAGAGGAAAGAAGAAAGAGATAAAAGAAAGGAGGGAAATGAGCAAAAGGGAAGGAAGAAGTCTGGAAGAAAAAGAGAAGAAAGAAAAGACAAAAAGATAAGAGAGAAAGAGAGAGTAAAAGTATGAAAAGTTAATGTATTAAGGATACAACATGAAATTGAAAGGAAGAAATAGATTGCAAAGTGAAACTGAAAGTGAAAGTAGAAAATACATTCTAGGTATAGGAATGTGTAAAGGATGTGAAGATAACATGGAAAAATGAAGAAATAAAAGATGCAGAACGGCGAATTTACAAAAGAACAGGTAAATATGAAAGACAAAACAAAAGAAAGGAAAGAAAGAAAAGAGGAAGGAAGAAAGTGGAGAGAAGTGAAAGAAAGAAAGAAAGAAAGAAAGAAAGAAATGAGCAAAAAGGGGGGAAGAAGTGTGGAAGAAGTGGAAAAAAGAAGAAAAAGAAAGGAGAGAAAGTAGCAAAGAAGAATGTAAAAATGAGAGAGAAGTGGAAGAAAGTAAAAAAAAAAAGCAAAGAGGAAGAAAGAAGTGTGGGTGAAGTAGAAAGAGAAAAAAGAAAGAGAAAGGGGCAAAGAGGAAGGAAGAAATCTGAGAGAAGTGAAAGAAAGAAAAAAGAAAAGAGAAAAGAGGAAGGAAGATGTGTGGGTGAAGTGAAAAAAGAAACAGGAAAGGAGAGAAAGGAGCAAAGAGGGAGGAAGAAATCTGAGAGAAGTGAAAGAAAGAAAAAAGAAAGGATAGTAAGGAGCAAAGAGGGGGGAAGAAATGTCAGAGAAGTGGATGAATGAGAGAAAAAAGAAAGTGATAAGAGATAGGGAAAGAATGAAAAGTCAATGTACTGAGTATATAAAATGTAATTGAAAGGAAGAAATTAAGTGAAAATAGAAACTGATTAATAGTTGAAAATGAAAGCAAAATTAAAGTGAAAAATGTACTGGCAAGCTTCACACATAAGTCCTACCAGTTCTGACCTTCGCAACTAAAACCTACCATTCCACTTACAATGAAACAAATCATCCCCATTCCATTCATATTCCATAAGTAAGGTTGAAGCTCCATTAAACCACCATCTTTGAAATAGACTCCCATGAGATTGTTTCCCTGATCGCTACAATCTTACCTTATTCAAGTCTATGCTTAACTGTTATCTTTCCTACATATCTTCATAAACTGCATTTCTTCCCTCCTCTTCCTCCTATATGCATCAACCTCAACTAGTAACACTCTACTTTGAATGGTTCTCGGGCCTTATATTGGGTGAACAATTAGTTAAATAATGAAAAAAGGTGTGTATTATATATAAATAATTACAGTAAACATAAATAAAATATTTTAAAAAAGTAAATAATGTAATTAACAAGCAAAGGAGTGGAAACTGCAAGAATTGTAAAATAAAGTATGGAAAGTTAAGTAAATTCAAGAAAACAGTGCGATTAATTTGAAAATTAATTAAGATTATAGAAAAACTAGAAAGTCCTTGCAGAATGGAGGTAAGGACAATTAGGAAAGTGAAAGTGAAAGTGAAAGTAAATGTTGATAGAAGAGTAAATTTTAAAATTATTTTCAGTTCAGAAGAATAAAAGTAAGTAGGAAGAGAAATCGCCATTGAAAAGTAATCTTGTTAAGAAAATTAAATTGTGGAACTTAAAATACATACAGAACATGAAAGATTGAGTTAAGGAAAAATATAATGAAAGTGAAAGTAGAAAAGAAAGAACAAATAAAAAAAATAATAAAAGGTCAAACTAAAATTGAGATTGAAAGAATACAGAAAGAAAAGTGAAAATAATATAATTACAGTCATTCCTCTGAGTTAGCATGTGTTTTACACCCTGCCCTTACCACCGATAAATAATGGATCATTTCATTATGACTGTGAGGAAAGATGGAAGGAAAAGACATATCAGAGATGCTGTTTCATTTTTGTGAGTAAAAGATAGCATCCCTAATAAGAACAAAAAGGGAGATAGAGGATGTAATAATGCTCTTATTTGTTTAACATCTGAAATGGAAAATCTTGTCTGTTCATTGTTCAAAAGCACATTGGGGTAGGAAAGATGCCTTTGAAAAGCTAAGCAATATATTAAGTGTTATGGCCCGGTTCCTTCTACCACGGTGATAATCCAAGGTAGAACCAATAAAGAAGAACTCGAACACGGATATGGAATAACACAGATATATTACAAACAGGAATATATACAGAGAAGTAGAAAGTGTTAGTACGGACAATCAGGTTTAGTAGTAATTGTCTGAATGCAACTCTGTTTCGGACTGCCTCTGACTTGACTTGATTGACTCTCTCTCTGACTGACTGACGGACTTACTGATGGACCTCACTCCAGACTTCAGACAGAACTCTCTGCTTCCTCTCGAGGCACAGTATTTATTACGTATGGAATAGTCCATTATGTTATTATGGGTAAGGTCCCATAATATTAAGAAACAGAAAAATATTGTTAGCAAGAAAGAAAAGAATACTGAACTGTTATGTAGTATCAGTCCTCCTCTATGGCAGTGAATTCAGGACAATCTCCTTGCAGATAAAAAATTGGTTGGGGGTACTCCTCCTGTTAAGACTATCACCATTCTTAACTGAAAATGTTATATCTTCTAAATTTATCACAAAGATGGTTTGGTCAAAATAAAAAACAAAGAAGCAAGCAAAGTCATTGCTCAGGTTAGGCACATTCCACAAATTAAAGTTAAAACATCTTTGCTAAACACAACAAAGGCATCCATTTGCACATTTTTATCAAGGATGGAAGGTGTGAAACTCAAATCTGAAGGCATGTTGGAATAGCAAAAGTGTCTTCCAAAAGCTAAACAAAAAAGAATTAGTTAGAAACAAAAAAAAGAGTAGTGAACTGTTATCTAGTATTAGTCCTCCTCTATGGCAGTGAATTCTGGAAAATCTTCTTGCAGATGACAAAGAGACTTGAAGCAACAGAAATGTGGTTCTACAGATGGATGCTAAGAATACCATGGAGCAAACGTGAGCAACAACAGATGTCTCGAGACAATGACAACAAAAAGGTTTATAGCTATACTTTGCGTCATGAAGAGACAGTTAATATTTTTGGAACGCATAATGAGAAAAGAGGGATTGGATAATTTGATACTCACAGGACAGATTGAAGGTAAGAGAGCTAGAGGAAAAGCAATGAACAACCTACCTGGAGAATGGATAGCGGGTCAGGGTTTGGGAGAGGTAGCAAAAAGACAAAAGTTATTAAGAGATCCAAAACACAGGAAATTGTGGAGAGCCATGATTGTTTACGTTCTGAATAGACACAGCACGTAAAAGAAGTGTTTTCTGATAAAAATTGTACTATTTAACCTAAAGATGGGAGAAGAGGTGAATTCATACATAGATCTAAATGAAAGTGAAAGTAAAAAGAACAAAGAAAAAGTCATAAAAGATAAAAATAAAATTCATGTTAAAAAGGAAGATAGAAAGAAAAGTAAAAATATGATTAAGTTGTCAGGGCAGCAGATGTAGCGAAAACAGTAAAATGCCTATTGTCATGCTTAGTAAGGTTTGATACACATGGTTTAATCGTCAACTCATGTCAAAGCAGAGTTCACTTACATTACAAAACATTAGAGTGCATTATGAAGCAGAAGTGAGTTATTTAAACAAATTGTCTATTCACTGAATAAAGAATTTAAAAGCTAAGAGAAGTGCTGCAGCAAATGATGTTTAAAAATATCTTTCCTTAAAATCTTTATATTGTTTTGGATAACAGTATTGAAGTGAATAAAGATTGTTTTATTTCGGTAAATTCAGTTTTTGTTATAATTGTGGAGTGGGTAGCCAGCAAACTGACAAAGTTTGCAAGATAAAGAAAAAAAAAAGAACAGGGCAAAAATAATATAAAGCAAGCAAACAATATATGCAAGGCAAATTACAAGTAATAAAGCAAAGCAACAGTAAAATGGCAAAATGTTCACAAACTAAGAATTGGCGTTGATGCACAAAAGCAAGTTCGAACAAGCAAATGTAGTGTTCTGACTTCAAGACAAGACAGACCGGAACTGAGTCAACTGAAACTGAGAACCAGCCTAATTTATTTGCTAGGAAAAGGTCCCAGCATGCATTTGTGTATTTCTGTCTATAAAATGCAGAGGGGAAAGTCATTCCTATTTGTTTGTTTTTTGCAGCGAGTAGTCATGATCAAATGTAAAAAAAATAACAGAACTGACCAACAAACACAATTTTTGCAATAAATAAATTGCAATAAACACAAAGTTTGCAATAAATAGAAAAAGGAATCGTGCAAAAAATGAAATAATATCATGCAAGCAATCAAACAATATATGCATGTCAGATTAACTGTAAGAAGGCAAAATGCTCACAAACTAAGAATTGACGTCAACACACAAAAGCTAGTTTGTACAAGTGAATGTAGCATTCTGTCTTCTAGCAAGACAGATCAGGACTGTGTTGTGTCAAACTGCAAACAAGCCTATTTTATTGGCTATGAAAAAATTCCCCAAAAAAATTCCCATCATGCATTTTTGTGCTTCTGCATATAAAAACAGTGGGGCAAGTGTTTTGCAGTCATTTTCAGTAAGACTGAAATCAACAATAACAGTAATAAAACTAAGAGGGCATATCAACATAGATTTTTTTATCATTTCGCCCCAAGCAAGGCAACAAAGCCACTAAGACAGAAGTGGGAAAGAATAAGAAAAAAGAGAAATACTATTAAGGAGCAAGAACAATGAAGATGAGGAATCAAGAAGACAGTAGATAACAATTGACATTGCATTTAAATTTTCGAAGATGAAAATTGTCTGGAAAGTATGACACCAGAAGATATTCCCACAAGTGAGAAGTTTGAGAAAAGAAACTGTTCACATTAAACTTACAGTTACATCTAACCAATTCAACTGTGAATTGATGAGACCTAGCTGCTAATCTAGTTACTGCACTTAAATTTATGAAGAGTTTATCTGAGCAATTAAGCACAAGAAAAACTGAAATCATTTTAGACTGACACCATTCTTTCCTTTATATAAACAATAATTTTAGAGTTGTGAAACTTTAGAGATATTTTATAAAATTACAATTCTAATACGACATAGAAAAGTACGTCATAACAATTACCATAAACGTTTTTTTATAGAAAAGGTGCAGAGAAGCTACATTACAATGGTGGGAAAATAACTAAAGCTGAGATGACAGGTCATGATCAATAACATTGCAGATTTGTTTTTTTGTTTTTATGAAGAATCTCTAAATAAATAACAGGGGCATAAAACTAGATTTGGCAGCAATATTCAAAGCATGAAAGAATGGTACACTTATAAATATGTCAGATAGACTCTGGCAAGAAAAATTGTCAAGCAGCAATATTTCAAAGCCTGAAAGAATGGTAGACTTATGAATATGTAAGACAGACTCTGGCAAGAAAAATTGTCAAGGAGCAATATTCAAAGGCTGAAAGAATGGTAGACTTATGAATATGTATGACAGACTTTGGCAAGAAAAATTGTCAAGCAGCAATATTCAAAGCATGAAAGAATGGTAGACTTATAAATATGTAAGACAGACTCTGGCAAGAAAAATTTTCAAGCAGCAATATTCAAAGCATGAAAGAATGGTAGACTTATGAATATGTAAGACAGACTCTGGCAAGAAAAATTGTCGAGCACAACACAGTGAACCAACATTCCAAACTTAGCAACCGATTCCATTATACTCTTTTCATTTCATGTCAGCTGAAAACGACAGTTCAAGAACAGGAAATAATGAGGAATCAAGAAGACAAGAACTGTCAAAAAAGGACATAGAGTTACTTCTTGCCAATATCAACTGTAAACTGATGACACCTTGCCGCCAATCTAGTATTGTGGTTACATTCATAAACTCTAGGTACCATAAAGCAAAGTTCATCAGGACAATTACCATGAAAATATTTATAGAAACAGCAGAGGGAAATTTCATTACAGTATTGAGAAAGTGGCTTCAGCCAAGATGTCAGACCAGGACCAATAATATTGCAGATTCTCTAAATATATACCAGATCATATGTAGCAGCAATATTCAAAGTTTAGGCGAATGGCAGACTTATAAATATGTAAGATAGATTCTGGAGAGAAAAATTGTCTAGCATGATACAGTGAACCAAATTTTCCTATCAGAAGACCTATCAATTGATTCAACATAATCTTTCCACTTCATAGCAGCATAAAACATTGGCCTGGGAACATACAATGAGACATTGTTTTGTTACAGATGTACACATCTAAAGATGATCTTTTTGTTTAGTTTACTGGCCTTTAATCCAAAGCTTATTTCATGTACAAAATTGAAATATTAACTCCATTGTATTATTAAAGTATATTTTTAAATATTAGTGTGATTCAAATCTAAATACAATGATTTCCCGACATCCTATGGTCAGCTATTACTTTTTTCCATGCACACCTGTGTGCTAGGGTAGATACCAAATTCCTATTACAAATGGCTGCTCAACCAACAATAATTTGGTATGATCAGCAGTTTGGAGAAAGCTAATATCAACAGCATTCAAACAGTTCTGTCTAACCAGTTTCCCTCAGAATGTTTGGGTCAAGCTAAGGTCTGCTCAGCATAGTTTCAGTATAAACCCTAGGCGGGACCATATGGGGGACCACAGTAAAAGATTCTAGGAAAAAGCAGATAATTAACAGCTTCAAAACTTCCAAACAGTCCTGTCTGACCACTTTCACTCACGAGACTTGAGTTGACTTGTTATATGGTTTTCAGGCACTTTCTAAAAGAGCTACATGTTGAGATTATCTTCCCAGATCAATAACATCAACAAGTCACATTTCGGTCATATATATATATATATATATATATATATATACTGGGTGTAACAGCAAAATTGTCCAAATCATTTAACAGCAAAATTGTCCAATTGTTAGATTAAGCTCTGAATCATTGTAAATTACTGGAATTCTCCAAGGTTTTTATAACACTGTTGGACTCTACTATGAGCAATAAGATTGTATAGTTACTCTTTAATCTTAACAGAAGTATCATGATGAAATCAATCGTAAACTAAGATGGCATGTTCTTCATTAATTCATCATAGCTAAGGATTGAAAACTCATGAAATATTGAAATAAAGTTCAGATATATATATATTATTCCACGATCATTTTCCAACTTATTCAAGATAATCTTCACACTCTGTAACTTCCTAATTTTCTGTCTTTTCATGTACAATTTCATTTTCAAGTCTTTTTTCAATGCTCTTTGTACACAAATGAAACTCCTCTCTCACATGCCAAATGTTTTATGGACTGAGTTGGATCTTTTCTAATTGATCTCCTTAGCTCTAAGTTGAAATGAGGATCCCTCTTCCTGTTATGAACTTGTGATCCAGTTTTCCTCTCTACTGTTTCCTCTTTTTTAATCTTATTTACCATTCTCTTGATGGTTCTTGAATGGACTTAGAAGATGGAAGCCAGAGTAGGAATGTTGGCACCATAACAGAAGGCCTGAATGATCTTTTCTTCCCACCATTGCTCAAATGGGAAGACGGTGGGTCTGACACAAAATAATTTTAAATTGCACTCTTTTTAGCTGAACAACTCAAAGGAGTTTTCATTGATTCTTACGAAAAACGGTATCAAGATGGCTAAATGTTTTACCAGAAAACCAGGAAAAAAAGAAAGTAAATACATTTAGTGTTCTTTAGATATTAAACATTTTGTAGGATGGATAATTATGCTGTTACATGATTTGAACAATTTTGCTGTTACACCCTTCTTGTACATTATATATATATATATATATATATATATATATATATATATATTACACAACAAAAATCAAAAATTACCTCATATGGCTGAGAGGATAGATTTATTTCAGCCAACACTAAGTACATCAGTTTTATTCAACCCCAGTAGATAGAATCTGCTCGTATTGGAATTACAGATTTAAAATTTAACTTTGACAGCAGTCAAAAAATAGATACAGGACCTACCTATATCGATGCCTCAGTCAGATGAAATGCTGAAGTCAATGGTATGGGGAGGGTGGAAAGTATCTATCTTAAAGTGAACTAACCCTGCACAAATTCAACCCAGATATTAACCTTATGACCCTAAGCTTGGGTTCTATGAAGAATGAAGTGTTGAATTGAAACCAAAAATGGGCCAAAAAGTGAGTTTTATATGTAAAAATTTTTTAATTATATATAAAATTAGTTAGGTTCCCAATTCAAATAATACCAAATTCTACCTACAAATGAGATATGTTAACAAGATTAACAGTCAATCATATTTAGATAATTTATATTAAGTAAGAATAGATTTTAAAAAATTATGTTAAAGAATAAAAAAATTTAAAGATAAAATAAGTTATCTACCAGGGGTTCCTCAAACTGTTGAACTGTAGTGTATATATATTCAATGAGGGTCCTAATGAGCATCCAAGGCAAGATGAACTTCAGCACCCTTACACATATAATATTTAAATATTTTCACAAGGAAAAAAAAAACCTGCAAATATAGAATAACAAGTTTATTACAATATACAGCTTAATACAAGCTAAAAAAAAATTCATCATCCTACCTTAGATATTTTCTAGCATTTAATTTTTTTTCATGGGACTTTCTGCACCTATCTTCTATATACATATATAATACATATTTATACACTACAGTGCAAAAGATTGAAGCCACCCTTAGAATAAGCATGGGATGAACTTGTCAGAAAAGTGAAAAAAAAAAAAAATGAAAAAGAGTTCTTAGAGTCATTGAAAAAGAATAGGATCAATTGTCAAACTTATACTTTGAGAAACTTTTGCAATGAATGCCAAAAATTTATGCTGCAGAAATGACGGTTAGGGGAGACATGTTGAAGTAATGGATAATATCACAGATTGGGAAATCGGAGAAATCAAGTTTGACTACCATTCGGATCTATTATATAAATTTACGTGAGGATTCATATTTTTTCCAAGGCTGCAGTACATGTGCTGGCCCTACGGGTCACGAGATAAATATAAATCAAGGCGAAAGGAGTATATTTTGACGAAAGTCAAATTTAATCCTAAAATGCTTTTTGCCTTTTATTTCTAACAAAAAAAATCATGTTTCACTTTGTTTAACTTTGTAACCCGGATATAAGAGACCCTGGTATAAGAGAAACCCGGATATAAGAGATATTTTATCTGGTCCAAAATTAGAGCCTGTGTTAATGCATATAAATTAGACCAAACTCGGTTATAAGAGAAACCCGGATATAAGAGACTTCTTTTCCTGTCCCGACAACTCTCTTATATCCGGGTTGCACTGTATGATAATTTTCACTTATTTAAAGTACAAAAACTACTTTTTCTAAAAATTTATAAAGTCACCAGAGGTTCCTCAAACTTTTGAACAGTAGTATATATATATATATATATATATATAGTGTAACCCGGATATAAGAGACCCTGATATAAGAGAAACCCGGATATAAGATATATTTTCTCTGGTCCAAAATTAGAGCCTGTGTTAATGTATATAAATTAGACCAAACTCGGTTATAAGAGAAACCCGGATATAAGAGACTTCTTCTCCTGTCCCGACAACTCTCTTATATCCGGGTTACACTGTATGATAATTTTCGCTTATTTAAAGTGCAAAAAACTACTTTTTGTAACAATTTAAAAAGTTTTGAACAGTAGTATTAATATATATATATATATATATATATATATATATATATATATATATATATATATATATATTAGCAGCATGTTTTCATTAAGACATGCCTCATTAAATATAGACAAGTTTTCTAGACTTATTTTTAATAGGATCCTCTCATAATTATGAACAAGTTTGTTAGTATTATTATTAAAAGAAGAAAGAAAATTTCCATGTTGATGCATATCTATCTATCTATCTATCTATCTCTCTCTCTCTCTCTCTCTCTCTCTATATATATATATATATATATATATATATATATATATAAAGAGATAGATAGATAGATAGATAGATAGATAGATATCTATCTATCTATCTATCTATCTATCTATCTCTCTCTCTCTCTCTCTCTCTCTATATATATATATATATATATATATATAAAGAGATAGATAGATAGATAGATAGATAGATAGATAGATAGATAAGGTTTACATTTTGCTCTCCAACTCAAATTTTTTGAAATTTTGTATTACGCACTTTTTTTGATAGCACCTTTTACAGCCTCCTTTTACTATCTTTTATTATATATTGTATTTTAGATTGATATATATATATATATATATATATATATAATTATTTATTTAAAAATATGATTCCAACTCGCTACATAAGAGGTCTCATGTTTCGAAACAAGAGCCGAAAACTTTAAAATAATATTTGAATTAACTTGAGTTAAAGTAGGCTCTGTTCCATCATAACTTTAACTCAAGTTAATTCAAATATTATTTTGAAGTTTTCAGCTCTTGTTTTGAAACATGAGATCTCTTATGTAGCGAGTTGGAATCATATTTTTAAATAAATAATTATATTTATGCTCTACTTTCGTATCGAGCACTATTTTTTAAAAATAATAACAAAAATACTAAGGAACTTTGGATTATTTATCAAACCAGTTTCTTTCCTATTTTCTACAATATTTTCACATATATATATATATATATATATATATATATATATATATATATATATATATATGCAGGACTACCCTGTAATTTTCAATCTAAAACAGTTAAGCAGCAAGCAGCTCAGTTCCTAGAACCAACAGCCAGACTACTTGAACATATCATTTGCTTATAGTGGTGAAGGCTTATACAGAACTGACCACACACTTTTTGGAAGAGACAAATGCAGAAAATTGGTGCACAGTATGCCACAAGATCTTCAAATGACCCATCGCAAGTTTTAAATTATAGAGTTGTTCTTCTCCTAGACAAGTTGCCACCCAAGGCAAGAGAACCCAATCTGTCCTGCTATTACCCATAGATGGGGAGGCATGGAGAGAAGTTACTGGCATCCCAGGCAAGCTGAACTTCAGTGCCCTTAAAAGTATAAATATTTAAATATTTTGACAAGAAAAAAACCCTGAAAATATAGAATAACGAGTTTATTACTATATACAGCTTAATACAAGCTAACGAAAACATGCGTCATCCGATGGAACATAGATATTTTCTAGCCTTTAATTTTTTCATGGAACTACACCTATTTTTAAAATATCATTTTCTATTGACAATACGGACGCCCACAAGTAAAAAGTACCAGGTGTATCCTCAAGCTTTTAAACAGCAGTGTATATACACATATCTTGAAAAGGCAACTAGAGAACAAAATTTGTGAAAGATATGCTCTGAATAAATGTCTTCTCTTGTGGCATTTTAGAAACCAGATATTGTCTCAGTGCCCTTAAAAGTATAAATATTTAAATATTTTGACAAGAAAAAAAACCCTGAAAATATAGAATAACAAGTTTATTACTATATACAGCTTAATACAAGCTAACGAAAACATGCGTCATCCGATGGAACATAGATATTTTCTAGCCTTTAATTTTTTCATGGAAATACACCTATTTTTAAAATATCATTTTCTATTGACAATACGGACGCCCACAAGTATTTTTATAAGCTTTAGTTTTGGAAGATCCCAAACACATGAGATGGCGACATGATGGCATCCTCAGCCTTGATATAATTATATAATAATTTACTCTTGCTTAAAGTACAAAACAACTAATTTTGGGGCTAATTTAAAAAGTACCAGGTGTATCCTCAAGCTTTTAAATGGTAGTGTATATACACATATCTTGAAAAGGCAACTAGAGAACAAAATTTGTGAAAGATATGCTCTGAACAAATGTCTTCTCTTGTGGCATTTTAGAAACCAGATATTGTCTCGGTATAAAAGCTGTATATCAATGATGGTGTCAGGAGAGAATCTGATATCGGTAACATTCCGCTGATATGCAAGCCTATTTAGTCACATGTTTGTATTGATTCCTTCTTCCCCAATCAATCAATACATTCATGTATCGATTACATTCAATAGTTACCTCTTGGAGGTTGCATAGAGGATGGGTTTCAACATGATATATTTTTAAAATTCTAAAAGATTACAACTTCCTTCTTTGTACAATTAGACTCCCTAATGGAATAGATGTATGGTGGTTTCTGTAGCAATTATGGAGTGGAATTTTCAGCTCCATGCCCAACCGGTTTTGCTTTCAGAGTTGTTCTCCTTCTAGACTGTTTGCCAAACTATTCTGCTATTTAG
>OZ010611.1:30223683-30301183 GCA_963932145.1 Acanthosepion lycidas
TAAAAACTGTCCGAATGTTCTTTTTTCAGCTATACATTTAACCATTTTCCAGGTTGAAATATATTAGCTGTTAACAAGAAATAGTTTGTTGTATATATGTATTTATATATATTATCTATATCTATATCTATATCTATCTATCTATCTATATATATATATATATATATATATATATATATATATATATATATATATATAAATCCAGGGTTTAATAGAGCACTTTTATGCCAGAATGTTGTTTTTGGACAGGCTCTATTCTTTTAAACCCTGGATTTATATTTATATATAAATGCTCTGAAGTGAATTTGGTTGTCTGGTAGTGCTAGCCCTGTCTATGCCACTGACCAATATATATATATATATATATATATATATATATATATATATATATATATATACTGCTGCTGATGCAAGACTCTTCATTAAGATGAATTGACTTCTCTGGTCACTGGCATGTTTGTCTAAAAATAAATACATCTAAATTCACCTTCGTCCCTGGTGTGTACCAATGACTTAGGGGTAAAATCTTTGACTGATATCAAATCAATATGGGTTTTGCTTGAGGCAATTGGATGTCTAGCCACACTGATAAGCTGTGAAACAGTGAAACAGTCTGTTTGTGGATGACAATATATAGATAGTCAATACTAAACAAAACAATTAACCTGAAGGAGGAGTTTACTCCATTGTCTGTAATAATTGTCACGAAAGTACATAGGATAAACCTCAAGGAATCTAAATAAAAGATTGTATGAACACAAAAGGGACATTTTACAAAATAATATGTCAAATGCATAATTCAGTACAATATAAATATCTAGAAAGTGCTTTAATTGCAAGGTCATCTACAGTAAATTTTCACCCTGCTTCTTACAACATAACATCATTCATCTTTTAATATGGTATACCTACTTACAAATGTGATGGAGAGAAAAAAGAAAAAGATCTCAAATGAATTCGGCTAGATAGAAAAAAGAAAATGTTGTCAAATTCCCAGCACCCTTCCGTCATGCACATGTGTAGAACAATTAATTTAAGTTATCAGAAAGAAAAATGAAATCACAGAGCTAAGTTGAAATGCATAAAATCTTAAATAATAATACTGTTTTGAAAATATTAAAAATATTGATGAATTAAAAGTGGACCCCCAGTATCTTTCTTGTTACTGGCTTCTTATTCTTGATGTTGGTTTGTCAACTAGTAGGGAAGTGACATACCTTCTGTAGTCAAATGGGTTTAACATGTATAGTAATATATTTCTCAGTCTGAAATATAATTTTGGAAATTTTGGGAATAGTGAAAATGCTAAGATGTTTTGCTGCTATCCAAGGATTTAACTATTCCTGTGGTGATTATCTATCTATCTATCTATCTATCTATCTATCTATCTATCTATATATATATATATATATATATATATATATACTTCTTCCCGTCGAATCCGATGTATGAGGGTCAAGCAGATCAGTTCCTAGGAAACCGACAGCCCGACAATGGCACATGAGATTTGATCATAGTGGTGAAGGTTTCGTGCAGGATGATCCACACTTTTTGAAGGGCCGAATACAGAGACCTGGTGCACTATATGCCACAGGGTCCCTAAACGACCCTCCACAGCTTTTGAATTCAGGTTGTCCTTCTCCTAGACCAGTTGCCATACAAGGCTATAGAACCCAGTCTGACCTGCTATTTACCCATAGCTAGAGGGAGCAGAAGAGGATTCAGATCTTTCCCAAGGGTATTAGCATGTAAGTGAATGTAATGGATTCGACTGGATATATATATATATGCATGGGTGGATGGCCGACTGATTAGAATGTTCAGTTTGTGACCATGAGACCCAGTTTTGAATCTCACCATGGTTAATTTGTCAGCAAGGAGACATCCTGATGTTATCGGACTGGAGGGATCAACCCCAGCATACATCTCCGTTGAAAAGTGCCTGAAAACCATACCACGGGTTAACTCAAGCCTTGTGAGTGAAATTGGGTAGACAGAACACTTTGGAGCCATCAATAGCTGTGCTAGCACATCATGACCGAGGGCTTGAGTGTGCTGGTGTTGTTCAGATTGCTGATAATTCTAGATAACACACCCTCCCAGAAACTCTAACTAAGTTCTGCTCAGCATAGTTGCAGTATAAACCACAGGTTGGCTCTGTGGGTGTTGAACAAACACAAATGTACCTGAGCAAGAATCTGCAATAGGGATTGGCTAGTTGCCCAAGTAGACGGGTCTCCTCGAATACAACTGGCCAGCTATTATATATATATATTTATATATATATATATATATATATATATATGTGTGTGTGTGTGTGTGTGTGTATGTATGTATGTATGTATATACATATATATATATATATATATATATATATATATATATATATACATATGTAAATATATATATATATATATATATATATATATATATATCAGAGAAAATATATATATGTATATATATATATATCAGAGAAAATTCTCCAGCCCACTGCAGTAAAAGCCGACAAAATCAAATTAGTCACCTTCTCGTTCTTGACATCAGAAGAAAAATTAAGTGGACCTCCAATAACTTTCTTGTTATCTGCCCCTCAAGCTAAAGAGCTACTAAAGATATATTGGATCGAGGGCAACTGACTATTTCTATGCAGGGTTCATTCTGCTAACCTCTCACTTCATTTAAAAACACTCATGCTTACACATGCGCGATCAACAGCAGAAGATGCTTTAACCTTGGAATAAGTTACTGGACAAGTGCTTTTATTTTGACTGTGGGCTATGTTTGATAGGAGCCATTGAAATCATTCAAACTGACCAAATAGTCAGGTTAGAGTGGAAATTTTTATATCCTGCTATAGGTTTTGGTCAAAGAGAAAAAGGAAATGAGCAGAAGAGAGAGGTCGGATAAATGATTTCAGGAGAGATGAAGCAAAAGAGAATAGTGAAAGAGAGCCAAAAAATAAGAGGGGTAAAAAAAGAATTTAATACAGAAAAAAACAAAATATAACAAAAAAAGGAAAAATAGAGAGAAGAAAAAACATATAAAGAATTACTATACAAAAAATAATCAAGAGAAAAAGAGATAAAGATAAGAAGAGTGAAAAAAGTGCTAAAGTAATATAAAAAATAAGGAAAAAAGCGAAAGAGAGACTGAAAGAGATATGAAGGAGAAAATATAATAAAGAGACAACATATAAATGATAAACAAAAAAGAGAAAGAGAGAGAGAAAGAGATATGAAGGAGAAAAAATAAAGAGGCAACATACAAAACAAACAAAAAAGAGAAAGAGAGAGAGAAAGAGATATGAAGAAGAAAATATAATAAAGAGACAACATATAAATGATAAACAAAAAAGAGAAAGAGAGAGAGAAAGAGATGTGAAGGAGAAAAAATAAAGAGGCAACATACAAAACAAACAAAAAAGAGAAAGAGAGAGAGAAAGAGATATGAAGAAGAAAATATAATAAAGAGACAACATATAAATGATAAACAAAAAAGAGAAAGAGAGAGAGAAAGAGATATGAAGGAGAAAAAATAAAGAGGCAACATACAAAACAAACAAAAAAGAGAAAGAGAGAGAGAAAGAGATATGAAGAAGAAAATATAATAAAGAGACAACATATAAATGATAAACAAAAAAGAGAAAGAGAGAGAGAAAGAGATATGAAGGAGAAAAAATAAAGAGGCAACATACAAAACAAACAAAAAAGAGAAAGAGAGAGAGAAAGAGATATGAAGAAGAAAATATAATAAAGAGACAACATATAAATGATAAACAAAAAAGAGAGAGAGAAAGTGATATGAAGGAGAAAAAATAAAGAGGCAACATACAAAACAAACAAAAAAGAGAAAGAGAGAGAGAAAGAGATATGAAGAAGAAAATATAATAAAGAGACAACATATAAATGATAAACAAAAAAGAGAAAGAGAGAGAGAAAGAGATATGAAGGAGAAAAAATAAAGAGGCAACATACAAAACAAACAAAAAAGAGAAAGAGGGAGAGAAAGAGATATGAAGAAGAAAATATAATAAAGAGACAACATATAAATGATAAACAAAAAAGAGAGAGAGAAAGTGATATGAAGGAGAAAAAATAAAGAGGCAACATACAAAACAAACAAAAAAGAGAAAGAGAGAGAGAAAGAGATATGAAGAAGAAAATATAATAAAGAGACAACATATAAATGATAAACAAAAAAGAAAAAGAGAGAGAGAAAGAGATATGAAGGAGAAAAAATAAAGAGGCAACATACAAAACAAACAAAAAAGAGAAAGAGGGAGAGAAAGAGATATGAAGAAGAAAATATAATAAAGAGACAACATATAAATGATAAACAAACAAGAGAAAGAGAGAGAGAAAGAGATATGAAGGAGAAAAAATAAAGAGGCAACATACAAAACAAACAAAAAAGAGAAAGAGAGAGAGAAAGAGATATGAAGAAGAAAATATAATAAAGAGACAACATATAAATGATAAACAAAAAAGAAAAAGAGAGAGAGAAAGAGATATGAAGGAGAAAAAAGAAGTAAAAGAGTTTTAGAAAGAGAGAGTGAGAAATTGATGTGCAGATAAAAAAATGAAAGAACAAATAAAAAAATAATGTTTGTAAAGAAAAAGAAAGAAATTAAAAAAAAAAACAATATTTTGGTTCTATGTATTCTTTGATACTTCAAATTCATGGTGAGGCTTCATCCATGCAAACTTATCTCGGCTTCTGAGTCTATTAATATATACACGTGAGCGAAGCTGAAATCACCCAAAAGCTTTTTAGGTATACATATAGAGGAATACAGTCAGATCTACCTGCCTACAATACACATGTATGCACAATTTGTCTGTTTATGCTTATTCATGCATTCATATGAAGAGGTGGAAATACACCAAAATTAATATTTACACAAACACACACACACACATACATATATATATATATATATATATATATATATATATACTAGCAGCATGGCCCAATGTTGGCCGTGTTTGATTCAAAAATCGTACGAATCATACAGTAATCACTATCACTTGATTTAAAATATTTTTACCCTTCCTTGACTTTAAAGGAGTGCCCTTTGCCGTGCTGATGTTGCTACATGCCTTACTTCTTGCCTATCTCACACTGCAAATTTTTTCTAAGCTCTATACTAAACATTAAATCTGTTACGAAAAAAGAACTAAACAAAATGAACACAAAACGATCAGCTTTATAAAAGGATTCGTAACTGAAAAAACCGAATGAAAAAAGAATGTTAACAACAAATACTTTTTCACACCCAACCTAGTTCTGTGGAATCAGAATCAATGTTGAGTTTAAGCAAGCGAATGTGCCAATTGGAGTAAAGTGTCATGCAGATTTAAATTTTTCCCACTTGTGACGAATGCAGTTATCAATTTTTTTTGCATGCTAGCATGCTAGTTAACATTCGTGTCAGTCAGCTGTTGGCTCTCACGCTGGCCAATAGAATCTTCCTGCCTATTCATGGCAGCCAGCTATAGGCTCTCACTCTGGCCAGTAGAAAATGGCAGCAAACTACATGAAAACTGCCGTAGAAGCATGAAAAAATCAATTATTTCCACTATCGATGGAAGTTGGGAAATGCAAGGTCAGTCTTGGCCTTCCCACTAACTTGGAGCATGTGCATGTAAATTTTGGTGCAAATCCGTCGAAAATTGAAACTGTACATTCGTTACACACACACACGCACACATCCTGCCTTTTATAGATAGAGATATAGTGTGCATGAGAGTAATTAACAGGATGTTTTTCACGGAACATTTTATGATCTTTGAGGACCAGAAAACAAGTTACTGCATTTTTGTTATATGCTGTATGGTGGATGATAGAAGCATGCAAATTTATTTAGCCACAAGTGAAAATTTCATCTTTTTGGTCATTTCTTACATTAGAAAAGGAATTTTTTTTTTTGGTTTGCAAAAAGTGACGTTTATTGAATAATATATTATTATAATTATAATAATATAATATATATTATAAAATAATATATAATATATAATTATAATATAATATATATTATATTTTATATTATAATAATATATTATAATATATAATATAATTATAATTATAATAATATAATATATATTATAAAATAATATATAATATATAATTATAATATAATATATATTATATTTTATATTATAATAATATATTATAATATATAATATAATTATAATTATAATAATATAATATATATTATAAAATAATATATAATATATAATTATAATATAATATATATTATATTTTATATTATAATAATATATTATAATATATAATATAATTATAACTATAATAATATAATATATATTATAAAATAATATATAATATATAATTATAATATAATATATATTATATTTTATATTATAATAATATATTATAATATATAATATAATTATAACTATAATAATATAATATATATTATAAAATAATATATAATATATAATTATAATATAATATATATTATATTTTATATTATAATAATATATTATAATATATAATATAATTATAACTATAATAATATAATATATATTATAAAATAATATATAATATATAATTATAATATAATATATATTATATTTTATATTATAATAATATATTATAATATATAATATAATTATAACTATAATAATATAATATATAACATAATCTTATATATATATATTAATATAATAATATATTATAATATATATTTCATTAAAATAATATATAACAATATATTTATTGAAGTGATCTTTATTAAAGAAAGTACAAAACATCAGAATATGGAATTAATAATTAGTGTTAGTAATTAGCATAGCTTGAATAATTTCTGCAATCTTATGTGGCATTGAATGGAGTAAGATATTTTGCTATTCTTCTTTACTGCAATCCCAAAGATCTTGGAAAATGTGTCATCTTTGTTGGAGCAGTTGTTTCTTCATTTCCGTCCAAAATGGTTCAATTATATTGAAATCAGACCTTTGTGCTGGCAAGGATTCCAAAAGTTGAGCATCCTGATCCACAAGAAACCTTTTTGTTGCATATGATGCATAGCACATAGCACAAACATGCTGGTAAATTTCTCCATCTTTGTAGTCTGACAGAAGATTAGACCAATAAACTTTTATAAATGTTCTTCGACCACCATATTTTACCATTGTTGTAGTGAGAAACATTGCTTCTTTCTTTCACTGGTCTTCTTACATATTCTTCTGCATTAGAATGTAACTCTATTTTGCATTCATCACTACAAATCACTGTTTGCCACTTTCCAGCATCCCATCAATCTTCTATACTAATGATTTTTGGTTAATAATGGTTCTATTTTCCTCCTAAATACGCGCTCAACATTTCTTTATGATATTCTGCTTAATATATAAACCAAAGCCTCACTGTTAAGACTGCATTCACTCCTCACTTGTCCTATTAATAAGAGATATCTCAATTTCAGTTCATTCCATTTGATAACTCAACTCTGTCAGTTTTTGCACCTTTTGACAGATGATATTAGTTGGAATTTCAAATCAAACCCTTTATTTAGACAATGGGGGTAGATTGTTCTAATGCCATGTGACATGCCTTTGGATAACTATTTTAGTTAATTCCCCTTCATAACTCAACTCTCTCACATTTGCACCTTTTGACAGATGATATTAGTTGGAATTTCAAATCAAACCCTTTATTTAGACAATGGGGGTAGATTGTTCTAATGCCATGTGACATGTCTTTGGATAACTATTTTAGTTAATTCCCCTTCATAACTCAACTCTCTCAGTTTTTGCTCTTTTTGACAGATGATATTAGTTGGAATTTCAAATCAAACCCTTTTATTTAGACAATGGTGGTAGATTGTTCTAATGCCATGTGACATGTCTTTGGATAACTATTTTAGTTAATTCCCCTTCATAACTCAACTCTCTCAGATTTTGCTCCTTTTGACAGATGATATTAGTTGTAATTTCAAATTAAACCCTTTTATTTAGACAATGGGGGTAGATTGTTCTAATGCCATGTGACATGTCTTTGGATAACTATTTTAGTTAATTCCCCTTCATAACTCAACGCTCTCAGTTTTTGCTCCTTTTGATAGATGATATTAGTTGGAATTTCAAATCAAACCCTTTTATTTAGACAATGGGGGTAGATTGTTCTAATGCCATGTGACATGCCTTTGGATAACTATTTTAGTTAATTCCCCTTCATAACTCAACTCTCTCAGTTTTTGCTCCTTTTGATAGATGATATTAGTTGGAATTTCAAATCAAACCCTTTTATTTAGACAATGGGGGTAGATTGTTCTAATGCCATGTGACATGCCTTTGGATAACTATTTTAATTAATTCCCCTTCATAACTCAACTCCCTCAGTTTTTGCTCCTTTTGATAGATGATATTAGTTGGAATTTCAAATCTAACCCTTTTATTTAGACAATGGGGGTAGATTGTTCTAATGCCATGTGACATGCCTTTGGATAACCATTTTAATTAATTCCCCTTCATAACTCAACTCTCTCAGTTTTTGCTCTTTTTGATAGATGATATTAGTTGGAATTTCAAATCAAACCCTTTTATTTAGACAATGGGGGTAGATTGTTCTAATGCCATGTGACATGTCTTTGGATAACTATTTTAATTAATTCCCCTTCATAACTCAACTCTCTCAGTTTTTGCTCTTTTTGATAGATGATATCAGTTGGAATTTCAAATCAAGCCCTTTTATTTAGACAATGGGGGTAGATTGTTCTAATGCCATGTGACATGCCTTTGCATAACTATTTTAATTAATTCCCCTTCATAACTCAACTCTCTCAGTTTTTGCTCTTTTTGATAGATGATATTAGATGGAATTTCAAATCAAACCCTTTTATTTAGACAATGGGGGTAGATTGTTCTAATGCCATGTGACATGCCTTTGGATAACTATTTTAATTAATTCCCCTTCATAACTCAACTCTCTCAGTTTTTGCTCTTTTTGATAGATGATATTAGTTGGAATTTCAAATCAAACCCTTTATTTAGACAATGGGGGTAGGTTGTTCTAATGCCATGTGACATGCCTTTGGATAACTATTTTAATTAATTCCCCTTCATAACTCAACTCTCTCAGTTTTTGCTCCTTTTGATAGATGATATTAGTTGGAATTTCAAATCAAACCCTTTTATTTAGACAATGGGGGTAGATTGTTCTAATGCCATGTGACATGTCTTTGGATAACTATTTTAGTTAATTCCCCTACATAACTCAACTCTCTCAGTTTTTGCTCCTTTTGATAGATGATATTAGTTGGAATTTCAAATCAAACCCTTTTATTTAGACAATGGGGGTAGATTGTTCTAATGCCATGTGACATGTCTTTGGATAACTATTTTAGTTAATTCCCCTTCATAACTCAACTCTCTCAGTTTTTGCTCCTTTTGACAGATGATATTAGTTGGAATTTCAAATCAAACCCTTTATTTAGACAATGGGGGTAGATTGTTCTAATGCCATGTGACATGTCTTTGGATAACTATTTTAGTTAATTCCCCTTCATAACTCAACTCTCTCAGTTTTTGCTCTTTTTGATAGATGATATTAGTTGGAATTTCAAATCAAACCCTTTTATTTAGACAATGGGGGTAGATTGTTCTAATGCCATGTGACATGTCTTTGGATAAGTATTTTAGTTAATTCCCCTTCATAACTCAACTCTCTCAGTTTTTGCTCTTTTTGATAGATGATATTAGCTGGAATTTCAAATCAAACCCTTTTATTTAGACAATGGGGGTAGATTGTTCTAATGCCATGTGACATGTCTTTGGATAACTATTTTAGTTAATTCCCCTTCATAACTCAACTCTCTCAGTTTTTGCTCTTTTTGATAGATGATACTAGTTGGAATTTCAAATCAAACCCTTTTATTTAGACAATGGGGGTAGATTGTTCTAATGCCATGTGACATGTCTTTGGATAACTATTTTAATTAATTCCCCTTCATAACTCAACTCTCTCAGTTTTTGCTCTTTTTGACAGATGATATTAGTTGGAATTTCAAATCAAACCCTTTTATTTAGACAATGGTGGTAGATTGTTCTAATGCCATGTGACATGTCTTTGGATAACTATTTTAGTTAATTCCCCTTCATAACTCAACTCTCTCAGATTTTGCTCCTTTTGACAGATGATATTAGTTGTAATTTCAAATTAAACCCTTTTATTTAGACAATGGGGGTAGATTGTTCCAATGCCATGTGACATGTCCTTGGATAACTATTTTAGTTAATTCCCCTTCATAACTCAACTCTCTCAGTTTTTGCTCCTTTTGACAGATGATATTAGTTGGAATTTCAAAGCAAACCCTTTATTTAGACAATGGGGGTAGATTGTTCTAATGCCATGTGACATGTCTTTGGATAACTATTTTAGTTAATTCCCCTTCATAACTCAACTCTCTCAGTTTTTGCTCTTTTTGATAGATGATATTAGTTGGAATTTCAAATCAAACCCTTTTATTTAGACAATGGGGGTAGATTGTTCTAATGCCATGTGACATGTCTTTGGATAACTATTTTAGTTAATTCCCCTTCATAACTCAACTCTCTCAGTTTTTGCTCTTTTTGATAGATGATATCAGTTGGAATTTCAAATCAAACCCTTTAATTTTGACAATGGGGGTAGATTGTTCTAATGCCATGTGACATGTCTTTGGATAACTATTTTAGTTAATTCCCCTTCATAACTCAACTCTCTCAGTTTTTGCTCTTTTTGATAGATGATATCAGTTGGAATTTCAAATAAAACCCTTTAATTTTGACAATGGGGGTAGATTGTTCTAATGCTATGTGACATGCCTTTGGATAACTATTTTAATTAATTCCCCTTCATAACTCAACTCTCTCAGTTTTTGCTCCTTTTGATAGATGATATTAGTTGGAATTTCAAATCAAACCCTTTATTTAGACAATGGGGGTAGGTTGTTCTAATGCCATGTGACATGGCTTTGGATAACTATTTTAATTAATTCCCCTTCATAATTCAACTCCCTCAGTTTTTGCTCCTTTTGATAGATGATATTAGTTGGAATTTCAAATCAAACCCTTTTATTTAGACAATGGGGGTAGATTGTTCTAATGCCATGTGACATGCCTTTGGATAACCATTTTAATTAATTCCCCTTCATAACTCAACTCTCTCAGTTTTTGCTCCTTTTGATAGATGATATTAGTTGGAATTTCAAATCAAACCCTTTTATTTAGACAATGGAGGTAGATTGTTCTAATGCCATGTGACATGCCTTTGGATAACTATTTTAGTTAATTCCCCTTCATAACTCAACTCTCTCAGTTTTTGCTCCTTTTGATAGATGATATTAGTTGGAATTTCAAATCAAACCCTTTTATTTAGACAATGGGGGTAGATTGTTCTAATGCCATGTGACATGTCTTTGGATAACTATTTTAGTTAATTCCCCTACATAACTCAACTCTCTCAGTTTTTGCTCCTTTTGATAGATGATATTAGTTGGAATTTCAAATCAAACCCTTTTATTTAGACAATGGGGGTAGATTGTTCTAATGCCATGTGACATGTCTTTGGATAACTATTTTAGTTAATTCCCCTTCATAACTCAACTCTCTCAGTTTTTGCTCCTTTTGACAGATGATATTAGTTGGAATTTCAAATCAAACCCTTTATTTAGACAATGGGGGTAGATTGTTCTAATGCCATGTGACATGTCTTTGGATAACTATTTTAGTTAATTCCCCTTCATAACTCAACTCTCTCAGTTTTTGCTCTTTTTGATAGATGATATTAGTTGGAATTTCAAATCAAACCCTTTTATTTAGACAATGGGGGTGGATTGTTCTAATGCCATGTGACATGTCTTTGGATAAGTATTTTAGTTAATTCCCCTTCATAACTCAACTCTCTCAGTTTTTGCTCTTTTTGATAGATGATATTAGTTGGAATTTCAAATCAAACCCTTTAATTTAGACAATGGGGTAGATTGTTATAATGCCATGTGACATGCCTTTGGATAACTATTTTAATTAATTCCCCTTCATAACTCAACTCCCTCAGTTTTTGCTCCTTTTGATAGATGATATTAGTTGGAATTTCAAATCAAACCCTTTTATTTAGACAATGGGGGTAGATTGTTCTAATGCCATGTGACATGCCTTTGGATAACTATTTTAATTAATTCCCCTTCATAACTCAACTCTCTCAATTTTTGCTCTTTTTGAGAGATGATATTAGCTGGAATTTCAAATCAAACCCTTTTATTTAGACAATGGGGGTAGATTGTTCTAATGCCATGTGACATGTCTTTGGATAACTATTTTAGTTAATTCCCCTTCATAACTCAACTCTCTCAGTTTTTGCTCTTTTTGATAGATGATACTAGTTGGAATTTCAAATCAAACCCTTTTATTTAGACAATGGGGGTAGATTGTTCTAATGCCATGTGACATGTCTTTGGATAACTATTTTAATTAATTCCCCTTCATAACTCAACTCTCTCAGTTTTTGCTCTTTTTGACAGATGATATTAGTTGGAATTTCAAATCAAACCCTTTTATTTAGACAATGGTGGTAGATTGTTCTAATGCCATGTGACATGTCTTTGGATAACTATTTTAGTTAATTCCCCTTCATAACTCAACTCTCTCAGATTTTGCTCCTTTTGACAGATGATATTAGTTGTAATTTCAAATTAAACCCTTTTATTTAGACAATGGGGGTAGATTGTTCCAATGCCATGTGACATGTCCTTGGATAACTATTTTAGTTAATTCCCCTTCATAACTCAACTCTCTCAGTTTTTGCTCCTTTTGACAGATGATATTAGTTGGAATTTCAAATCAAACCCTTTATTTAGACAATGGGGGTAGATTGTTCTAATGCCATGTGACATGTCTTTGGATAACTATTTTAGTTAATTCCCCTTCATAACTCAACTCTCTCAGTTTTTGCTCTTTTTGATAGATGATATTAGTTGGAATTTCAAATCAAACCCTTTTATTTAGACAATGGGGGTAGATTGTTCTAATGCCATGTGACATGTCTTTGGATAACTATTCTAGTTAATTCCCCTTCATAACTCAACTCTCTCAGTTTTTGCTCTTTTTGATAGATGATATCAGTTGGAATTTCAAATCAAACCCTTTAATTTTGACAATGGGGGTAGATTGTTCTAATGCCATGTGACATGTCTTTGGATAACTATTTTAGTTAATTCCCCTTCATAACTCAACTCTCTCAGTTTTTGCTCTTTTTGATAGATGATATCAGTTGGAATTTCAAATAAAACCCTTTAATTTTGACAATGGGGGTAGATTGTTCTAATGCTATGTGACATGCCTTTGGATAACTATTTTAATTAATTCCCCTTCATAACTCAACTCTCTCAGTTTTTGCTCCTTTTGATAGATGATATTAGTTGGAATTTCAAATCAAACCCTTTATTTAGACAATGGGGGTAGGTTGTTCTAATGCCATGTGACATGGCTTTGGATAACTATTTTAATTAATTCCCCTTCATAATTCAACTCCCTCAGTTTTTGCTCCTTTTGATAGATGATATTAGTTGGAATTTCAAATCAAACCCTTTTATTTAGACAATGGGGGTAGATTGTTCTAATGCCATGTGACATGCCTTTGGATAACCATTTTAATTAATTCCCCTTCATAACTCAACTCTCTCAGTTTTTGCTCCTTTTGATAGATGATATTAGTTGGAATTTCAAATCAAACCCTTTTATTTAGACAATGGAGGTAGATTGTTCTAATGCCATGTGACATGCCTTTGGATAACTATTTTAATTAATTCCCCTTCATAACTCAACTCTCTCAGTTTTTGCTCCTTTTGATAGATGATATTAGTTGGAATTTCAAATCAAACCCTTTATTTAGACAATGGGGGTAGATTGTTCTAATGCCATGTGACATACCTTTGGATAACTATTTTAATTAATTCCCCTTCATAACTCAACTCTCTCAGTTTTTGCTCCTTTTGATAGATGATATTAGTTGGAATTTCAAATCAAACCCTTTTATTTAGACAATGGGGGTAGATTGTTCTAATGCCATGTGACATGCCTTTGGATAACTATTTTAATTAATTCCCCTTCATAACTCAACTCTCTCAGTTTTTGCTCTTTTTGATAGATGATATTAGTTGGAATTTCAAATCAAACCCTTTTATTTAGACAATGGGGGTAGATTGTTCTAATGCCATGTGACATGCCTTTGGATAACTATTTTAATTAATTCCCCTTCATAACTCAACTCTCTCAGTTTTTGCTCTTTTTGATAGATGATATCAGTTGGAATTTCAAATCAAACCCTTTTATTTAGACAATGGGGGTAGATTGTTCTAATGCCATGTGACATGCGTTTGCATAACTATTTTAATTAATTCCCCTTCATAACTCAACTCTCTCAGTTTTTGCTCTTTTTGATAGATGATATTAGTTGGAATTTCAAATCAAACCCTTTTATTTAGACAATGGGGGTAGATTGTTCTAATGCCATGTGACATGCCTTTGGATAACTATTTTAATTAATTCCCCTTCATAACTCAACTCTCTCAGTTTTTGCTCTTTTTGATAGATGATATTAGTTGGAATTTCAAATCAAACCCTTTCTTTAGACAATGGGGGTAGGTTGTTCTAATGCCATGTGACATGTCTTTGGATAACTATTTTAATTAATTCCCCTTCATAACTCAACTCTCTCAGTTTTTGCTCCTTTTGATAGATGATATTAGTTGGAATTTCAAATCAAACCCTTTTATTTAGACAATGGGGGTAGATTGTTCTAATGCCATGTGACATGTCTTTGGATAACTATTTTAGTTAATTCCCCTACATAACTCAACTCTCTCAGTTTTTGCTCCTTTTGATAGATGATATTAGTTGGAATTTCAAATCAAACCCTTTTATTTAGACAATGGGGGTAGATTGTTCTAATGCCATGTGACATGTCTTTGGATAACTATTTTAGTTAATTCCCCTTCATAACTCAACTCTCTCAGTTTTTGCTCCTTTTGACAGATGATATTAGTTGGAATTTCAAATCAAACCCTTTATTTAGACAATGGGGGTAGATTGTTCTAATGCCATGTGACATGTCTTTGGATAACTATTTTAGTTAATTCCCCTTCATAACTCAACTCTCTCAGTTTTTGCTCTTTTTGATAGATGATATTAGTTGGAATTTCAAATCAAACCCTTTTATTTAGACAATGGGGGTAGATTGTTCTAATGTCATGTGACATGTCTTTGGATAAGTATTTTAGTTAATTCCCCTTCATAACTCAACTCTCTCAGTTTTTGCTCTTTTTGATAGATGATATTAGTTGGAATTTCAAATCAAACCCTTTAATTTAGACAATGGGGGTAGATTGTTCTAATGCCATGTGACATGCCTTTGGATAACTATTTTAATTAATTCCCCTTCATAACTCAACTCTCTCAGTTTTTGCTCTTTTTGACAGATGATATTAGTTGGAATTTCAAATCAAACCCTTTTATTTAGACAATGGTGGTAGATTGTTCTAATGCCATGTGACATGTCTTTGGATAACTATTTTAGTTAATTCCCCTTCATAACTCAACTCTCTCAGATTTTGCTCCTTTTGACAGATGATATTAGTTGGAATTTCAAATTAAACCCTTTTATTTAGACAATGGGGGTAGATTGTTCCAATGCCATGTGACATGTCCTTGGATAACTATTTTAGTTAATTCCCCTTCATAACTCAACTCTCTCAGTTTTTGCTCTTTTTGATAGATGATATTAGTTGGAATTTCAAATCAAACCCTTTATTTAGACAATGGGGGTAGGTTGTTCTAATGCCATGTGACATGCCTTTGGATAACTATTTTAATTAATTCCCCTTCATAACTCAACTCTCTCAGTTTTTGCTCCTTTTGATAGATGATATTAGTTGGAATTTCAAATCAAACCCTTTTATTTAGACAATGGGGGTAGATTGTTCTAATGCCATGTGACATGTCTTTGGATAACTATTTTAGTTAATTCCACTACATAACTCAACTCTCTCAGTTTTTGCTCCTTTTGATAGATGATATTAGTTGGAATTTCAAATCAAACCCTTTTATTTAGACAATGGGGGTAGATTGTTCTAATGCCATGTGACATGCCTTTGGATAACTATTTTAATTAATTCCCCTTCATAACTCAACTCTCTCAGTTTTTGCTCCTTTTGATAGATGATATTAGTTGGAATTTCAAATCAAACCCTTTTATTTAGACAATGGGGGTAGATTGTTCTAATGCCATGTGACATGCCTTTGGATAACTATTTTAATTAATTCCCCTTCATAACTCAACTCTCTCAGTTTTTGCTCTTTTTGATAGATGATATCAGTTGGAATTTCAAATCAAACCCTTTTATTTAGACAATGGGGGTAGATTGTTCTAATGCCATGTGACATGCCTTTGCATCACTATTTTAATTAATTCCCCTTCATAACTCAACTCTCTCAGTTTTTGCTCTTTTTGATAGATGATATTAGTTGGAATTTCAAATCAAACCCTTTTATTTAGACAATGGGGGTAGATTGTTCTAATGCCATGTGACATGCCTTTGGATAACTATTTTAATTAATTCCCCTTCATAACTCAACTCTCTCAGTTTTTGCTCTTTTTGATAGATGATATTAGTTGGAATTTCAAATCAAACCCTTTATTTAGACAATGGGGGTAGGTTGTTCTAATGCCATGTGACATGTCTTTGGATAACTATTTTAATTAATTCCCCTTCATAACTCAACTCTCTCAGTTTTTGCTCCTTTTGATAGATGATATTAGTTGGAATTTCAAATCAAACCCTTTTATTTAGACAATGGGTGTAGATTGTTCTAATGCCATGTGACATGTCTTTGGATAACTATTTTAGTTAATTCCCCTACATAACTCAACTCTCTCAGTTTTTGCTCCTTTTGATAGATGATATTAGTTGGAATTTCAAATCAAACCCTTTTATTTAGACAATGGGGGTAGATTGTTCTAATGCCATGTGACATGTCTTTGGATAACTATTTTAGTTAATTCCCCTTCATAACTCAACTCTCTCAGTTTTTGCTCCTTTTGACAGATGATATTAGTTGGAATTTCAAATCAAACCCTTTATTTAGACAATGGGGGTAGATTGTTCTAATGCCATGTGACATGTCTTTGGATAACTATTTTAGTTAATTCCCCTTCATAACTCAACTCTCTCAGTTTTTGCTCTTTTTGATAGATGATATTAGTTGGAATTTCAAATCAAACCCTTTTATTTAGACAATGGGGGTAGATTGTTCTAATGCCATGTGACATGTCTTTGGATAACTATTTTAGTTAATTCCCCTTCATAACTCAACTCTCTCAGTTTTTGCTCTTTTTGATAGATGATATTAGTTGGAATTTCAAATCAAACCCTTTAATTTAGACAATGGGGGTAGATTGTTCTAATGCCATGTGACATGCCTTTGGATAACTATTTTAATTAATTCCCCTTCATAACTCAACTCTCTCAGTTTTTGCTCTTTTTGACAGATGATATTAGTTGGAATTTAAAATCAAACCCTTTTATTTAGACAATGGTGGTAGATTGTTCTAATGCCATGTGACATGTCTTTGGATAACTATTTTAGTTAATTCCCCTTCATAACTCAACTCTCTCAGATTTTGCTCCTTTTGACAGATGATATTAGTTGTAATTTCAAATTAAACCCTTTTATTTAGACAATGGGGGTAGATTGTTCCAATGCCATGTGACATGTCCTTGGATAACTATTTTAGTTAATTCCCCTTCATAACTCAACTCTCTCAGTTTTTGCTCTTTTTGATAGATGATATTAGTTGGAATTTCAAATCAAACCCTTTATTTAGACAATGGGGGTAGGTTGTTCTAATGCCATGTGACATGCCTTTGGATAACTATTTTAATTAATTCCCCTTCATAACTCAACTCTCTCAGTTTTTGCTCCTTTTGATAGATGATATTAGTTGGAATTTCAAATCAAACCCTTTTATTTAGACAATGGGGGTAGATTGTTCTAATGCCATGTGACATGTTTTCTGATAACTATTTTAGTTAATTCCCCTACATAACTCAACTCTCTCAGTTTTTGCTCCTTTTGATAGATGATATTAGTTGGAATTTCAAATCAAACCCTTTTATTTAGACAATGGGGGTAGATTGTTCTAATGCCATGTGACATGTCTTTGGATAACTATTTTAGTTAATTCCCCTTCATAACTCAACTCTCTCAGTTTTTGCTCCTTTTGATAGATGATATTAGTTGGAATTTCAAATCAAACCCTTTATTTAGACAATGGGGGTAGATTGTTCTAATGCCATGTGACATGTCTTTGGATAACTATTTTAGTTAATTCCCCTTCATAACTCAACTCTCTCAGTTTTTGCTCTTTTTGATAGATGATATTAGTTGGAATTTCAAATCAAACCCTTTTATTTAGACAATGGGGGTAGATTGTTCTAATGCCATGTGACATGTCTTTGGATAACTATTTTAGTTAATTCCCCTTCATAACTCAACTCTCTCAGTTTTTGCTCTTTTTGATAGATGATATTAGTTGGAATTTCAAATCAAACCCTTTAATTTTGACAATGGGGGTAGATTGTTCTAATGCCATGTGACATGCCTTTGGATAACTATTTTAATTAATTCCCCTTCATAACTCAACTCTCTCAGTTTTTGCTCCTTTTGATAGATGATATTAGTTGGAATTTCAAATCAAACCCTTTATTTAGACAATGGGGGTAGGTTGTTCTAATGCCATGTGACATGCCTTTGGATAACTATTTTAATTAATTCCCCTTCATAATTCAACTCCCTCAGTTTTTGCTCCTTTTGATAGATGATATTAGTTGGAATTTCAAATCAAACCCTTTTATTTAGACAATGGGGGTAGATTGTTCTAATGCCATGTGACATGCCTTTGGATAACCATTTTAATTAATTCCCCTTCATAACTCAACTCTCTCAGTTTTTGCTCCTTTTGATAGATGATATTAGTTGGAATTTCAAATCAAACCCTTTATTTAGACAATGGGGGTAGATTGTTCTAATGCCATGTGACATGCCTTTGGATAACTATTTTAATTAATTCCCCTTCATAACTCAACTCTCTCAGTTTTTGCTCTTTTTGATAGATGATATTAGTTGGAATTTCAAATCAAACCCTTTTATTTAGACAATGGGGGTAGATTGTTCTAATGCCATGTGACATGTCTTTGGATAACTATTTTAGTTAATTCCCATTCATAACTCAACTCTCTCAGTTTTTGCTCTTTTTGATAGATGATACTAGTTGGAATTTCAAATCAAAGCCTTTTATTTAGACAATGGGGGTAGATTGTTCTAATGCCATGTGACATGTCTTTGGATAACTATTTTAATTAATTCCCCTTCATAACTCAACTCTCTCAGTTTTTGCTCCTTTTGAAAGATGATATTAGTTGGAATTTCAAATCAAACCCTTTTATTTAGACAATGGGGGTAGATTGTTCTAATGCCATGTGACATGTCTTTGGATAACTATTTTAGTTAATTCCCCTTCATAACTCAACTCTCTCAGTTTTTGCTCTTTTTGACAGATGATATTAGTTGGAATTTCACATCAAACCCTTTTATTTAGACAATGGGGGTAGATTGTTCTAATGGAATGTGACATGACATTGGATAACTATTTTAATTAATTCCCCTTTATAACTCAACTCTCTCAGTTTTTGCTCTTTTTGATAGATGATATTAGTTGGAATTTCAAATCAAACCCTTTTATTTAGACAATGGGGGTAGATTGTTCTAATGCCATGTGACATGCCTTTGGATAACCATTTTAATTAATTCCCCTTCATAACTCAACTCTCTCAGTTTTTGCTCCTTTTGATAGATGATATTAGTTGGAATTTCAAATCAAACCCTTTATTTAGACAATGGGGGTAGATTGTTCTAATGCCATGTGACATGCCTTTGGATAACTATTTTAATTAATTCCCCTTCATAACTCAACTCTCTCAGTTTTTGCTCTTTTTGATAGATGATATTAGTTGGAATTTCAAATCAAACCCTTTTATTTAGACAATGGGGGTAGATTGTTCTAATGCCATGTGACATGTCTTTGGATAACTATTTTAGTTAATTCCCATTCATAACTCAACTCTCTCAGTTTTTGCTCTTTTTGATAGATGATACTAGTTGGAATTTCAAATCAAACCCTTTTATTTAGACAATGGTGGTAGATTGTTCTAATGCCATGTGACATGTCTTTGGATAACTATTTTAGTTAATTCCCCTTCATAACTCAACTCTCTCAGATTTTGCCCCTTTTGACAGATGATATTAGTTGTAATTTCAAATTAAACCCTTTTCTTTTGACAATGGGGGTAGATTGTTCTAATGCCATGTGACGTGTCTTTGGATAACTATTTTAGTTAATTCCCCTTCATAACTCAACGCTCTCAGTTTTTGCTCCTTTTGATAGATGATATTAGTTGGAATTTCAAATCAAACCCTTTTATTTAGACAATGTGGGTAGATTGTTCTAATGGAATGTGACATGACATTGGATAACTATTTTAATTAAATCCCCTTTATAACTCAACTCTCTCAGTTTTTGCTCTTTTTGATAGATGATATTAGTTGGAATTTCAAATCAAACCCTTTATTTAGACAATGGGGGTAGATTGTTCTAATGCCATGTGACATGCCTTTGGATAACTATTTTAATTAATTCCCCTTCATAACTCAACTCTCTCAGTTTTTGCTCTTTTAGATAGATGATATTAGTTGGAATTTCAAATCAGACCCTTTTATTTAGACAATGGGGGTAGATTGTTCTAATGCCATGTGACATGCCTTTGGATAACTATTTTAATTAATTCCCCTTCATAACTGAACTCTCTCAGTTTTTGCTCCTTTTGATAGATGATATTAGTTGGAATTTCAAATCAAACCCTTTTATTTAGACAATGAGGGTAGATTGTTCTAATGCCATGTGACATGCCTTTGGATAACTATTTTAATTAATTCACCTTCATAACTCAACTCTCTCAGTTTTTGCTCTTTTTCATAGATGATATTAGTTGGAATTTCAAATCAGACCCTTTTATTTAGACAATGGGGGTAGATTGTTCTAATGCCATGTGACATGCCTTTGGATAACTATTTTAATTAATTCCCCTTCATAACTCAACTCTCTCAGTTTTTGCTCCTTTTGATAGATGATATTAGTTGGAATTTCAAATCAAACCCTTTTATTTAGACAATGAGGGTAGATTATTCTAATGCCATGTGACATGCCTTTGGATAACTATTTTAATTAATTCACCTTCATAACTCAACTCTCTCAGTTTTTGCTCTTTTTGATAGATGATATTAGTTGGAATTTCAAATCAAACCCTTTTATTTAGACAATGGGGGTAGATTGTTCTAATGCCATGTGACATGTCTTTGGATAACTATTTTAATTAATTCCCCTTCATAACTCAACTCTCTCAGTTTTTCTCCTTTTGATAGATGATATTAGTTGGAATTTCAAATCAAACCCTTTTATTTAGACAATGGGGGTAGATTGTTCTAATGCCATGTGACATGCCTGTGGATAACTATTTTAATTAATTCCCCTTCATAACTCAACTCTCTCAGTTTTTGCTCTTTTTGATAGATGATATTAGTTGGAATTTCAAATCAAACCCTTTTATTTAGACAATGGGGGTAGATTGTTCTAATGCCATGTGACATGCCTTTGGATAACTATTTTAATTAATTCCCCTTCATAACTCAACTCTCTCAATTTTTGCTCTTTTTGATAGATGATATTAGTTGGAATTTCAAATGAAACCCTTTTATTTAGACAATGGGGGTAGATTGTTCTAATGCCATGTGACATGCCTTTGGATAACTATTTTAATTAATTCCCCTTCATAACTCAACTCTCTCAGTTTTTGCTCTTTTTGATAGATGATATTAGTTGGAATTTCAAATCAAACCCTTTTATTTAGACAATGGGGGTAGATTGTTCTAATGCCATGTGACATGCCTTTGGATAACTATTTTAATTAATTCCCCTTCATAACTCAACTCTCTCAGTTTTTGCTCTTTTTGATAGATGATATTAGTTGGAATTTCAAATCAAACCCTTTTATTTAGACAATGGGGGTAGATTGTTCTAATGCCATGTGACATGTCTTTGGATAACTATTTTAGTTAATTCCCCTTCATAACTCAACTCTCTCAGATTTTGCCCCTTTTGACAGATGATATTAGTTGTAATTTCAAATTAAACCCTTTTCTTTTGACAATGCGGGTAGATTGTTCTAATGCCGTGTGACGTGTCTTTGGATAACTATTTTAGTTAATTCCCCTTCATAACTCAACGCTCTCAGTTTTTGCTCCTTTTGATAGATGATATTAGTTGGAATTTCAAATCAAACCCTTTTATTTAGACAATGTGGGTAGATTGTTCTAATGGAATGTGACATGACATTGGATAACTATTTTAATTAATTCCCCTTTATAACTCAACTCTCTCAGTTTTTGCTCTTTTTGATAGATGATATTAGTTGGAATTTCAAATCAAACCCTTTATTTAGACAATGGGGGTAGATTGTTCTAATGCCATGTGACATGCCTTTGGATAACTATTTTAATTAATTCCCCTTCATAACTCAACTCTCTCAGTTTTTGCTCTTTTTGATAGATGATATTAGTTGGAATTTCAAATCAGACCCTTTTATTTAGACAATGGGGGTAGATTGTTCTAATGCCATGTGACATGTCTTTGGATAACTATTTTAGTTAATTCCCCTACATAACTCAACTCTCTCAGTTTTTGCTCCTTTTGATAGATGATATTAGTTGGAATTTCAAATCAAACCCTTTTATTTAGACAATGGGGGTAGATTGTTCTAATGCCATGTGACATGTCTTTGGATAACTATTTTAGTTAATTCCCCTTCATAACTCAACTCTCTCAGTTTTTGCTCCTTTTGACAGATGATATTAGTTGGAATTTCAAATCAAACCCTTTATTTAGACAATGGGGGTAGATTGTTCTAATGCCATGTGACATGTCTTTGGATAACTGTTTTAGTTAATTCCCCTTCATAACTCAACTCTCTCAGTTTTTGCTCTTTTTGATAGATGATATTAGTTGGAATTTCAAATCAAACCCTTTTATTTAGACAATGGGGGTAGATTGTTCTAATGCCATGTGACATGTCTTTGGATAACTATTTTAGTTAATTCCCCTTCATAACTCAACTCTCTCAGTTTTTGCTCTTTTTGATAGATGATATTAGTTGGAATTTCAAATCAAACCCTTTAATTTAGACAATGGGGGTAGATTGTTCTAATGCCATGTGACATGCCTTTGGATAACTATTTTAATTAATTCCCCTTCATAACTCAACTCTCTCAGTTTTTGCTCTTTTTGACAGATGATATTAGTTGGAATTTCAAATCAAACCCTTTTATTTAGACAATGGTGGTAGATTGTTCTAATGCCATGTGACATGTCTTTGGATAACTATTTTAGTTAATTCCCCTTCATAACTCAACTCTCTCAGATTTTGCTCCTTTTGACAGATGATATTAGTTGTAATTTCAAATTAAACCCTTTTATTTAGACAATGGGGGTAGATTGTTCCAATGCCATGTGACATGTCCTTGGATAACTATTTTAGTTAATTCCCCTTCATAACTCAACTCTCTCAGTTTTTGCTCTTTTTGATAGATGATATTAGTTGGAATTTCAAATCAAACCCTTTATTTAGACAATGGGGGTAGGTTGTTCTAATGCCATGTGACATGCCTTTGGATAACTATTTTAATTAATTCCCCTTCATAACTCAACTCTCTCAGTTTTTGCTCCTTTTGATAGATGATATTAGTTGGAATTTCAAATCAAACCCTTTTATTTAGACAATGGGGGTAGATTGTTCTAATGCCATGTGACATGTCTTTGGATAACTATTTTAGTTAATTCCCCTACATAACTCAACTCTCTCAGTTTTTGCTCCTTTTGATAGATGATATTAGTTGGAATTTCAAATCAAACCCTTTTATTTAGACAATGGGGGTAGATTGTTCTAATGCCATGTGACATGTCTTTGGAAAACTATTTTAGTTAATTCCCCTTCATAACTCAACTCTCTCAGTTTTTGCTCTTTTTGATAGATGATATTAGTTGGAATTTCAAATCAAACCCTTTTATTTAGACAATGGGGGTAGATTGTTCTAATGCCATGTGACATGTCTTTGGATAACTATTTTAGTTAATTCCCCTTCATAACTCAACTCTCTCAGTTTTTGCTCTTTTTGATAGATGATATTAGTTGGAATTTCAAATCAAACCCTTTAATTTTGACAATGGGGGTAGATTGTTCTAATGCCATGTGACATGCCTTTGGATAACTATTTTAATTAATTCCCCTTCATAACTCAACTCTCTCAGTTTTTGCTCCTTTTGATAGATGATATTAGTTGGAATTTCAAATCAAACCCTTTATTTAGACAATGGGGGTAGGTTGTTCTAATGCCATGTGACATGCCTTTGGATAACTATTTTAATTAATTCCCCTTCATAATTCAACTCCCTCAGTTTTTGCTCCTTTTGATAGATGATATTAGTTGGAATTTCAAATCAAAACCTTTTATTTAGACAATGGGGGTAGATTGTTCTAATGCCATGTGACATGCCTTTGGATAACCATTTTAATTAATTCCCCTTCATAACTCAACTCTCTCAGTTTTTGCTCCTTTTGATAGATGATATTAGTTGGAATTTCAAATCAAACCCTTTATTTAGACAATGGGGGTAGATTGTTCTAATGCCATGTGACATGCCTTTGGATAACTATTTTAATTAATTCCCCTTCATAACTCAACTCTCTCAGTTTTTGCTCTTTTTGATAGATGATATTAGTTGGAATTTCAAATCAAACCCTTTTATTTAGACAATGGGGGTAGATTGTTCTAATGCCATGTGACATGTCTTTGGATAACTATTTTAGTTAATTCCCATTCATAACTCAACTCTCTCAGTTTTTGCTCCTTTTGAAAGATGATATTAGTTGGAATTTCAAATCAAACCCTTTTATTTAGACAATGGGGGTAGATTGTTCTAATGCCATGTGACATGTCTTTGGATAACTATTTTAGTTAATTCCCCTTCATAACTCAACTCTCTCAGTTTTTGCTCTTTTTGACAGATGATATTAGTTGGAATTTCACATCAAACCCTTTTATTTAGACAATGGGGGTAGATTGTTCTAATGGAATGTGACATGACATTGGATAACTATTTTAATTAATTCCCCTTTATAACTCAACTCTCTCAGTTTTTGCTCCTTTTGATAGATGATATTAGTTGGAATTTCAAATCAAACCCTTTATTTAGACAATGGGGGTAGGTTGTTCTAATGCCATGTGACATGCCTTTGGATAACCATTTTAATTAATTCCCCTTCATAACTCAACTCTCTCAGTTTTTGCTCCTTTTGATAGATGATATTAGTTGGAATTTCAAATCAAACCCTTTATTTAGACAATGGGGGTAGATTGTTCTAATGCCATGTGACATGCCTTTGGATAACTATTTTAATTAATTCCCCTTCATAACTCAACTCTCTCAGTTTTTGCTCTTTTTGATAGATGATATTAGTTGGAATTTCAAATCAAACCCTTTTATTTAGACAATGGGGGTAGATTGTTCTAATGCCATGTGACATGTCTTTGGATAACTATTTTAGTTAATTCCCATTCATAACTCAACTCTCTCAGTTTTTGCTCCTTTTGAAAGATGATATTAGTTGGAATTTCAAATCAAACCCTTTTATTTAGACAATGGGGGTAGATTGTTCTAATGCCATGTGACATGTCTTTGGATAACTATTTTAGTTAATTCCCCTTCATAACTCAACTCTCTCAGTTTTTGCTCTTTTTGACAGATGATATTAGTTGGAATTTCACATCAAACCCTTTTATTTAGACAATGGGGGTAGATTGTTCTAATGGAATGTGACATGACATTGGATAACTATTTTAATTAATTCCCCTTTATAACTCAACTCTCTCAGTTTTTGCTCTTTTTGATAGATGATATTAGTTGGAATTTCAAATCAAACCCTTTTATTTAGACAATGGGGGTAGATTGTTCTAATGCCATGTGACATGCCTTTGGATAACCATTTTAATTAATTCCCCTTCATAACTCAACTCTCTCAGTTTTTGCTCCTTTTGATAGATGATATTAGTTGGAATTTCAAATCAAACCCTTTATTTAGACAATGGGGGTAGATTGTTCTAATGCCATGTGACATGCCTTTGTATAACTATTTTAATTAATTCCCCTTCATAACTCAACTCTCTCAGTTTTTGCTCTTTTTGATAGATGATATTAGTTGGAATTTCAAATCAAACCCTTTTATTTAGACAATGGGGGTAGATTGTTCTAATGCCATGTGACATGTCTTTGGATAACTATTTTAGTTAATTCCCATTCATAACTCAACTCTCTCAGTTTTTGCTCTTTTTGATAGATGATACTAGTTGGAATTTCAAATCAAACCCTTTTATTTAGACAATGGGGGTAGATTGTTCTAATGCCATGTGACATGCCTTTGGATAACTATTTTAATTAATTCACCTTCATAACTCAACTCTCTCAGTTTTTGCTCTTTTTGATAGATGATATTAGTTGGAATTTCAAATCAGACCCTTTTATTTAGACAATGGGGGTAGATTGTTCTAATGCCATGTGACATGCCTTTGGATAACTATTTTAATTAATTCCCCTTCATAACTCAACTCTCTCAGTTTTTGCTCCTTTTGATAGATGATATTAGTTGGAATTTCAAATCAAACCCTTTTATTTAGACAATGAGGGTAGATTGTTCTAATGCCATGTGACATGCCTTTGGATAACTATTTTAATTAATTCACCTTCATAACTCAACTCTCTCAGTTTTTGCTCTTTTTGATAGATGATATTAGTTGGAATTTCAAATCAAACCCTTTTATTTAGACAATGGGGGTAGATTGTTCTAATGCCATGTGACATGTCTTTGGATAACTATTTTAATTAATTCCCCTTCATAACTCAACTCTCTCAGTTTTTCTCCTTTTGATAGATGATATTAGTTGGAATTTCAAATCAAACCCTTTTATTTAGACAATGGGGGTAGATTGTTCTAATGCCATGTGACATGCCTGTGGATAACTATTTTAATTAATTCCCCTTCATAACTCAACTCTCTCAGTTTTTGCTCTTTTTGATAGATGATATTAGTTGGAATTTCAAATCAAACCCTTTTATTTAGACAATGGGGGTAGATTGTTCTAATGCCATGTGACATGTCTTTGGATAACTATTTTAATTAATTCCCCTTCATAACTCAACTCTCTCAGTTTTTGCTCCTTTTGATAGATGATATTAGTTGGAATTTCAAATCAAACCCTTTTATTTAGACAATGAGGGTAGATTGTTCTAATGCCATGTGACATGCCTTTGGATAACTATTTTAATTAATTCACCTTCATAACTCAACTCTCTCAGTTTTTGCTCTTTTTGATAGATGATATTAGTTGGAATTTCAAATCAAACCCTTTTATTTAGACAATGGGGGTAGATTGTTCTAATGCCATGTGACATGTCTTTGGATAACTATTTTAATTAATTCCCCTTCATAACTCAACTCTCTCAGTTTTTCTCCTTTTGATAGATGATATTAGTTGGAATTTCAAATCAAACCCTTTTATTTAGACAATGGGGGTAGATTGTTCTAATGCCATGTGACATGCCTGTGGATAACTATTTTAATTAATTCCCCTTCATAACTCAACTCTCTCAGTTTTTGCTCTTTTTGATAGATGATATTAGTTGGAATTTCAAATCAAACCCTTTTATTTAGACAATGGGGGTAGATTGTTCTAATGCCATGTGACATGCCTTTGGATAACTATTTTAATTAATTCCCCTTCATAACTCAACTCTCTCAGTTTTTGCTCTTTTTGATAGATGATATTAGTTGGAATTTCAAATCAAACCCTTTTATTTAGACAATGGGGGTAGATTGTTCTAATGCCATGTGACATGCCTTTGGATAACTATTTTAATTAATTCCCCTTCATAACTCAACTCTCTCAGTTTTTGCTCTTTTTGATAGATGATATTAGTTGGAATTTCAAATCAAACCCTTTTATTTAGACAATGGGGGTAGATTGTTCTAATGCCATGTGACATGTCTTTGGATAACTATTTTAATTAATTCCCCTTCATAACTCAACTCTCTCAGTTTTTGCTCCTTTTGATAGATGATATTAGTTGGAATTTCAAATCAAACCCTTTTATTTAGACAATGAGGGTAGATTGTTCTAATGCCATGTGACATGCCTTTGGATAACTATTTTAATTAATTCACCTTCATAACTCAACTCTCTCAGTTTTTGCTCTTTTTGATAGATGATATTAGTTGGAATTTCAAATCAAACCCTTTTATTTAGACAATGGGGGTAGATTGTTCTAATGCCATGTGACATGTCTTTGGATAACTATTTTAATTAATTCCCCTTCATAACTCAACTCTCTCAGTTTTTCTCCTTTTGATAGATGATATTAGTTGGAATTTCAAATCAAACCCTTTTATTTAGACAATGGGGGTAGATTGTTCTAATGCCATGTGACATGCCTGTGGATAACTATTTTAATTAATTCCCCTTCATAACTCAACTCTCTCAGTTTTTGCTCTTTTTGATAGATGATATTAGTTGGAATTTCAAATCAAACCCTTTTATTTAGACAATGGGGGTAGATTGTTCTAATGCCATGTGACATGCCTTTGGATAACTATTTTAATTAATTCCCCTTCATAACTCAACTCTCTCAGTTTTTGCTCTTTTTGATAGATGATATTAGTTGGAATTTCAAATCAAACCCTTTTATTTAGACAATGGGGGTAGATTGTTCTAATGCCATGTGACATGCCTTTGGATAACTATTTTAATTAATTCCCCTTCATAACTCAACTCTCTCAGTTTTTGCTCTTTTTGATAGATGATATTAGTTGGAATTTCAAATCAAACCCTTTTATTTAGACAATGGGGGTAGATTGTTCTAATGCCATGTGACATGCCTTTGGATAACTATTTTAATTAATTCCCCTTCATAACTCAACTCTCTCAGTTTTTGCTCTTTTTGATAGATGATATTAGTTGGAATTTCAAATCAAACCCTTTTATTTAGACAATGGGGGTAGATTGTTCTAATGCCATGTGACATGCCTTTGGATAACTATTTTAATTAATTCCCCTTCATAACTCAACTCTCTCAGTTTTTGCTCTTTTTGATAGATGATATTAGTTGGAATTTCAAATCAAACCCTTTATTTAGACAATGGGGGTAGATTGTTCTAATGCCATGTGACATGTCTTTGGATAACTATTTTTGTTAATTCCCCTTCATAACTCAACTCTCTCAGTTTTTGCTCCTTTTGATAGATGATATTAGTTGGAATTTCAAATCAAACCCTTTTATTTAGACAATGGTGGTAGATTGTTCTAATGCCATGTGACATGTCTTTGGATAACTATTTTAGTTAATTCCCCTTCATAACTCAACTCTCTCAGATTTTGCCCCTTTTGACAGATGATATTATTTGTAATTTCAAATTAAACCCTTTTCTTTTGACAATGGGGGTAGATTGTTCTAATGCCATGTGACGTGTCTTTGGATAACTATTTTAGTTAATTCCCCTTCATAACTCAACGCTCACAGTTTTTGCTCCTTTTGATAGATGATATTAGTTGGAATTTCAAATCAAACCCTTTTATTTAGACAATGTGGGTAGATTGTTCTAATGGAATGTGACATGACATTGGATAACTATTTTAATTAATTCCCCTTTATAACTCAACTCTCTCAGTTTTTGCTCTTTTTGATAGATGATATTAGTTGGAATTTCAAATCAAACCCTTTATTTAGACAATGGGGGTAGATTGTTCTAATGCCATGTGACATGCCTTTGGATAACTATTTTAATTAATTCCCCTTCATAACTCAACTCTCTCAGTTTTTGCTCTTTTTGATAGATGATATTAGTTGGAATTTCAAATCAGACCCTTTTATTTAGACAATGGGGGTAGATTGTTCTAATGCCATGTGACATGCCTTTGGATAACTATTTTAATTAATTCCCCTTCATAACTCAACTCTCTCAGTTTTTGCTCCTTTTGATAGATGATATTAGTTGGAATTTCAAATCAAACACTTTTATTTAGACAATGAGGGTAGATTGTTCTAATGCCATGTGACATGCCTTTGGATAACTATTTTAATTAATTCACCTTCATAACTCAACTCTCTCAGTTTTTGCTCTTTTTCATAGATGATATTAGTTGGAATTTCAAATCAGACCCTTTTATTTAGACAATGGGGGTAGATTGTTCTAATGCCATGTGACATGCCTTTGGATAACTATTTTAATTAATTCCCCTTCATAACTCAACTCTCTCAGTTTTTGCTCCTTTTGATAGATGATATTAGTTGGAATTTCAAATCAAACCCTTTTATTTAGACAATGAGGGTAGATTATTCTAATGCCATGTGACATGCCTTTGGATAACTATTTTAATTAATTCACCTTCATAACTCAACTCTCTCAGTTTTTACTCTTTTTGATAGATGATATTAGTTGGAATTTCAAATCAAACCCTTTTATTTAGACAATGGGGGTAGATTGTTCTAATGCCATGTGACATGTCTTTGGATAACTATTTTAATTAATTCCCCTTCATAACTCAACTCTCTCAGTTTTTCTCCTTTTGATAGATGATATTAGTTGGAATTTCAAATCAAACCCTTTTATTTAGACAATGGGGGTAGATTGTTCTAATGCCATGTGACATGCCTGTGGATAACTATTTTAATTAATTCCCCTTCATAACTCAACTCTCTCAGTTTTTGCTCTTTTTGATAGATGATATTAGTTGGAATTTCAAATCAAACCCTTTTATTTAGACAATGGGGGTAGATTGTTCTAATGCCATGTGACATGCCTTTGGATAACTATTTTAATTAATTCCCCTTCATAACTCAACTCTCTCAGTTTTTGCTCTTTTTGATAGATGATATTAGTTGGAATTTCAAATCAAACCCTTTTATTTAGACAATGGGGGTAGATTGTTCTAATGCCATGTGACATGCCTTTGGATAACTATTTTAATTAATTCCCCTTCATAACTCAACTCTCTCAGTTTTTGCTCTTTTTGATAGATGATATTAGTTGGAATTTCAAATCAAACCCTTTTATTTAGACAATGGGGGTAGATTGTTCTAATGCCATGTGACATGTCTTTGGATAACTATTTTAGTTAATTCCCCTTCATAACTCAACTCTCTCAGATTTTGCCCCTTTTGACAGATGATATTAGTTGTAATTTCAAATTAAACCCTTTTCTTTTGACAATGGGGGTAGATTGTTCTAATGCCATGTGACGTGTCTTTGGATAACTATTTTAGTTAATTCCCCTTCATAACTCAACGCTCTCAGTTTTTGCTCCTTTTGATAGATGATATTAGTTGGAATTTCAAATCAAACCCTTTTATTTAGACAATGTGGGTAGATTGTTCTAATGGAATGTGACATGACATTGGATAACTATTTTAATTAATTCCCCTTTATAACTCAACTCTCTCAGTTTTTGCTCTTTTTGATAGATGATATTAGTTGGAATTTCAAATCAAACCCTTTATTTAGACAATGGGGGTAGATTGTTCTAATGCCATGTGACATGCCTTTGGATAACTATTTTAATTAATTCCCCTTCATAACTCAACTCTCTCAGTTTTTGCTCTTTTTGATAGATGATATTAGTTGGAATTTCAAATGAAACCCTTTTATTTAGACAATGGGGGTAGATTGTTCTAATGCCATGTGACATGCCTTTGGATAACTATTTTAATTAATTCCCCTTCATAACTCAACTCTCTCAGTTTTTGCTCCTTTTGATAGATGATATTAGTTGGAATTTCAAATCAAACCCTTTTATTTAGACAATGAGGGTAGATTGTTCTAATGCCATGTGACATGCCTTTTGATAACTATTTTAATTAATTCACCTTCATAACTCAACTCTCTCAGTTTTTGCTCTTTTTCATAGATGATATTAGTTGGAATTTGAAATCAGACCCTTTTATTTAGACAATGGGGGTAGATTGTTCTAATGCCATGTGACATGCCTTTGGATAACTATTTTAATTAATTCCCCTTCATAACTCAACTCTCTCAGTTTTTGCTCCTTTTGATAGATGATATTAGTTGGAATTTCAAATCAAACCCTTTTATTTAGACAATGAGGGTAGATTATTCTAATGCCATGTGACATGCCTTTGGATAACTATTTTAATTAATTCACCTTCATAACTCAACTCTCTCAGTTTTTGCTCTTTTTGATAGATGATATTAGTTGGAATTTCAAATCAAACCCTTTTATTTAGACAATGGGGGTAGATTGTTCTAATGCCATGTGACATGTCTTTGGATAACTATTTTAATTAATTCCCCTTCATAACTCAACTCTCTCAGTTTTTCTCCTTTTGATAGATGATATTAGTTGGAATTTCAAATCAAACCCTTTTATTTAGACAATGGGGGTAGATTGTTCTAATGCCATGTGACATGCCTGTGGATAACTATTTTAATTAATTCCCCTTCATAACTCAACTCTCTCAGTTTTTGCTCTTTTTGATAGATGATATTAGTTGGAATTTCAAATCAAACCCTTTTATTTAGACAATGGGGGTAGATTGTTCTAATGCCATGTGACATGTCTTTGGATAACTATTTTAGTTAATTCCCCTTCATAACTCAACTCTCTCAGTTTTTGCTCCTTTTGATAGATGATATTAGTTGGAATTTCAAATCAAACCCTTTATTTAGACAATGGGGGTAGATTGTTCTAATGCCATGTGACATGTCTTTGGATAACTATTTTAGTTAATTCCCCTTCATAACTCAACTCTCTCAGTTTTTGCTCTTTTTGATAGATGATATTAGTTGGAATTTCAAATCAAACCCTTTTATTTAGACAATGGGGGTAGATTGTTCTAATGCCATGTGACATGTCTTTGGATAACTATTTTAGTTAATTCCCCTTCATAACTCAACTCTCTCAGTTTTTGCTCTTTTTGATAGATGATATTAGTTGGAATTTCAAATCAAACCCTTTAATTTTGACAATGGGGGTAGATTGTTCTAATGCCATGTGACATGCCTTTGGATAACTATTTTAATTAATTCACCTTCATAACTCAACTCTCTCAGTTTTTGCTCTTTTTCATAGATGATATTAGTTGGAATTTCAAATCAGACCCTTTTATTTAGACAATGGGGGTAGATTGTTCTAATGCCATGTGACATGCCTTTGGATAACTATTTTAATTAATTCCCCTTCATAACTCAACTCTCTCAGTTTTTGCTCCTTTTGATAGATGATATTAGTTGGAATTTCAAATCAAACCCTTTTATTTAGACAATGAGGGTAGATTATTCTAATGCCATGTGACATGCCTTTGGATAACTATTTTAATTAATTCACCTTCATAACTCAACTCTCTCAGTTTTTACTCTTTTTGATAGATGATATTAGTTGGAATTTCAAATCAAACCCTTTTATTTAGACAATGGGGGTAGATTGTTCTAATGCCATGTGACATGTCTTTGGATAACTATTTTAATTAATTCCCCTTCATAACTCAACTCTCTCAGTTTTTCTCCTTTTGATAGATGATATTAGTTGGAATTTCAAATCAAACCCTTTTATTTAGACAATGGGGGTAGATTGTTCTAATGCCATGTGACATGCCTGTGGATAACTATTTTAATTAATTCCCCTTCATAACTCAACTCTCTCAGTTTTTGCTCTTTTTGATAGATGATATTAGTTGGAATTTCAAATCAAACCCTTTTATTTAGACAATGGGGGTAGATTGTTCTAATGCCATGTGACATGCCTTTGGATAACTATTTTAATTAATTCCCCTTCATAACTCAACTCTCTCAGTTTTTGCTCTTTTTGATAGATGATATTAGTTGGAATTTCAAATCAAACCCTTTTATTTAGACAATGGGGGTAGATTGTTCTAATGCCATGTGACATGCCTTTGGATAACTATTTTAGTTAATTCCCCTTCATAACTCAACTCTCTCAGTTTTTGCTCTTTTTGATAGATGATATTAGTTGGAATTTCAAATCAAACCCTTTAATTTTGACAATGGGGGTAGATTGTTCTAATGCCATGTGACATGCCTTTGGATAACTATTTTAATTAATTCACCTTCATAACTCAACTCTCTCAGTTTTTGCTCTTTTTCATAGATGATATTAGTTGGAATTTCAAATCAGACCCTTTTATTTAGACAATGGGGGTAGATTGTTCTAATGCCATGTGACATGCCTTTGGATAACTATTTTAATTAATTCCCCTTCATAACTCAACTCTCTCAGTTTTTGCTCCTTTTGATAGATGATATTAGTTGGAATTTCAAATCAAACCCTTTTATTTAGACAATGGGGGTAGATTGTTCTAATGCCATGTGACATGCCTTTGGATAACCATTTTAATTAATTCCCCTTCATAACTCAACTCTCTCAGTTTTTGCTCCTTTTGATAGATGATATTAGTTGGAATTTCAAATCAAACCCTTTATTTAGACAATGGGGGTAGATTGTTCTAATGCCATGTGACATGCCTTTGGATAACTATTTTAATTAATTCCCCTTCATAACTCAACTCTCTCAGTTTTTGCTCTTTTTGAAAGATGATATTAGTTGGAATTTCAAATCAAACCCTTTTATTTAGACAATGGGGGTAGATTGTTCTAATGCCATGTGACATGTCTTTGGATAACTATTTTAGTTAATTCCCATTCATAACTCAACTCTCTCAGTTTTTGCTCTTTTTGATAGATGATACTAGTTGGAATTTCAAATCAAACCCTTTTATTTAGACAATGGGGGTAGATTGTTCTAATGCCATGTGACATGTCTTTGGATAACTATTTTAATTAATTCCCCTTCATAACTCAACTCTCTCAGTTTTTGCTCCTTTTGAAAGATGATATTAGTTGGAATTTCAAATCAAACCCTTTTATTTAGACAATGGGGGTAGATTGTTCTAATGCCATGTGACATGTCTTTGGATAACTATTTTAGTTAATTCCCCTTCATAACTCAACTCTCTCAGTTTTTGCTCTTTTTGACAGATGATATTAGTTGGAATTTCACATCAAACCCTTTTATTTAGACAATGGGGGTAGATTGTTCTAATGGAATGTGACATGACATTGGATAACTATTTTAATTAATTCCCCTTTATAACTCAACTCTCTCAGTTTTTGCTCTTTTTGATAGATGATATTAGTTGGAATTTCAAATCAAACCCTTTTATTTAGACAATGGGGGTAGATTGTTCTAATGCCATGTGACATGCCTTTGGATAACCATTTTAATTAATTCCCCTTCATAACTCAACTCTCTCAGTTTTTGCTCCTTTTGATAGATGATATTAGTTGGAATTTCAAATCAAACCCTTTATTTAGACAATGGGGGTAGATTGTTCTAATGCCATGTGACATGCCTTTGGATAACTATTTTAATTAATTCCCCTTCATATCTCAACTCTCTCAGTTTTTGCTCTTTTTGATAGATGATATTAGTTGGAATTTCAAATCAAACCCTTTTATTTAGACAATGGGGGTAGATTGTTCTAATGCCATGTGACATGTCTTTGGATAACTATTTTAGTTAATTCCCATTCATAACTCAACTCTCTCAGTTTTTGCTCTTTTTGATAGATGATACTAGTTGGAATTTCAAATCAAACCCTTTTATTTAGACAATGGGGGTAGATTGTTCTAATGCCATGTGACATGTCTTTGGATAACTATTTTAATTAATTCCCCTTCATAACTCAACTCTCTCAGTTTTTGCTCCTTTTGAAAGATGATATTAGTTGGAATTTCAAATCAAACCCTTTTATTTAGACAATGGGGGTAGATTGTTCTAATGCCATGTGACATGTCTTTGGATAACTATTTTAGTTAATTCCCCTTCATAACTCAACTCTCTCAGTTTTTGCTCTTTTTGACAGATGATATTAGTTGGAATTTCACATCAAACCCTTTTATTTAGACAATGGGGGTAGATTGTTCTAATGGAATGTGACATGACATTGGATAACTATTTTAATTAATTCCCCTTTATAACTCAACTCTCTCAGTTTTTGCTCTTTTTGATAGATGATATTAGTTGGAATTTCAAATCAAACCCTTTATTTAGACAATGGGGGTAGATTGTTCTAATGCCATGTGACATGCCTTTGGATAACTATTTTAATTAATTCCCTTTCATAACTCAACTCTCTCAGTTTTTGCTCTTTTTGATAGATGATATTAGTTGGAATTTCAAATCAGACCCTTTTATTTAGACAATGGGGGTAGATTGTTCTAATGCCATGTGACATGCCTTTGGATAACTATTTTAATTAATTCCCCTTCATAACTCAACTCTCTCAGTTTTTGCTCCTTTTGATAGATGATATTAGTTGGAATTTCAAATCAAACCCTTTTATTTAGACAATGAGGGTAGATTGTTCTAATGCCATGTGACATGCCTTTGGATAACTATTTTAATTAATTCACCTTCATAACTCAACTCTCTCAGTTTTTGCTCTTTTTGATAGATGATATTAGTTGGAATTTCAAATCAGACCCTTTTATTTAGACAATGGGGGTAGATTGTTCTAATGCCATGTGACATGCCTTTGGATAACTATTTTAATTAATTCCCCTTCATAACTCAACTCTCTCAGTTTTTGCTCCTTTTGATAGATGATATTAGTTGGAATTTCAAATCAAACCCTTTTATTTAGACAATGAGGGTAGATTGTTCTAATGCCATGTGACATGCCTTTGGATAACTATTTTAATTAATTCACCTTCATAACTCAACTCTCTCAGTTTTTGCTCTTTTTGATAGATGATATTAGTTGGAATTTCAAATCAAACCCTTTTATTTAGACAATGGGGGTAGATTGTTCTAATGCCATGTGACATGTCTTTGGATAACTATTTTAATTAATTCCCCTTCATAACTCAACTCTCTCAGTTTTTCTCCTTTTGATAGATGATATTAGTTGGAATTTCAAATCAAACCCTTTTATTTAGACAATGGGGGTAGATTGTTCTAATGCCATGTGACATGCCTGTGGATAACTATTTTAATTAATTCCCCTTCATAACTCTCAGTTTTTGCTCTTTTTGATAGATGATATTAGTTGCAATTTCAAATCAAACCCTTTTATTTAGACAATGGGGGTAGATTGTTCTAATGCCATGTGACATGCCTTTGGATAACTATTTTAATTAATTCCCCTTCATAACTCAACTCTCTCAGTTTTTGCTCTTTTTGATAGATGATATTAGTTGGAATTTCAAATCAAACCCTTTTATTTAGACAATGGGGGTAGATTGTTCTAATGCCATGTGACATGCCTTTGGATAACTATTTTAATTAATTCCCCTTCATAACTCAACTCTCTCAGTTTTTGCACTTTTTGATAGATGATATTAGTTGGAATTTCAAATCAAACCCTTTTATTTAGACAATGGGGGTAGATTGTTCTAATGCCATGTGACATGCCTTTGGATAACTATTTTAATTAATTCCCCTTCATAACTCAACTCTCTCAGTTTTTGCTCTTTTTGATAGATGATATTAGTTGGAATTTCAAATCAAACCCTTTATTTAGACAATGGGGGTAGATTGTTCTAATGCCATGTGACATGTCTTTGGATAACTATTTTTGTTAATTCCCCTTCATAACTCAACTCTCTCAGTTTTTGCTCCTTTTGATAGATGATATTAGTTGGAATTTCAAATCAAACCCTTTTATTTAGACAATGGTGGTAGATTGTTCTAATGCCATGTGACATGTCTTTGGATAACTATTTTAGTTAATTCTCCTTCATAACTCAACTCTCTCAGTTTTTGCCCCTTTTGACAGATGATATTAGTTGTAATTTCAAATTAAACCCTTTTCTTTTGACAATGGGGGTAGATTGTTCTAATGCCATGTGACGTGTCTTTGGATAACTATTTTAGTTAATTCCCCTTCATAACTCAACGCTCTCAGTTTTTGCTCCTTTTGATAGATGATATTAGTTGGAATTTCAAATCAAACCCTTTTATTTAGACAATGTGGGTAGATTGTTCTAATGGAATGTGACATGACATTGGATAACTATTTTAATTAATTCCCCTTTATAACTCAACTCTCTCAGTTTTTGCTCTTTTTGATAGATGATATTAGTTGGAATTTCAAATCAAACCCTTTATTTAGACAATGGGGGTAGATTGTTCTAATGCCATGTGACATGCCTTTGGATAACTATTTTAATTAATTCCCCTTCATAACTCAACTCTCTCAGTTTTTGCTCTTTTTGATAGATGATATTAGTTGGAATTTCAAATCAGACCCTTTTATTTAGACAATGGGGGTAGATTGTTCTAATGCCATGTGACATGCCTTTGGATAACTATTTTAATTAATTCCCCTTCATAACTCAACTCTCTCAGTTTTTGCTCCTTTTCATAGATGATATTAGTTGGAATTTCAAATCAAACCCTTTTATTTAGACAATGAGGGTAGATTGTTCTAATGCCATGTGACATGCCTTTGGATAACTATTTTAATTAATTCACCTTCATAACTCAACTCTCTCAGTTTTTGCTCTTTTTCATAGATGATATTAGTTGGAATTTCAAATCAGACCCTTTTATTTAGACAATGGGGGTAGATTGTTCTAATGCCATGTGACATGCCTTTGGATAACTATTTTAATTAATTACCCTTCATAACTCAACTCTCTCAGTTTTTGCTCCTTTTGATAGATGATATTAGTTGGAATTTCAAATCAAACCCTTTTATTTAGACAATGAGGTTAGATTATTCTAATGCCATGTGACATGCCTTTGGATAACTATTTTAATTAATTCACCTTCATAACTCAACTCTCTCAGTTTTTGCTCTTTTTGATAGATGATATTAGTTGGAATTTCAAATCAAACCCTTTTATTTAGACAATGGGGGTAGATTGTTCTAATGCCATGTGACATGCCTTTGGATAACTATTTTAATTAATTCCCCTTCATAACTCAACTCTCTCAGTTTTTGCTCCTTTTGATAGATGATATTAGTTGGAATTTCAAATCAAACCCTTTTATTTAGACAATGAGGGTAGATTGTTCTAATGCCATGTGACATGCCTTTGGATAACTATTTTAATTAATTCACCTTCATAACTCAACTCTCTCAGTTTTTGCTCTTTTTGATAGATGATATTAGTTGGAATTTCAAATCAAACCCTTTTATTTAGACAATGGGGGTAGATTGTTCTAATGCCATGTGACATGTCTTTGGATAACTATTTTAATTAATTCCCCTTCATAACTCAACTCTCTCAGTTTTTCTCCTTTTGATAGATGATATTAGTTGGAATTTCAAATCAAACCCTTTTATTTAGACAATGGGGGTAGATTGTTCTAATGCCATGTGACATGCCTGTGGATAACTATTTTAATTAATTCCCCTTCATAACTCTCAGTTTTTGCTCTTTTTGATAGATGATATTAGTTGCAATTTCAAATCAAACCCTTTTATTTAGACAATGGGGGTAGATTGTTCTAATGCCATGTGACATGCCTTTGGATAACTATTTTAATTAATTCCCCTTCATAACTCAACTCTCTCAGTTTTTGCTCTTTTTGATAGATGATATTAGTTGGAATTTCAAATCAAACCCTTTTATTTAGACAATGGGGGTAGATTGTTCTAATGCCATGTGACATGCCTTTGGATAACTATTTTAATTAATTCCCCTTCATAACTCAACTCTCTCAGTTTTTGCACTTTTTGATAGATGATATTAGTTGGAATTTCAAATCAAACCCTTTTATTTAGACAATGGGGGTAGATTGTTCTAATGCCATGTGACATGCCTTTGGATAACTATTTTAATTAATTCCCCTTCATAACTCAACTCTCTCAGTTTTTGCTCTTTTTGATAGATGATATTAGTTGGAATTTCAAATCAAACCCTTTATTTAGACAATGGGGGTAGATTGTTCTAATGCCATGTGACATGTCTTTGGATAACTATTTTTGTTAATTCCCCTTCATAACTCAACTCTCTCAGTTTTTGCTCCTTTTGATAGATGATATTAGTTGGAATTTCAAATCAAACCCTTTTATTTAGACAATGGTGGTAGATTGTTCTAATGCCATGTGACATGTCTTTGGATAACTATTTTAGTTAATTCTCCTTCATAACTCAACTCTCTCAGTTTTTGCCCCTTTTGACAGATGATATTAGTTGTAATTTCAAATTAAACCCTTTTCTTTTGACAATGGGGGTAGATTGTTCTAATGCCATGTGACGTGTCTTTGGATAACTATTTTAGTTAATTCCCCTTCATAACTCAACGCTCTCAGTTTTTGCTCCTTTTGATAGATGATATTAGTTGGAATTTCAAATCAAACCCTTTTATTTAGACAATGTGGGTAGATTGTTCTAATGGAATGTGACATGACATTGGATAACTATTTTAATTAATTCCCCTTTATAACTCAACTCTCTCAGTTTTTGCTCTTTTTGATAGATGATATTAGTTGGAATTTCAAATCAAACCCTTTATTTAGACAATGGGGGTAGATTGTTCTAATGCCATGTGACATGCCTTTGGATAACTATTTTAATTAATTCCCCTTCATAACTCAACTCTCTCAGTTTTTGCTCTTTTTGATAGATGATATTAGTTGGAATTTCAAATCAGACCCTTTTATTTAGACAATGGGGGTAGATTGTTCTAATGCCATGTGACATGCCTTTGGATAACTATTTTAATTAATTCCCCTTCATAACTCAACTCTCTCAGTTTTTGCTCCTTTTGATAGATGATATTAGTTGGAATTTCAAATCAAACCCTTTTATTTAGACAATGAGGGTAGATTGTTCTAATGCCATGTGACATGCCTTTGGATAACTATTTTAATTAATTCACCTTCATAACTCAACTCTCTCAGTTTTTGCTCTTTTTCATAGATGATATTAGTTGGAATTTCAAATCAGACCCTTTTATTTAGACAATGGGGGTAGATTGTTCTAATGCCATGTGACATGCCTTTGGATAACTATTTTAATTAATTACCCTTCATAACTCAACTCTCTCAGTTTTTGCTCCTTTTGATAGATGATATTAGTTGGAATTTCAAATCAAACCCTTTTATTTAGACAATGAGGTTAGATTATTCTAATGCCATGTGACATGCCTTTGGATAACTATTTTAATTAATTCACCTTCATAACTCAACTCTCTCAGTTTTTGCTCTTTTTGATAGATGATATTAGTTGGAATTTCAAATCAAACCCTTTTATTTAGACAATGGGGGTAGATTGTTCTAATGCCATGTGACATGTCTTTGGATAACTATTTTAATTAATTCCCCTTCATAACTCAACTCTCTCAGTTTTTCTCCTTTTGATAGATGATATTAGTTGGAATTTCAAATCAAACCCTTTTATTTAGACAATGGGGGTAGATTGTTCTAATGCCATGTGACATGCCTGTGGATAACTATTTTAATTAATTCCCCTTCATAACTCAACTCTCTCAGTTTTTGCTCTTTTTGATAGATGATATTAGTTGGAATTTCAAATCAAACCCTTTTATTTAGACAATGGGGGTAGATTGTTCTAATGCCATGTGACATGCCTTTGGATAACTATTTTAATTAATTCCCCTTCATAACTCAACTCTCTCAATTTTTGCTCTTTTTGATAGATGATATTAGTTGGAATTTCAAATGAAACCCTTTTATTTAGACAATGGGGGTAGATTGTTCTAATGCCATGTGACATGCCTTTGGATAACTATTTTAATTAATTCCCCTTCATAACTCAACTCTCTCAGTTTTTGCTCTTTTTGATAGATGATATTAGTTGGAATTTCAAATCAAACCCTTTTATTTAGACAATGGGGGTAGATTGTTCTAATGCCATGTGACATGCCTTTGGATAACTATTTTAATTAATTCCCCTTCATAACTCAACTCTCTCAGTTTTTGCTCTTTTTGATAGATGATATTAGTTGGAATTTCAAATCAAACCCTTTTATTTAGACAATGGGGGTAGATTGTTCTAATGGAATGTGACATGACATTGGATAACTATTTTAATTAATTCCCCTTTATAACTCAACTCTCTCAGTTTTTGCTCTTTTTGATAGATGATATTAGTTGGAATTTCAAATCAAACCCTTTTATTTAGACAATGGGGGTAGATTGTTCTAATGCCATGTGACATGCCTTTGGATAACCATTTTAATTAATTCCCCTTCATAACTCAACTCTCTCAGTTTTTGCTCCTTTTGATAGATGATATTAGTTGGAATTTCAAATCAAACCCTTTATTTAGACAATGGGGGTAGATTGTTCTAATGCCATGTGACATGCCTTTGGATAACTATTTTAATTAATTCCCCTTCATATCTCAACTCTCTCAGTTTTTGCTCTTTTTGATAGATGATATTAGTTGGAATTTCAAATCAAACCCTTTTATTTAGACAATGGGGGTAGATTGTTCTAATGCCATGTGACATGTCTTTGGATAACTATTTTAGTTAATTCCCATTCATAACTCAACTCTCTCAGTTTTTGCTCTTTTTGATAGATGATACTAGTTGGAATTTCAAATCAAACCCTTTTATTTAGACAATGGGGGTAGATTGTTCTAATGCCATGTGACATGTCTTTGGATAACTATTTTAATTAATTCCCCTTCATAACTCAACTCTCTCAGTTTTTGCTCCTTTTGAAAGATGATATTAGTTGGAATTTCAAATCAAACCCTTTTATTTAGACAATGGGGGTAGATTGTTCTAATGCCATGTGACATGTCTTTGGATAACTATTTTAGTTAATTCCCCTTCATAACTCAACTCTCTCAGTTTTTGCTCTTTTTGACAGATGATATTAGTTGGAATTTCACATCAAACCCTTTTATTTAGACAATGGGGGTAGATTGTTCTAATGGAATGTGACATGACATTGGATAACTATTTTAATTAATTCCCCTTTATAACTCAACTCTCTCAGTTTTTGCTCTTTTTGATAGATGATATTAGTTGGAATTTCAAATCAAACCCTTTATTTAGACAATGGGGGTAGATTGTTCTAATGCCATGTGACATGCCTTTGGATAACTATTTTAATTAATTCCCTTTCATAACTCAACTCTCTCAGTTTTTGCTCTTTTTGATAGATGATATTAGTTGGAATTTCAAATCAGACCCTTTTATTTAGACAATGGGGGTAGATTGTTCTAATGCCATGTGACATGCCTTTGGATAACTATTTTAATTAATTCCCTTTCATAACTCAACTCTCTCAGTTTTTGCTCTTTTTGATAGATGATATTAGTTGGAATTTCAAATCAGACCCTTTTATTTAGACAATGGGGGTAGATTGTTCTAATGCCATGTGACATGCCTTTGGATAACTATTTTAATTAATTCCCCTTCATAACTCAACTCTCTCAGTTTTTGCTCCTTTTGATAGATGATATTAGTTGGAATTTCAAATCAAACCCTTTTATTTAGACAATGAGGGTAGATTGTTCTAATGCCATGTGACATGCCTTTGGATAACTATTTTAATTAATTCACCTTCATAACTCAACTCTCTCAGTTTTTGCTCTTTTTGATAGATGATATTAGTTGGAATTTCAAATCAGACCCTTTTATTTAGACAATGGGGGTAGATTGTTCTAATGCCATGTGACATGCCTTTGGATAACTATTTTAATTAATTCCCCTTCATAACTCAACTCTCTCAGTTTTTGCTCCTTTTGATAGATGATATTAGTTGGAATTTCAAATCAAACCCTTTTATTTAGACAATGAGGGTAGATTGTTCTAATGCCATGTGACATGCCTTTGGATAACTATTTTAATTAATTCACCTTCATAACTCAACTCTCTCAGTTTTTGCTCTTTTTGATAGATGATATTAGTTGGAATTTCAAATCAAACCCTTTTATTTAGACAATGGGGGTAGATTGTTCTAATGCCATGTGACATGTCTTTGGATAACTATTTTAATTAATTCCCCTTCATAACTCAACTCTCTCAGTTTTTCTCCTTTTGATAGATGATATTAGTTGGAATTTCAAATCAAACCCTTTTATTTAGACAATGGGGGTAGATTGTTCTAATGCCATGTGACATGCCTGTGGATAACTATTTTAATTAATTCCCCTTCATAACTCTCAGTTTTTGCTCTTTTTGATAGATGATATTAGTTGCAATTTCAAATCAAACCCTTTTATTTAGACAATGGGGGTAGATTGTTCTAATGCCATGTGACATGCCTTTGGATAACTATTTTAATTAATTCCCCTTCATAACTCAACTCTCTCAGTTTTTGCTCTTTTTGATAGATGATATTAGTTGGAATTTCAAATCAAACCCTTTTATTTAGACAATGGGGGTAGATTGTTCTAATGCCATGTGACATGCCTTTGGATAACTATTTTAATTAATTCCCCTTCATAACTCAACTCTCTCAGTTTTTGCTCTTTTTGATAGATGATATTAGTTGGAATTTCAAATCAAACCCTTTTATTTAGACAATGGGGGTAGATTGTTCTAATGCCATGTGACATGCCTTTGGATAACTATTTTAATTAATTCCCCTTCATAACTCAACTCTCTCAGTTTTTGCTCTTTTTGATAGATGATATTAGTTGGAATTTCAAATCAAACCCTTTATTTAGACAATGGGGGTAGATTGTTCTAATGCCATGTGACATGTCTTTGGATAACTATTTTTGTTAATTCCCCTTCATAACTCAACTCTCTCAGTTTTTGCTCCTTTTGATAGATGATATTAGTTGGAATTTCAAATCAAACCCTTTTATTTAGACAATGGTGGTAGATTGTTCTAATGCCATGTGACATGTCTTTGGATAACTATTTTAGTTAATTCTCCTTCATAACTCAACTCTCTCAGATTTTGCCCCTTTTGACAGATGATATTAGTTGTAATTTCAAATTAAACCCTTTTCTTTTGACAATGGGGGTAGATTGTTCTAATGCCATGTGACGTGTCTTTGGATAACTATTTTAGTTAATTCCCCTTCATAACTCAACGCTCTCAGTTTTTGCTCCTTTTGATAGATGATATTAGTTGGAATTTCAAATCAAACCCTTTTATTTAGACAATGTGGGTAGATTGTTCTAATGGAATGTGACATGACATTGGATAACTATTTTAATTAATTCCCCTTTATAACTCAACTCTCTCAGTTTTTGCTCTTTTTGATAGATGATATTAGTTGGAATTTCAAATCAAACCCTTTATTTAGACAATGGGGGTAGATTGTTCTAATGCCATGTGACATGCCTTTGGATAACTATTTTAATTAATTCCCCTTCATAACTCAACTCTCTCAGTTTTTGCTCTTTTTGATAGATGATATTAGTTGGAATTTCAAATCAGACCCTTTTATTTAGACAATGGGGGTAGATTGTTCTAATGCCATGTGACATGCCTTTGGATAACTATTTTAATTAATTCCCCTTCATAACTCAACTCTCTCAGTTTTTGCTCCTTTTGATAGATGATATTAGTTGGAATTTCAAATCAAACCCTTTTATTTAGACAATGAGGGTAGATTGTTCTAATGCCATGTGACATGCCTTTGGATAACTATTTTAATTAATTCACCTTCATAACTCAAATCTCTCAGTTTTTGCTCTTTTTCATAGATGATATTAGTTGGAATTTCAAATCAGACCCTTTTATTTAGACAATGGGGGTAGATTGTTCTAATGCCATGTGACATGCCTTTGGATAACTATTTTAATTAATTACCCTTCATAACTCAACTCTCTCAGTTTTTGCTCCTTTTGATAGATGATATTATTTGGAATTTCAAATCAAACCCTTTTATTTAGACAATGAGGTTAGATTATTCTAATGCCATGTGACATGCCTTTGGATAACTATTTTAATTAATTCACCTTCATAACTCAACTCTCTCAGTTTTTGCTCTTTTTGATAGATGATATTAGTTGGAATTTCAAATCAAACCCTTTTATTTAGACAATGGGGGTAGATTGTTCTAATGCCATGTGACATGTCTTTGGATAACTATTTTAATTAATTCCCCTTCATAACTCAACTCTCTCAGTTTTTCTCCTTTTGATGGATGATATTAGTTGGAATTTCAAATCAAACCCTTTTATTTAGACAATGGGGGTAGATTGTTCTAATGCCATGTGACATGCCTGTGGATAACTATTTTAATTAATTCCCCTTCATAACTCAACTCTCTCAGTTTTTGCTCTTTTTGATAGATGATATTAGTTGGAATTTCAAATCAAACCCTTTTATTTAGACAATGGGGGTAGATTGTTCTAATGCCATGTGACATGCCTTTGGATAACTATTTTAATTAATTCCCCTTCATAACTCAACTCTCTCAATTTTTGCTCTTTTTGATAGATGATATTAGTTGGAATTTCAAATGAAACCCTTTTATTTAGACAATGGGGGTAGATTGTTCTAATGCCATGTGACATGCCTTTGGATAACTATTTTAATTAATTCCCCTTCATAACTCAACTCTCTCAGTTTTTGCTCTTTTTGATAGATGATATTAGTTGGAATTTCAAATCAAACCCTTTTATTTAGACAATGGGGGTAGATTGTTCTAATGCCATGTGACATGCCTTTGGATAACTATTTTAATTAATTCCCCTTCATAACTCAACTCTCTCAGTTTTTGCTCTTTTTGATAGATGATATTAGTTGGAATTTCAAATCAAACCCTTTTATTTAGACAATGGGGGTAGATTGTTCTAATGCCATGTGACATGCCTTTGGATAACTATTTTAATTAATTCCCCTTCATAACTCAACTCTCTCAGTTTTTGCTCTTTTTGATAGATGATATTAGTTGGAATTTCAAATCAAACCCTTTATTTAGACAATGGGGGTAGATTGTTCTAATGCCATGTGACATGTCTTTGGATAACTATTTTTGTTAATTCCCCTTCATAACTCAACTCTCTCAGTTTTTGCTCCTTTTGATAGATGATATTAGTTGGAATTTCAAATCAAACCCTTTTATTTAGACAATGGTGGTAGATTGTTCTAATGCCATGTGACATGTCTTTGGATAACTATTTTAGTTAATTCCCCTTCATAACTCAACTTTCTCAGATTTTGCTCCTTTTGATAGATGATATTAGTTGGAATTTCAAATCAAACCCTTTTATTTAGACAATGTGGGTAGATTGTTCTAATGGAATGTGACATGACATTGGATAACTATTTTAATTAATTCCCCTTTATAACTCAACTCTCTCAGTTTTTGCTCTTTTTGATAGATGATATTAGTTGGAATTTCAAATCAAACCCTTTATTTAGACAATGGGGGTAGATTGTTCTAATGCCATGTGACATGCCTTTGGATAACTATTTTAATTAATTCCCCTTCATAACTCAACTCTCTCAGTTTTTGCTCTTTTTGATAGATGATATTAGTTGGAATTTCAAATCAGACCCTTTTATTTAGACAATGGGGGTCGATTGTTCTAATGCCATGTGACATGCCTTTGGATAACTATTTTAATTAATTCCCCTTCATAACTCAACTCTCTCAGTTTTTGCTCCTTTTGATAGATGATATTAGTTGGAATTTCAAATCAAACCCTTTTATTTAGACAATGAGGGTAGATTGTTCTAATGCCATGTGACATGCCTTTGGATAACTATTTTAATTAATTCACCTTCATAACTCAACTCTCTCAGTTTTTGCTCTTTTTCATAGATGATATTAGTTGGAATTTCAAATCAGACCCTTTTATTTAGACAATGGGGGTAGATTGTTCTAATGCCATGTGACATGCCTTTGGATAACTATTTTAATTAATTCCCCTTCATAACTCAACTCTCTCAGTTTTTGCTCCTTTTGATAGATGATATTAGTTGGAATTTCAAATCAAACCCTTTTATTTAGACAATGAGGGTAGATTATTCTAATGCCATGTGACATGCCTTTGGATAACTATTTTAATTAATTCACCTTCATAACTCAACTCTCTCAGTTTTTGCTCTTTTTGATAGATGATATTAGTTGGAATTTCAAATCAAACCCTTTTATTTAGACAATGGGGGTAGATTGTTCTAATGCCATGTGACATGTCTTTGGATAACTATTTTAATTAATTCCCCTTCATAACTCAACTCTCTCAGTTTTTCTCCTTTTGATAGATGATATTAGTTGGAATTTCAAATCAAACCCTTTTATTTAGACAATGGGGGTAGATTGTTCTAATGCCATGTGACATGCCTGTGGATAACTATTTTAATTAATTCCCCTTCATAACTCAACTCTCTCAGTTTTTGCTCTTTTTGATAGATGATATTAGTTGGAATTTCAAATCAAACCCTTTTATTTAGACAATGGGGGTAGATTGTTCTAATGCCATGTGACATGCCTTTGGATAACTATTTTAATTAATTCCCCTTCATAACTCAACTCTCTCAGTTTTTGCTCTTTTTGATAGATGATATTAGTTGGAATTTCAAATGAAACCCTTTTATTTAGACAATGGGGGTAGATTGTTCTAATGCCATGTGACATGCCTTTGGATAACTATTTTAATTAATTCCCCTTCATAACTCAACTCTCTCAGTTTTTGCTCTTTTTGATAGATGATATTAGTTGGAATTTCAAATCAAACCCTTTATTTAGACAATGGGGGTAGATTGTTCTAATGCCATGTGACATGTCTTTGGATAACTATTTTTGTTAATTCCCCTTCATAACTCAACTCTCTCAGTTTTTGCTCTTTTTGATAGATGATATTAGTTGGAATTTCAAATCAAACCCTTTATTTAGACAATGGGGGTAGATTGTTCTAATGCCATGTGACATGCCTTTGGATAACTATTTTAATTAATTCCCCTTCATAACTCAACTCTCTCAGTTTTTGCTCTTTTTGATAGATGATATTAGTTGGAATTTCAAATCAGACCCTTTTATTTAGACAATGGGGGTCGATTGTTCTAATGCCATGTGACATGCCTTTGGATAACTATTTTAATTAATTCCCCTTCATAACTCAACTCTCTCAGTTTTTGCTCCTTTTGATAGATGATATTAGTTGGAATTTCAAATCAAACCCTTTTATTTAGACAATGAGGGTAGATTGTTCTAATGCCATGTGACATGCCTTTGGATAACTATTTTAATTAATTCACCTTCATAACTCAACTCTCTCAGTTTTTGCTCTTTTTCATAGATGATATTAGTTGGAATTTCAAATCAGACCCTTTTATTTAGACAATGGGGGTAGATTGTTCTAATGCCATGTGACATGCCTTTGGATAACTATTTTAATTAATTCCCCTTCATAACTCAACTCTCTCAGTTTTTGCTCCTTTTGATAGATGATATTAGTTGGAATTTCAAATCAAACCCTTTTATTTAGACAATGAGGGTAGATTATTCTAATGCCATGTGACATGCCTTTGGATAACTATTTTAATTAATTCACCTTCATAACTCAACTCTCTCAGTTTTTGCTCTTTTTGATAGATGATATTAGTTGGAATTTCAAATCAAACCCTTTTATTTAGACAATGGGGGTAGATTGTTCTAATGCCATGTGACATGTCTTTGGATAACTATTTTAATTAATTCCCCTTCATAACTCAACTCTCTCAGTTTTTCTCCTTTTGATAGATGATATTAGTTGGAATTTCAAATCAAACCCTTTTATTTAGACAATGGGGGTAGATTGTTCTAATGCCATGTGACATGCCTGTGGATAACTATTTTAATTAATTCCCCTTCATAACTCAACTCTCTCAGTTTTTGCTCTTTTTGATAGATGATATTAGTTGGAATTTCAAATCAAACCCTTTTATTTAGACAATGGGGGTAGATTGTTCTAATGCCATGTGACATGCCTTTGGATAACTATTTTAATTAATTCCCCTTCATAACTCAACTCTCTCAGTTTTTGCTCTTTTTGATAGATGATATTAGTTGGAATTTCAAATGAAACCCTTTTATTTAGACAATGGGGGTAGATTGTTCTAATGCCATGTGACATGCCTTTGGATAACTATTTTAATTAATTCCCCTTCATAACTCAACTCTCTCAGTTTTTGCTCTTTTTGATAGATGATATTAGTTGGAATTTCAAATCAAACCCTTTATTTAGACAATGGGGGTAGATTGTTCTAATGCCATGTGACATGTCTTTGGATAACTATTTTTGTTAATTCCCCTTCATAACTCAACTCTCTCAGTTTTTGCTCCTTTTGATAGATGATATTAGTTGAAATTTCAAATCAAACCCTTTTATTTAGACAATGGTGGTAGATTGTTCTAATGCCATGTGACATGTCTTTGGATAACTATTTTAGTTAATTCCCCTTCATAACTCAACTCTCTCAGATTTTGCCCCTTTTGACAGATGATATTAGTTGTAATTTCAAATTAAACCCTTTTCTTTTGACAATGGGGGTAGATTGTTCTAATGCCATGTGACATGTCTTTGGATAACTATTTTAGTTAATTCCCCTTCATAACTCAACGCTCTCACTTTTTGCTCCTTTTGACAGATGATATTAGTTGAATTTCAAATCAAACCCTTTTATTTAGACAATGGGGGTAGATTGTTCTAATGCCATGTGACATGTCTTTGGATAACTATTTTAGTTAATTCTCCTTCATAACTCAACTCTCTCAGTTTTTGCTCCTTTTGATAGATGATATTCGTTGGAATTTCAAATCAAACCCTTTTATTTAGACAATGGGGGTAGATTGTTCTAATGCCATGTGACATGTCTTTGGATAACTATTTTAGTTAATTCCCCTTCATAACTCAACTCTCTCAGTTTTTGCTCCTTTTGACAGATGATATTAGTTGTAATTTCAAATTAAATCCTTTTATTTAGACAATGGGGGTAGATTGTTCTAATGCCATGTGACATGTCTTTGGATAACTATTTTAGTTAATTCCCCTACATAACTCAACTCTCTCAGTTTTTGCTCCTTTTGAAAGATATTAGTTGGAATTTCAAATCAAACCCTTTTATTTAGACAATGGGGGTAGATTGTTCTAATGCCATGTGATATGTCTTTGGATAACTATTTTAGTTAATTCCTCTTCATAACAAAACTCTCTCAGTTTTTGCTCCTTTTGATAGATGATATTAGTTGGAATTTCAAATTAATCCCTTTTATTTAGACAATGGGGGTAGATTGTTCTAATGCCATGTGACATGTCTTTGGATAACTATTTTAGTTAATTCCTCTTCATAACAAAACTCTCTCAGTTTTTGCTCCTTTTGATAGATGATATTAGTTGCAATTTCAAATCAAACCCTTTATTTAGAAAATGGCTGTAGATTGTTCTAATGCCATGTGACATGTCTTTGGATAACTATTTTAGTTAATTCCCCTTCATAACTCAGCTCTCTCAGTTTTTGCTCCTTTTGATAGATGATATTAGTTGGAATTTCAAATCAAACCCTTTTATTCAGACAATGTGGGTAGATTGCTCTAATGCCATGTGACATGCCTTTGGATAACTATTTTAGTTAATTCCCCTTCATAACTCAACTCTCTCAGTTTTTGCTCTTTTTGATAGATGATATTAGTTGGAATTTCAAATCAAACCCTTTTATTTAGACAATGGGGGTAGATTGTTCTAATGCCATGTGACATGTCTTTGGATAACTATTTTAGTTAATTCCCCTTCATAACTCAACTCTTGAAGTTTTTGTTTGCTATGGCACGGGAATTAGAAAATTCCAACGGATATCACCTGAAGAAGACTGGAGCCTACAACAACCGAAACGTCATGACAATGTAAATAATAATTACATAGATAGATAGATAGATATATGTCCATATATTCCAAATGGCCTGTTCCTTCTGAAAGCAGCTGATTATGGCTTTTTACTGTATCCATTTCTTTAATATCTCTTAATTGATATGACTTCTTAGGAAAGATAATGGAGTGGTTTCTTATTGTCACCTAAATGGTTTTGAATTCTGAGTAATTTTTTATGTTGACTCGCTGCTGTTGAAAGTTGAGAATCTATGTTACCCTGCTATTTGACTCACAGCTTAAGGAAAGAGAGATGTAGTTATGGCTTTCCCAAGTGCATAGTGTAAAAATGAATGCAAAGGACAAGGCTGTAATTTGATTGCAGTCCCATGATCCTTGTCTAATAGAATGTTTTGAAAATGCTTCTGCTATAATTTGGATCTGTCTAATTTGTTCATTTTAGCAAATTTAACTTGACACAGATTTTCAAATTTTTTTTTTCACAAACACTACAGGTTTCTTTCTGTCTCTCTTCCCTTCAGTATATCCTGTGAATGCCAAATTCTCCAAGCCCCCATTATGTGTCCGAGAAATATCAACTCTCTCTTTCTGATTTGAATTATAAGTGTCTATTTATTTAAATAAATATGAAAACTCCCATCATACACCAGAACATGCATTTTGCAACCAATTGAAAATCAAATTTTCTTTCTCTTTATCTTTGACAGCCACACAAAGCAGATGTCTGGGTCATGACTCTGATAGCACATGTTGCTACCAAATAGATAAGCATAAACATTTTATTTTTTATATATGTATATATATACTTTGAAATATGCAAACATTTCTCTGAAATGTATGCTAAAGTGTTTCATTGTTTTTTTTTATGCCTATTGTGTTGTCTCGTGTATATGATTTAATTGTAATTTATATCTTTCTGTTGTGGGGCTGATGATGTCTTTTTCACCCCCAAATAAAATTACATACATATATATATATATATATATATATATATATATATATATATATATATATATATATATATAAATAAAAAGAAGTACATTCAGACAAGGGCAACATATTATCTGTACAATCCACACTGCTTTCCTCTCTCTCTTGCCTTCCTTATGTCCTGTGAGTGTTAAATTCTCCAAGCCCTCTTTTCTCATTATGTGTCTTAGAAATATCATCTCTCTCTTTCTGATTTGAAGTATGTGTCAATTTTGTTTTTATTTCTCTTAGAAATTCCTTGTTACCCCTAAACCTGATATTTATAATTTTATATTTGCTTGATTTTGACAACTGCACCCCTACCCATCAAAAAAAAAAAAAAATAACATAGTTGAAATAGAACAGAGTGGATTAGTAAATAGTAAAGGTAAAAATAATATAAAAAGGAAAGAATGTAAAGAAAGTACAATCCACAACAAATACTTGAAAAGAAAAGTTTTATATCTTTACTATCCTTTATTCTCCCAGTTTTGCTATCCATTTACACAAGCTTAGGTTACTCATTGCTTTCCTATTTCTATCTTGCCTTCATTATGTCCTGTGAGTGTCAAATTCTCCAAGCCCTCTTTCTTCATTATGTGTCCTAGAAATATCATCTCTCTTTCTGATTTTAAAGTATGTATCAATTTTGTCTTTATTTCTCTTAGAACTTCTTTGTTAGTCAAATGTTCAGTCCATGGTACTATCAGTATCTTTATATAGAATGATTTTTCTGTTGCCTCATGTCTCTTTTTCATCTATGAGGAAATTGTCCAATATTTACAGTATTAGAGGCAGACTGATATTACATAGCTGTTCAGAACTTTTTTCTTTGTTTCTAATGAAATTTTCCTTTCCCTTAATACTTTGTTTAGCTTTTTGGAAGGCATCTTTACTAATTTCAATATGACTTCAGATTTTGGTGTGATACCAATATTTACATTTATATATTTGCTTGATTTTGACAACTGCACTCCCCCTCCCCCAGTCCATTAAAAAATAAACTAAAGTAGAGGAAATAGGACAGAGTGGGTTAGAAAACAGTAAAGGTAAAAATAATATATAAAGGAAAGAATGTAAAGAAAGAATTAGGAAGAGAAAGAAAAAATGGCTTTGAAGTTCATTCAATCATTTGGCTATTAAGAATAAGCTAATGGATTACAAGTGACTTTGAAGTTGAAAAAAAAAAAAGAGGCTAATTGTTTCATTTCTCACTTGAAATGAAAGAAGCTGAAGAAAATAAGGAATAAAGAAAAAAGCAAAATTCATTTGAAAAACAAAGGGAAGAAAAATTAAGAAGAAAAAGGAAATGAATGAAAAGAAGAAACAAGAAATAATAATACAAGAGGGAATGAAGAATAAAGTGAAGAAAAAATAGTGGAAGAAGAAAAGTCAATAAATTTGTCAGGGTGAATTTGTTTAAAGCTTAGAAGAAAATCAGTTAACATATAAGATAATCAAAATGAATGCCAATTTGATCTTGATGTTAAGAATTTCACTTGACTTCAAATAAAAATTCATTGAGATAAGAAAATCTGACCATTTTTTAGAATTTCTTCTCAGATATTGTATTTAGCATTTGGAATTGCACTCCTCCAAGACACCAGTATTCTTATTCTCGCAGAATGTCCCCAAAATAGTCCATGAGAAATAATTCCATTCATTGTTTTTACAAACATTTGATTATTTTATACATGAAAATAACTAATCACCCTATTGATGATAGTATCTTTAGTATATATATATATATATATATATATATATATATATATATATATATATATATATATATATATATCAAGGGAAGAGGCTATATTTGTTCCAATGAGAGAAAAGTGTATATATTAAAAACAAGAGAGAAACCACAAACGTTTTTTGTTATAATGCTGATTTTTTATTTAAATATATATTATGCTTTCTTTTCCATAATTTTGCAATGCATGTTTCATGTACTGTGACCTTCTTCAGGTAAAGAGTGGATATTTCCACATATTATTAAAATTAATTAATTTTCCTTAATTAATTTGATTTTGCTGTTAAGAAAATTGAAAAAAATAAGAAGATAAATTGAAGAAAACATCATTTTACTCGACTTCAAATAAAAATTCATTGAGATACAAAAAAAAATGATGCTAAGACAATTCTAACTCAATCTGCAGAGCATCTTGGAAAACTCCTTGTGAGAAATGAATGCAAACCAATATTTCTCATTTTAGACTTATCATTTTTAGAATTTATTCTCAGATATCCTTGTATGTTGTATTTAGCATTTGAAATTGAACACCTCCAAGACACCAATATTCTTATCTACAATATATTGTATATATATTTCTGAAGAAATAATGTATTTCTTATTTATTAATCTGACAGATTTTATCACTTTAAATGTTATTTTTAGTGGATACCCATATCTGAGTAGACGCTCTGTTTATTTATTAAACAGTATATTTATTTATTTTCATCTACAGCCATAAAAATCTTATTAAAGAAAAATAAATAAATGGAGTGGAACTTTACTTATGAATTTAACTTGAAATTTCCTATGTTGAAACAATTTTCCCCATTTAAACTAATAGAAATTAAATTAATTATATAATTTATTATATAAATATATAAGCATCTTTTCAAATATAGGTATCCTCTAAAAATAACATTTAAAGTGATTACTTGACATCTATGAATGTAACTCTATGCTGATACAACTTATTAACACGCAACACTCCTCCCTATTTAAACAATTGCCCTGGCTGTTACCATGGAAATTTTGATTTCAATTATGAATATGCTATTAAAACACGTAAATTTTAGAAATAAGTTATTCCAAAAAAAAAAAATTTCACTTGAAGATAGAACAAAGCTTACTTTAATTCAGTTTAATTCAAAATAATTATATTGAAGTTTTCAGCTCTTGTTTTGAAACATGAGACCTCTTATGTAGCGTGTTGGAATCATATTTTTAAATAAATAATTATATATATATATATATATATATATATATATATATATGTATATATAATGTGTATATTAGGCAGCATATTTTCATTCAAGCATGTTTAGTTAAATAATTTAGTTGTAATATGTCAATTTATTTTAGTTTTAATCCTTTCAAGTCCTCGAATTAATTTCTTGGTGCCTGTAGAAAATTGATCAAGACAAATTCCAAAATTTCCTTACAAATAATTTTCATTTTCCCAAGTACTTTCAATCTCATCTGAGACCATCTTCAGGAGTTACGTATCTATGGATGTGCTATGTGTTAACACTAAATTCAAAATATTTGTTCACTGCTCTGCAAGGGAGGTAAATTATGTGATTTTTTAAAAGATTTTAAATTGTAGCATTTTTAATTTAGTATTTCTTATGTGAATGCCAAGAAAGCAAAACACAAAAAAGTTGTTTTCCGTGCAGGGGCTTCAAGCGTCACATCTGGTCCACAAAACAAATTCTCATAATAGAATACAATAGCCAATCACAAATGTTTCTGCTGAAGAAAAGTAACCCTGGACCATCAGATTTGTTTAAAAGAAAACCCCTTGTAAACAACCAAAACTGTTGTATGTCAAAAACTATCTTCCGCCATGCAGGCACACTGTCACCATCACCGTAATGATTGCTTCGCTCATCACAACCATGACCTTGCTCAAGCTTCACTAATCTTGCCCAATTCCTCACATGCAAGATGCAGTCAGTGAGCCAGCTTCATCATCACAGTGCTCCCGATACAAACACCATGATTTCTAACACCTCAATGTCTTTATTACTTGGCTCCAGGCCTCCCTCATTATCATTACCATGACCCTCTCTCATTGATACAACATTCGACCAGAATTCAACAGAGGCATTCCACTCAATCAACCTTCACTATCCACTCCAGGCTTCTCACATTGCCACCATCAAATGTTGACATTTCATATGATAAACTTCATTAGCCACTTCAGCAATCCCTTGTGACCACTGTGACCCCATTCATTGATCTCCCATTTGGCAAGAATCCTACAGATACTTTCCATTCAGTGTTCACTATCCACTCCAGGCCTCCCTTGCAGCTACCACCATAACCTCAGCAGCCAACCTGTTAGCATGTCTTACCATGACTCAACCAACCACCATGACATTGATTGATCAACCTGCTAACTCAACTTACCAAGAAACTTATTGGTTTCAATATCTCAGCATTGTACAACCACCAATCCATCAAACCCCTCACAGATCTTGATTTGAACCTTAAAGAAAAGCATACATCAAACCCCACTAAATAACACTACACTTCATTAATCTACTCCTATCCTTTGATATCAACCATGACCTCAGCCAACCAACCCAAAAAATCAGCCAACTCTTGTCCCTGCTGAAGACATCCTTATACCTAACCACTTTCCTTACCAACTGTTATGATGAGCAAACTTAGTAGTCATAGATATTCTAAGTATGCTGACACCAAGTTGCCCCTTTATGCTAATTACCTGTTATGGTCCAGGTTAGGACCAAGGAAGAACAACACGAACACAAGAGTAGAAATAATGAAGGTATATTACACAAAATAATAATACAAGATGTGGAAGGTGTTAGTATGACTATCAGTCTGGTTTGGAGTGAACTACTATTGGCTCGACTCTATTTGACCTTCTCTCTTGAGAGGCATAGTATACATAGTGTTAGGAAGAGTTCATTCTGCAGTGATAGGTAAGGACCCATGACAATAACAAAAGATTAAGGGTTGATATTTATTTGGCAAAATATGTTTAGATAGATAGCTAGATAGATATAAACATATATATATATATATATATATATATATATATATATATATATAGAGAGAGAGAGAGAGAGAGAGAGAGATAGATAGATAGATAGATAGATAGATAGATAGATAGACAGGGATTCATAGATAGATAGATATTGTTATGGTCCAGGTTAGGATCAAAGAACAACACGAACACAATAGTAGAAATAACGAAGGTATATTACATGAAATAATAATACAAGATGTGGAAGGTGTTAGTATGTCAGTCTGTTTGGAGTGAACTACTAATGGCTCGACTCGATTCGATCCACTCTTTTGAGAGGCGTAGTATACATAGTGTTAGGAAGAGTTCATTCTGCAGTGATAGGTAAGGACCCATGACATTACCCATTAGCTAAACCAATCCCATCACATCTGCCTGAATCTTCTCCTACATTCCCTCCCCCTCTCACTGGTTTCATGATTATTTCTCATTATGGGGACCTTGATCTTGTACTTTTATTCTCAGTGTCCCCTGTTTCGTATTACAAGTCTTCTTCTTTGCTTATTCCTTGTTGTCGTAGTTCATAAAATTCACAATATCTACTGGTATCTCTTAACCTTCTTAGATATTTCCTGATACGCTCCTCAAATTTTTGTTTCTTCTTTCTGTTGAAAAAACATTCGTTTGACTTTTTACATCATTGTGTATTATCTTGCCATCCACATACAACTTGAAAATGATTTTTCTTTTTGCAGTTATTACATGTCTGTCATGCTGGATATTTCTCTCTCTTTGATTCATGTTTATAATTGCAATATCTGCATTTTATCATTGTTCTTTGTATTGCACAAGTGTTCATAAGCTCACATTGGTTTTCATTTGTATTAAATTTTTCAATTAACTCCTCTTGTTGCATGAAGTCAATACAAGCTTCTAAAGTCATTTGGTTTGCTTGTAACTGCTCTAAAAAGTCTTTACTCTATGAAAAGTTTGTACAATCCTTCTACCAATCAAAGCTCAATTAATTCTTCCTCTGCTTATTCTTTGTTGTCCTAGTTCATGAAATTCACAATATCTGCTGATCTCTTTTAACTTTCTTAGATATTTCCTTATAGTCTCCCCAAATTCTTGTTTCAATGCTAAGAATTTGGTTCATTCAGTGACTAATCTTTTCTTTGGTTGAATATTTCTCAATGTTATTTTTTTGACTTCTTTAAATGCCAAGTTTTCAATTTCAGACATTAATGAAATGGCTTTTCATCCTGCAGTGGCCAAAAACATATCCATGATTTCTTTCTGTCCTCCAGGTGTTTGGTCATCTTGTAACTTCTTTATTCTGGGAAGTGCCTCAAAGAATTTTATCCAAATCTTCACATTTTCAGGTTCTCCAATGTTCAACAGAGCTACATCAGGCAACACTATTTTGTTATGATGATCAAACTTAGTAGCCATAGATATCATACATACACTCCCTTAAAGTTGCCCGTGAGCTATAGCTATAGCTCTCTATGCTAATTAGCTATTATAATTATGCTAATTAGCTAAACCAATCTCATTACAGCAACAGTAAGTGAAGAATTACACATGAACAATTTTGCCAGATTTCATACAACTATGTATATATTCTGAAAATTTTATGTATACATGCTGTTAAAAATCTTAAACCATGTTTGTTCCTTTCCTTTTCAGCCAAATGCTTGTTGTAACATGAATAAGCAATCCTTTTGCTTCAAACTGGTCTTGATAACTGGCTTTGTCATTTGCTATTTTTTCCATTTTGTTGTTAATCTGTTTCCTTTGGGGTGTGTTTCCATTTCATGTCCCTGTTGCTAATAAATTAATAGATATGGTAAATAATAAAGCAATCTCAAGATGATATAAACAAAAGAATCATATTAATGTTGATAATAATGAAAATGTTGATAATGTTTCTCTGAGGAATTAAAGAAAAAATGGGAAGAATCATAACAAATAATAATTATTATAATTGGATTTCATGTTAATAATCTAGAAAATGTTGATTGATAAAATGACAATGACTGTAATGATATTTTCAATTATATGAGAAAAGAATTCCTTAATAATAATAATCATCCTGATGAGCCTATTGAAAAGATCAAGCAAATAAAGAAAATGCTGGTATTATAAGCCTGGAAATGATACTATGGATAACTGATACTGAAAGTTCTGTAATATGAGGGTGATTGGAATCATCTTGAAATTTTCTGTTAGTTGATTATTAAGTAAGAGCAATTAACCAAATACTTTAGTATGAATCTTTTAATATATGAAGAAAATATATCAAGGAGAGAATACAATAAAAGAACAAGAAGACAGAAGATAACAATTTACATTGCATTGAAATTTTGGAAGATCAAAGTTGACTGGGAGGCAAGAAACCGAAAGAGAGTTCCACAAGTGAGAAGTGTAAGAGAAGGCATAGAACTTACGGTTACATCTAGCAATTTCAAATTTTTGCTCTGAATTCCTTTCAGACATTTATCTTTCATTTTTCAGCTTTCTAAAAAAAAAATGGTTGTTTTAAGTTCCTGAATTTTAAACTTGATTTTGTTCTCTTTATTCATTTATAGCCTTTTTCCCAGTCTTTCTTTTTTTTATTTTTTTATAACTAAAATTGAATGTACATTGCTAATACCAATTCATCTATTGTTTTCTTCTTTTTTATCATTTCACCCCAAACAAGACAATAAAGCCACTAAGACGCAAGAGGTTTACTGAGTGTTAGAGTATATGAGAAAAATATATCATTAAGGAGAGATGACAATAAAAAAAACAAGAAGACAGAAGATAACGATTGACATTGCATTTATTTTTTTGAAGGTCAAAGTTGACTGGGAAGCAAGAACCCAGAAGTGAGTTCCACAAGCAAGTATGCTTATTCATAAAGTCTAGCTACCCGAGAGTTCATCAGAAATATCTAATTATAATAATATTAATTATATAGTGAATTCCAGGAGTATACAGATTGCCCCCCCAGCTACGGGTTAATTAGTAGGACATGTATCAGTAAATCATTATTATCTCCCAAACATTCTTATGATCTAAAAATATTTTCTGGCTTTAAATAGCCTGCAAAGGATTCGTAAGTCATAAAAACAAATCAATTAATCAATATTACTATTAGTTATCAATAATGCTTATACTCCCTACATTTTAATCATTCACACAAATACCCTTGAGAAATGTATGTATACACCTCTTCTTCCCCCAGCTATGTATTAATTAGTAAGACGTGGATCATTAAACTATTATTTTTTTTTTTTTTAAATTTCTTATAATCTAATACTATTTCCTGGCTTTAAATATCCTGCAAAGAGTTGATAAGCCAAAAAATTAATCAATCAATCAATATTATTTCTCCAACCAATTTTGGGTTAAATAGCAGGGTAAACTGGCCTCTTTAGCCTTTGTTGGTAACCCCTCTCGGAGAAGGATAACTCTGAATTTAATATTGTTGCGCTAACACTCTACTAACAGTTTAGTGATATTAAAAGAAAATGAAGCTGAGGAGGGTCATAATCGCCCATGTGTTGACAGGACATAGCAATTTAATGAAGAATCGGGTATCACTTGTTTACGGATTAAACATGTTTTTAAAGAAATTCTTTTTCTTCTCTTTGTGCGTAGCACAAGGAAATTCGGAATTTTTCAAAGGTTAATAATTTATCTTTATGCTTTGTTTCAAGGTTCCTGCTGTGATGCTGAACAAGCAAGTGTCATCTCACTGCAGTAAATAATATAGAATAAAAGAAAATTGGTAAGAAATCGTAGCAGGTGGTTCATGTTTGGGGAGAAACTGTGATGACCTGGCAAGATCCGAAGCAGAGAAGATGAATCCAGATTTATTAAATTTTATGTTTTTTGTTGAGGTCAACATACACTCAACCAAATATATATATTAAGCATATTAGGTGTGTGTAAAAGTTTAAACTAGTTTTGAACTGTGTATTCATTCTTTCAGTTTAAAATGTTCTTGGTATAAATATACAGTGGGGGGGGGGAAATAAATATTCGTACACTTGAAAAATTGTATTTTTATAAACGTAAAAGCCTTAACTAAAACAAATTTTGATACATTTTATGTGTAAAGATACAATTTATTAAAAAATAGTAATAAACTTAATTAATTCTTATTCTAACAGAAATTAATTCATTTTTTTCATTTTAACTGATGAAAAAAGTATTCGTACAAAACAAAAAAAGCATATTAACTTAATTTAATACTTTGTGGAATATCCTTTATTGAGTTCAACAGCTACCAGTCTATTCCTGTACGTCTCAACTAATGATTTGCATACATTGAGTGGTATGTTGTCCCATTCTTCTTGGCATGTTGTCTTCAAATTCTTGATATTTGTTGGTGCTCTTTTTCCCAATTTGAATTTTCAAATATCGCCATAAATTCTCGATTGGGTTCAAGTCTGGGGATTGACTTGCCCATTGCAAGACATCAATGTTACTTTCAGGTAACCATTTCCTTGTAGATCTAGTAGTGTGCTTAGGATCATTATCCAGTTGGAAAACCCAATCAGGAGGTAGCCAAAGTATCTCAACAGAATGCATTAAATTGTCTTGCAGCTATCTTTCAGCATTCATCTTGCCATCTATTATTGATATTCTGCCAACACATTTTGCAGAAAAACAGCCCCAGATCATGATACTGCCACCACCAAACTTTACAGTTGGCAACGTGTTCTTTGGTAAGTAGGCTTCACCATCCTTCCTCCACACATGATTTCGATAATTATGACCAAACAACTCTATTTTAGTTTCATCTGTCCATAGTACTTTTTCCCAAAACAAATATTCTTACTCCTTATGCTCTCTAACGAATTTTAGCCTAGCATCTCTGTGTCGTTTCAAGAGGAGTGGAGTCTTCCTTGGGATGAGTGATTTCAGACTGTTTTTGTGTAGTTCATTACTTATTGTACACTTGGTTACTTTAATCCCTAATGCACGCAGATGTTCCTGCAGCACTTCTTGAGTAACCTGTGGATTTTGTTGGATCTGGTATCCTAATATCCTTGCTGATCTTAGAGAAATCTTCCTCGGAACACCTATTTGTCTTTGGTTTTCGACGCTGTTATGAGTTTTAAACCTTGCAATGAACGAAGCAACTGTAGTAAAAGGAATATTCAGATTGTTAGAAATCATTCTGTAACTGTTCCCATCTTTCCAAAGAGAAAAATGTATTGTTTTTTGAAATAGTCAATTCTTTACCTTTAGGCATTATTAGAACATTCTCGTAAGACTAGAAATTGCAGAATGCGCTGATAATGGCTAATAGCGTTAACTATAATTACTGATAACATTACTGGAACATTCTAGTATATACTTTTTTCATAATTAATTGATTATTTTATTCTAATAATTCATTTGTACGAATACTTTTTTCACCAGTTAGAATTAAAAAATGCATTAATTTCTGTTAGAATAAGAATTAATTAAGTTTATTATTATTTTTTAATAGTATGCGTCTTTATACATAAAATGGGCTGAGATTTGTTTTATTTAAGTCTTTTACATTTATAAAAATACAATTTATCAAGTGTACGAATATTTATTTCCCCCACTGTATATATATATATATATATATATATAACTATTTATTTAAAAAAAAATTATATTAAGAGCCTTAAAGTTATTAAGAGTCTTAAAGGCTCTTAATAGCTATTATAACCTTACTTCGTTGGCAAGTTTTTGAATTCTCCTATACTTTTGTTTTGTTTGGTCATTCTAGTTTTTGTAAAAGCATTTTCCCCTTACGAAGGATTGTTTATTAATTTGAAACTTTTAAAACCATTTATTTTACATTCAACATCATCACTTGATAAGACACCAGAAGTGTTGAAACAAAATGGCTATTTTTGTAGTGATTTTATAACATATTTATGTTATAATTTTTAAATAAATAATTATATCTGCTCTACTCTGTATTGAGCACTCTTTTAAGAATAGTAATTGTTGGTTTTTGGAATTTATTCCGTATACACCAATCATATACTTGTATATATATATATATATATATATATATATATATATATATATATGAAGAAATATAGTCTTAAGGTGTGCTATATTTATGGGATAAAGTGCTCAATATCAGAGATAGAGTGTGTGTCAATATAAAAGTGAACATAGAAGTCAACACTTAGAGGCGACAGTCTGTTTCATGCTATATGCAATTGTCAGGCCACATGTGCTGTTATTTTTCTAGGCTATTTATATATATACGGGTCAGTGGTGCTTTGTGGGAAGTCTATTATGGCGGTTGTTTTACCGGAAGTCGTTTATTTATTTGTAAATAAAATAAAATTTTATTATTAAATATTAAATAGATTTAAGAATTTAGCAAAATTGTAATGTGTCTACAAAAAATGGTGGTTTCATATCTTTGATTTAATAATTGGGAGTTGTTCAGAAGTTCAATAATGTATATTTTCTCCTGCAAAGATAAAATAAAGGTTCATTCAAATTAATATCCCATACTTTTATATATTTTTGTACTTATATTTTAATTTCTAAATCAAAACAGTTTTTTTAAAGCTGAATAACTTATATATCCAACATACCAAGAAGAAATCACCACTTCTATATTTATTAATTTACAAAACACTTTCATTGATTACAGAATTAATAGTGATAACTCCAACCTAAATATATGCAATTCAGTTTTAGCTTGGTTATTTTTATAATGACCAAAAAAAACATTCCAAATTACTACTATAACTATTGCTAGAATAGTACCTCCTACCTCTTTCATCATATTACTATCTCCTGTTCTCACCTTCCCTCCCCACCCCTCACTCTTAGGATGCTTGGAAATGCTGTGCCTAAACTTTTGACCATTGTTATCAACAAGGAATCTTTCCAGTCTGACCATCATTTAATACATCACCCATCCTTCACCAAACTGGTGTCAACAAACACTATTGTTTCACTCAGTCACCTCTTTGCTTTATGTATATTTTTTCTCAAACAAATGGAAAAAAGGAAGTGCCATTTCACATACGGCTTGCTTACAAGCAGAATTGTTCATTAGCATTTTTGGTTCTCACCAGTTGAAGTGCAATTGAAATGCATCGAAACAAAGTTGCATCATTGTAGTGAGTAAACTGTTTTTGTCTATATGATAAAATTAAGATAAATAATTATCGCTCTATTATTGGTATTGAGCCCTCTTTTGAATTAATGGTATGAACGTTAGAATCTATATATTATTTTCGTTCTCACTGCATCGGATATATATATATATATATATATATATATATATATATATATTCTGTTTATATATTGTTTTTATAGATACAAATATTTAAGTAAATGCTCTGTTTATAATAAACAGTATTAACAACATTTACTGGTCTGAATGTCCGGGATGTGGATACTGTTTTCTGGAGATGTGTAAAGCATCATATTTAGTTTTTCAATACTGTTGCACACCCTGTATATATATATATATATATATATATATATATATTGTGTGTGTGTGTGTATAAAATTTACTTGTTTTTCATGGATTATTTTTCTGTATCTCATAACATCTCAAAGTACTTGAATCAAAACAAAAATCCAGGAGACCTTAATAATGTATCAATAACACAATAAATGAAAAATAGATTTCTTTCTTCATCTTTTGATTCCAGAAAGGATGCCTTGCTAAAGATGGATATTTTAGGAATTGGTTGAAGTGAATAGGAATTTAACGGACACTCATCTTTCTTTCTTTAGAATCTTTGACAAGGAAAGGTTTCCCTCGCCTTTTCTGAACTTTGATGCACAGGAAATTGGAAAGCAGTGTTGTTGAATTCATTGAGGCAAAATCTGTATCCTAATATTTACGCTTAGAAGTGAATACATTGTCAATGAATGTACATCAGAGTTCTCTGAATATAGATGTGTCTCTGAGTATACAAACAGGCACTTCATAAGACTATTTACAATGTATATAAATATTGGAAAAAAAAGGGATATATGCAAATGGACATAGATGGATATAAAAATGTGTGTGTGTGATAGAGAGAAGGAGAGAGAGAAAGTAAAATACTGAAAGCAAGAGTGAAAGATAGAAAGTGAAAGATAGAAAGTGAAAGAGAGAGAAAATGAGAGAGAGATGTGTCTCTGAGTATACAAACGGTCACTTTATAAAACTATTTCGAATGTATATAAATATTGGAGAAAGAGAGAAATATACACCTGGGCATAGATGGATAACAAAATATGTATGTGAGATAGAAATTGGGAGAGAGAAGTGAGAAAGAGAGAAATAGAGAAAGAGTGAGAATGAGAAACTGAGAGAAAGTGAGACAGAGACAAACACAGAGTGAAAAAGAAAGAGTTGTCTGTGACTATAGAAATGTGCACGTCATAAGATTATTTACAATGTATATAAATATTGGAAAAAAGAGAGAAATGAAACAGTTGGACATAGATGGATGTCAAAATATGTGTGCGCGAGAGAGAGAGAGAGAGAGAGGTAGAGAGAAAGGGAAAAAGAGTGAATAACAGAAAGAGAGAGTGAAAAATAGAGAAAGAGATAAAGAGTGGAAAACAAAAAGAGAGAGTGAAAAAGGGAGAAATAGAGAGAGATAGGGAAAAAGAGAGTGAATAACAGAAAGAGAGAGTGAAAAATAGAGAAAGAGAGAGAAAGAGAAAAAGAGTGGAAAACAAAAAGAGAGAGTGAAAAAGGGAGAAATAGAGAGAGACAGAGAAAAAGAGAGTGAATAACAGAAAGAGAGAGTGAAAATAGAGAAAGAGAGAAAAAGAGTGGAAAACAAAAAGAGAGAGTAAAAAAGGGAGAAATAGAGAGAGACAGAGAAAAAGAGAGTGAATAACAGAAAAAGAGAGTGAAAAATAGAGAAAGAGAGAAAAAGAGTGGAAAACAAAAAGAGAGAGTGAAAAAGGGAGAAATAGAGAGAGACAGAGAAAAAGAGAGTGAATAACAGAAAGAGAGAGTGAAAAATAGAGAAAGAGAGAAAAAGAGTGGAAAACAAAAAGAGAGAGTGAAAAAGGGAGAAATAGAGAGAGAAAAAGAAACACATAGAGATGTGTCTATGAATATACAAACAGGTACCTTATAAGAATATTTACAATGTATATAGTAATGGTAATATTAGCTGTTTCCTCATAAGGAAACATTTGGCATTCATTAACCGAGTATCCACTACCACTTTCGCTTGAAATTTGTAAAATCTTTCTCATAAAACAATTTTTTAGGAAAACAGGTTTCAATTTACTTTTATTTCCCAAGAACTTTCCATCTCTTTCTAAGATCATCATCAGGAGTGCAACTGGAAAGGCAAAAACTATGTGTAGCTATCTATTACTGAATTTTTTCTTTTTGCATTTAAATGCAATGGCTGACAGTTATGCTTAACATTCATGAGGATATGAAAGAATTATCCATTATGGAATTTTTTCATTTATGTTGGAATATCATGTTCAAGCACACATTAAATCTCAGTATTGGATAGCTACACATAGTTTTTGCCTTACCAGTTACACCCCTGATGATGATCTAAGAAAGAGATTGAAAGTACTTGGGAAATAAAAGTGATTTTCACTGTTACAGTGCTTTTATTACATCATTTGATTGTAATATATGGAAAAATATCCGTGAATATGAACAGATCATGCTAAAAATAAGCAGACATAACATTTGCAATTTATTTAATATATATATATATATATATATATAATACCAAATTGTAATTGGTTGGTAGGAATTATTCCAAAGAGGACTTTTAGTCCATATGAGAGATCAATGTATGATACAGAGAAAATTATAAGAATAATTGGGAAAAAGACCTTAAAAATCCATAATCGGTAATAAATTTATTTCGATGAATATAAGTATATTCATCTTATCAGCAAGAATTACATTTTATGAAATAAAATAACATAATATGTATATATATATATATATATATATATATATATATATATATATATATATATATTATATATATATATATATATATATATATATATATGTATGCATGTGTGTATTAATATATAATAAAATATGTGAAATTAAGATGAATTATATTAAAATAAAAATAAAATATATGTATATATGTATATATATATTCTCTGTTTATGTATTATCATTAGATACAATTTATTTAAGTAAATGCTCTGCTTTTGTAATTAATTTGTTGGACTTAATCCATTTCATCATATGTTGTCATTGTTTACGTTAAGTTACGTTTCACGAGCAGAGTGGTTTGAAGAGAACTGTAATTATGACTTCTTCAAGTCAAAGGTCAATCCTTATCTATCCTACGTATCCTTATAATCCTCATATCTTGGAAACATCTCTTTCACCCATTTCACACACTTCATTCATTATTACCATTTCAATTGTAACCTTTCTACCTTGAGTAGCTCTTGAGCCTTATACTGAGTAATCTTACCATTCCCATGTTGTGTTTCTTATTGATTTACACATCTATATTAATCATTTTTCTTTTACATCTTTTGATTATTACCATTTACAACAGAGAGGAAACATTAATTTTATTCAGCTATCTACAGCAGATGGTGCCAGTCTTTGGACAGAAACCATTACTTAAAGAAAAAGCGAGAATGACAAATCAGAATGCATTTCTGCAAATAGTCTACAGTCTCACTTCTTTCTGGTTCATTGAAATAATCAAACAAGAAGCAGCCATTTGTTATTTGTTATTTATTCTTGAGAAGAAAAGAAGAGAATAATATTTAAATGCATAAATGACCTATTGCCATGCACGCTTTTTAAACAAAAAAATGAATCACATTTATAATATATGATTAAAGGAAGTTTGTTTCAACCCTTTTTTTTTTATTTTAGTTCCATCTGAAAAAAAAAAGAAAAAATATATAGATGAGGTTTGTCAGAGGGAATTTTTCTTTTCTTATTGCAAACATCAAATATTTTTTAATTTTGTTTCTGGGATATCTATCTTCTTTTCTACATTCTTTCATACTGTTTTCCTTCAGTCTTATTTGACTTTCCTTCTTTCTTTTTTACATTCTTTCTTGTACTCCTTCCCTTCATTCTTTCAGATATTCCTTCATTCTGTTTTGTTACAGTCTTCATTGGCTTTCATTTTATATTCCTTTGTCTTTTTATTTTCTTTCTTGTAATCCTTCCCTTCAATCTTTTCAACTTTCCTTCATTCTGTTTTCCTTCAGTCTTGTTTGACTTTCTCCCCTTCATTTTGCTTTCTTTCTTGTACTCATTCCCTTCAATCTTCTCAACCTTCCTTCATTCTGTTTTCCTTCAGTCTTGTTTGACTTTCTCCCCTTCTTTTTTGCTTTCTTTCTTGTACTCCTTCCCTTCAAACTTTTCAACTTTCCTTCATTCTGTTTTCCTTCAGTCTTCTTTGACTTGCTTTCCTTCTTTTTTGCTTTTTCTTGTACTCCTTCACTTCAATCTTTTCAACCTTCCTTAATTCTGTTTTCCTTCCCCACATATCCTGATAATTTGTGCCTCTCACTCTATAACCCTCTACTTTGAGTGGCACTTGTGCCTTTTATTGTAAAAATATGTTTTCTTCAGGGAGTCAGATGGATTTGTTATTTATACATACTTCTCCATAAAATTAGGTAAAAATAATCTGAGAAGCCAAAATATCTGTTATATATCCATAGCTTTTGACACAATATTATCTGTTTGTTTGTTTGTTTGTTTGGGTTTTATGGCATATCAACCACTGTTGGTTATTTAATGCCAAATCCAGTTTATATGAATTTTAAATGTCTATTTTGTATGGAATAAAAAATGTATAGCTGGCAACATTATTGTTTTAAAAACGTATTATTGTTTTAAATAAACGTATAGCTGGCAACATTATTTCTTACAAAAAACGTATAGCTGGCAACATTATTTCTTGCAAAAAACGTATAGCTGGCAACATTATTTTTTACAAAAAACGTATAGCTGGCAACACTGTTTCAAAAACTTATAGCTGGCAACATTATTGTTTCAAAAACGTATAGCTGGCAACATTATTTTTCCGAAAACATTATCTGAGACCTTGCTGTTGGATGTAGTTTATTGCCGTACCCAGGATGCGGATGTAGTTTACCGTCATACCCAGGACGTAATATTATCTGTTGTCTCATTTGCAGAAATTTATCATTATCAAATCAAGATAAGGAAGCATTTTTTCCAAAAAGCAGTTGCAATAATATAATTCTAGATATGTTTAGAAAGATAAAAAAAATCTGTAAATATGTCTTCAAAGTTTTTTTTTTTTTTTTTTATCAGCATAAAGTCCAGACCTCATAAAATAAAATTAAACGACACATTTTTTGGTGTCATTTATACTTTTACCTATCTACTTATATATAGATCAATTTTACCTGTTTCCTTTGGCGGAGATGTTTGTATTGAGTTTTCCCACCACTTTAAGTATAGATTTCAAAGTTTTCAAGTAATCAGTTATGTGTCAGATATATCATCCTATCAAAGGTTGATCCTATATTGTTTTAGTAAAAACAATTCCAACATTCTACAAGACTTTTTATAAAAGTTGTCTTTGAGAGGAATGTGTGGATACTACTTTACTTCTCAGCTGTAATTCAGCATCCTTGACCATATGTAATGTTCTATGTATATTAGCTTTTCAGCATGCTTGCTCTTATACAATTCTCTACATACATTAGCTTTTTAGGATCCTTACTATTATGCTTGGATCTACATATATTAGCTGTTCAGCATCCTTGCTCTAATGATATGCTCTCCATACATTAGCTGCTCAGCATCTTTCCTCTTCTAAATTTTTCTTTTACTGTACATTAGAAAGAATCATGATCAAAAGTTAGTAGCCGTCACTTTTGGTCTTTTATTTAAGAGACAAGTCAGCATTCTCTAAACCAATTCTGCTTCATTTACTTCTACTTCTCAATAATACCTAAAAATTACCTGAACCTCCATACCTGTATCCATCCAATAATAATAATATAGTCAAATCATCAATAGATTTTTGATGTGTACATGAAATAAACTTTGGGTAAAGGTCTGTTAAAAATGACAATACTTTCAATACACATTAATAATAATATTAATAATAATAGTATTATAATAATAATAATAATAATAATTATTATTATTATTATTATTATTATTACTACTACTACTACTACTACTACTACAATAATAATAATAATACTGAAAATATAGATGGGTCATAGACTTTAGGTGTTTACATAAAATAAGCCTTGGACTAAAGGCCTCTCCATGCAATGACTACTATTAAGTCTTATTATTTCTGATAAGCATGACACTTCTGATATGAAACCTTATCTCTTGAAATTTCTAGTGGAGACTTGGGGCAACTCATACTGCAAAGGCAAACAATTAATAAGAATAATAATAATTAATAGGATGTGGAGAATGAAGGCTGAGACTGTACCAATAGTAATCGAAGCTCTGGGCCTCGTGAGAAAAGGAATGCACAATTTTACTAACAGTGTCCCAGATTAACATCAACATACAAGTTGCCCAGAAAATTGCCCTACTAGGAACATATTATATACTAGGAAAAGTGTTACCATTTAAATGACAATTCTCCTATAGGGCCAAAGGACCATAGATTGGAACCGGCTCTCCAAGATACAAAGCAGGAAACATAACACACAAACAAATAATGAAAATACAAGTAAAACTCACACATTACAAAGAGCTTTATCTATGTAAAATATGCTTGATTTTATTTGTATTTTTTCAAAAATGATCTTTGGAAAATGTCATGAAGCCATTTCTGACCTTATATCTCTGGATGGAAATTTGTATACAACAGAAATAAGCTTTGGAATATATATATATGTAATAAATGAAAATACTTTTGATACAGGCTAATTTCACTCGAAGCAAGTAAATAAATCCATTAGAATACAAGGGATTACTAAGTTATAGAAAATATGAGAAAAGAAAAGACTATTAACAAGAGATGACAGAAGATACCAATTGACATTGTCTTTAAATTTTTGAAGATCAAATTTGACTGGGAAGCAAGAGGCCAGAAGAGATTTCCACAAGCAAGAAATGTGACAGAATAAACTATGAGCGTAGAACTAACAGTTACATCTAGCCATTTCAAATTTAAAATGATGAGACCTAGCTGCCAATCTAGTACTAGACTTGAATTCATAAAGTCTATGCACAATACAAGAAAGTTAATCAGAAATATATCATTATAATGATGTTAATATTATAATACAGTCACAGATAGTTTTTAAATATGTGCATGAAGTAAGCTTTGGAGGAAAACAAATTTGGAAGCTATTGAAAAACTTAATATCAAAACAAATAAAAGATTAAATAACAGAAAAAAGTACCCACATGGAAAGCAAAATTAAAGTGAGAAATTGAGGAAATCAAATGTGAATTATCAATACTAAATGAGATTTTAAGAAATTCAAATGTTTCAAGACAGAAAAACAAGATTAAGCGGAAATATAAAATTAAAGCAGTAAATAAAATTCCACCAATCATCAAAATACTTAACCAGAAACTGCAATTAAAGGCTCAGAGAACAAGACAATATGAAAAGAATTGTAGGTTCTATCGACAAAATAACTTAGGCCAAATGGACCACAATAAGTTCTACAGGGAAATTGGAGAAGTGGTGATAGATGTCAAAATGGCACCATCTATTGAAGAGTATAAAAATTTTGGGGAGAATTTTTAGAGCAACCCAAAGGAATATAATTCCAATGTAGAGTGGATCAAACGGGAACAAGAAAGAATGAATGATAGACCTGTGCAGGAAAATATAACCAAGAATAATGTTAGGTAAGCTCTAACAAAATCCCCCCACCCCCCAAAAATTAAAAATTTAGAGAGGTAGAATTTGAAATAAATATAAAGATACGTTTAAAAGAAGTTTTTTTAGATGTAACTTTGAGCCTTTGAGAAAAATAAATACACACCATATAAAAAATGAATCTTATATATATATATATATCCATACAAATGAAGATATATATATATATATATATATATATATATATATATATATATATATATATATATATATATATATATATATATATCTTCACTTCATCGATATGAGTTTGTGACTCTCGGTATGACACTTTTGCGATCATCAGACAAAACTCAGTGCTTTCCACTAAGTACTATACATATAAAATAAATATATATATATATATATATATGTATATATAAAATAAATACAAACCATATAAAAAAAATGAATCTTATATATATATATATATATATATATATATATATATATATAAATGCATACATATATATATTTTATTTTATATATGCAGGACTTAGTGGAAAGTACTGAGTTTTGTCTGATGATCACAAAATCTTGAAACCCAGGGTCACAAACTCATATCCATATATATATATATACATATATATATAAATATATATATATATATACAAACCATATAAAAAATTAATCTTGTCTGTATGTATATATATATATATATATATATATATATATATATATATGTATATACATACATATATATATATACATATATGTGAAAATATATAGAAAATAGGAAAGAACTGGTTAGGTAAATAATCCAAAGTTCTTTAGCATTTTTGTTATTATTTTAAAAAAATAGTGCTCGATACAAAAGTAGAGCATAAATATAATTATTCATTTAAAAATATGATTCCAACACACTACATAAGAGGTCACATGTTTCAAAACAAGAGCCAAAAACTTCAATATAATTATTTGAATTAAATTGAATTAAAGTAAGCTCTGTTCCATCTTCGAGCGAAATTTTTTTTTGAATATATATACATATATATATGTATACATATACGTATACATATATATATATATCTATAGATACACACACATATATATATATACATGCATATATATATATATATAGGGTGTTTCAAAAAGAATATGCCAAAATCATTGCGCTATTTTTTCAGGTCTATAGCATTGTAGTGGACTCAATCAGTGGTTATTTGATAGAGTAGTTATCAAAGTTTGATTGGGTGTCAGTTTCACCGCTGTCGTTAGTATAACTTCCGGTACAGCTGAATTATGGGAAGATCAATCAAAATGGCGACTCCTCAGCAGAAGGCATTTGTTTTTGTGACAATGGCATTTGTTTTTGCGACAATGGCATTTGTTTTCGCGAACTCAAGCACGCAAAAACAGTGCTTGAGTTCGTGAAAACAAATGCCATTGTCACAATGCAGGCAGATTCGAATGACTTCATTTTTCAGCAACATGGAGCACCACCCCATTGGCATCTCGGGGTTAGAGCTCATCTGAATGAAAACGTGCCTCAGCGAGGGATTGGGAGGAGAGGTGATAAAGACCTTGCTCTCTGTGTTTGGCCTGCCAGATCCCCGGGCCTCGTTGTGTGTGACTTTTTCTTGTGGGGGTATGTTAAAGACCAAGTTTATGTTCCAGCACTTCCAGCAAGTATCAATGACTTGAAAGATCGAATAACAGCTGTAATCAACACGGTGGACCGTGACATGTCGAGGCGTGTTTGGGAGGAATTCTCATATCGGCTTGATGTTGTCCGCGCTGCCGGTAGTGGCCACTTATAAAACATGAAATGAAACTTGAATGTATATACAACACATGTGTTCATGATAGAGGTTTGTAATTTGTTTTCGTTATTGAGACATCACGTGATGATTTTGGCGTATTCTTTTTGAAACACCCTGTATATATATATGTATGTATATATATATATGTATATATATATATATATATATATATATATATATATATATATATATATATGTAAAGCCATTGTCAAATCAGCTTCCATTTTTTATATGTAGAAGAATAGCAGACAAGCCTTCAGATGAAAGAATGTTTAATGAAGGAAAAGAAGAAGATGAATATGGATTTCAAAGAAATTTGGAATATTTACCAAAATCACAAGAGAAAAATGAAAACACAAAAATAATATAGTTTAATCCTCCATACAATAAGAATGTTGATACAAATATCGGAAGATATTCTTAAAACTTATAGACAAACATTTCCATAAATCGTGCACATTAAACAAAACATTTATTAGAGTCACCATTAGTTACATTTCCAGGGATAACATTCAGCAAATACTTGAAAAATATAATAAATTTACTGAATAGTAAAACTACAAACACATTAACATAATCATAGAAACGAAACTTAATGTCCACTACATGAAACTGCTGGGAGCAAAACATTACATTCAGCAAAAAGTGACAACAAATAAAAAGCCTGGGTAAATCAATATCGACATTGAAGCAACTGGAAAAGAATTTAAAGAAAGTCAAGCAAACCTCAAAGACGAAACTGCTCTCTTTTAATCATCTGAGAGAACTCTTTAAACGTTTTTTGCGTCAGCATGTAATGGGGTCACTATATAGAAACATTTGTTGTGTATGTATATACATATATTTATGTATGCAACAGTCAGGATAGTAAAAAGATAGGAATCTGTGGAAAGTCATGGTCATCCATGATCTGAAGGGACACCATACATAGAAGATATCCTAAATACAATTAAGTATGGCGTCTATCTATCCCAATATCAGTTTTTATCTGTCAGTCTGTCTGTCTGTCTCAGTCTATTCAAATTTATCTATCCATTGATCTATCTCAGTCTGTTCATATCTATCTATCTATCTATCTATCTATCTATCTATCTATCTATCTATCTCAGTCTCTTCATATCTATCTCAGTCTCTTCATATCTATCTATCTATCTATCTATCTATCTATCTATCTATCTATCTATCTATCTATCTCTATCTATCTATCTATCTATCTATCTATCTATCTATCTCACTCTGTTCATATCTAATCTATCTCAGTCTCTTCATATCTATCTATCTATCTATCTATCTATCTATCTATCTATCTATCTATCAGTCAGTCACTTGGTTTCAACTATTTCTTTCCATTTTACCCCACCCCGGAAAATCCTGTGATACCCATGTGGTAGAAATATTCACCTGTCAATAGGCAACAGTTTGATTTCAAGCCAATTTTCACTCTTCACTGTTTTTTTAGGAGAGAAAATTTAACATTTTATATTTTTGGTAAGAAATGAAAATTTAAATAAATTTTTATCACTTAAAACATTGACTTTAATATTAATTTCTATCAACTTCAATTTAGGTTATTTTCTAAATTTCAATATATATATATATATATATATATATATATATATATATATATATGGCACTACTGCAAAAGTTGCCCTTGATTTTCATCAATGATGTCAATGTAACACTAGTGTTGTTTTAGTGCGGATTTCTAGTGTGAAACCTTTCATCGTTTGGTTGTGACTGAAATGTTGATATTTTGTCCACAAATGAATTCCTTAAAGATGGGGATGAAAAGTCGCACTTTCATCATATTATGTTCTTTGAATTTTGGAAAGGTGTAAGTTTCAGAACTGTGGCAAAAAACATTCAGAAGGTTTATTTGGATCATACTCCAACTCTTCAGACAGTCAAAAAGTGGTTTGGCAGATTTTGTCAGGGTTATTTTCACCTAAACAACCAACCATGCTCTGGGAGAACTTCCAGCATCGATCAAGATGTTCGACTTGTCATCATAGGGAATAAGCTGAAGATTTTGATGAAAGAGATTGCAAAGAGTTTGAAAATCAATATCTCAACTGCCTTTGATCCTTTGAAGAGATTTGGGCTTGTTTCCAAACTCAACACATGGGTGCTACATTCTCTGATGGAACTGAACAAGCTCGATTATGTTTCTGCCGTGATTTCTTTGCTGATATGCCAGGAAAAAGAGCTGTTCTTGGACAGAATTGTAACAGGCAATAAAAAATGGATCATTTATGATGACATTCAACATATAACCTGTAGTTAAAGAAGGATTGCATCCAATGAAGGTGTTGCTGTCCTTTTTGGTGTGATTTGAGAGGGATAATTCACTTTGAGCTACTTTAAGCCAGTAAAATAATAATTGCAAAGAAGTATTGCAACCAACTTACCAATTTCAATGTGTCTATTCAAGAAAAATGTCTGATTTTTGCAAATGGAAAAGGTTTCATTTTCTACCACAGCAATGCAAGACTGCATGTTGCAAAATTATCCTGGCAGAAGCTTAAAAGTTGAAATCAGAAATCCTCCAAGACCCATCGTATTCTTCTGGCTTGGTTCCTTCAGATTTTCTTTATTTCTGTCTCTACCAAGAAATTTAAACAGCCAAAACGCTGTGATAAACATGGTGACAAAGATGAAGGCAATAGTCCGAATAATGTAAATAGTATATATATATATATATATATATATATATATGTGTGTTCCTAAAAAATTATTTTGGTTGAGGACTTGGTAGGGGAGAAAGTGTGATTACTACTGCTAATAATGCAATCCTTGCCAATAAAATGAATCAACTTCTCTCAATCACTTCTGTCTTTATCTAAAAATAAATATGCTTAAATTAATCTCAATCTACCATGCACCAACAACTTAGGTATAGATCCCCTGAATGACACTAATTCAGCTAGATTTTGATCCTAAGTAGAGGTAATTGTATATCTAGTCATGTTGATGAGCTGTCATACAGTGAAACAGCTTGTCTGTGGATGACAATATATAAATATATATATATATATATATTTTGAACAATAAAAAAATTAAAAAAATAAAATCCTCAGACACGCTGGGTTGTAGATTAATATTCTTTCGTTTTTTTTATTATTATTCCATTTAGATTCCTCGACTAGTTTCGGCCAAAATGGCCATCATCGGGAGGAGAAATATTTCTGCTTGCTGCTAGCACTAAACTACAGAAATGA
>OZ010611.1:30306183-30311183 GCA_963932145.1 Acanthosepion lycidas
TATAAGAATGAAAATTGAATTCTCTTCAAATAAGTATTTTTAATTTTCTGAAAAATGATATTGTTTTTTTTTTAAATGTGCTAATTAATCCAATAAGTACATTTTGAAAAATGCATCAATAATTTATATAATTAGTACATTTTGAAAAATGTATTACTAATTTACATGATTAGTACATTTTGAAAAATACTTTATTAATTTACATAATTACTGTATATAAATTGTTTTTAATCAAGAATTTTTTTCAATGTCAGCTGCATCATAGTGTTGAAAACTTGGGGCTGCAAGCCAAGTTTATTCAACTAAAAGTTAACTTCAAGATAGTGTCAGAGTCACCAGCCTTTTCTTAGTATTAAGATAGTTTTCTGGTTTTAAGCATGGAAGTCAATACATGCACAGGCTGTAGCACAATCATTTAATTCCATTTCATGAAATACCATCTCTTTGATGCTTTGGCATACAACATCAGAGATGTTTTTACACAAGGGTCATTATGAGGTTTTGGATCTTCCGACATCATGCCACTTTTCCACGGTAACCCAGCTGATACCAGTCGAATATCGATTTGTGTGCCATCTGTCAGGTACAGCTATTCTCATATAATATAAACCTTAACACACTGTGACTCCTCTAGCCCTTATAGTCCATTCACAAACAACCTCCAGGTTCACCAATCTCTTTGCTATTTCATAAAATAACATTCATACCTTTCCAAAGGGCATTAGTGCAAACTGAACATAGATTATTTCAGTCAAAGTTTGAACTTGGCTGACCAATTCTGTTTGCTATAATAATAGACATTTGACTAATAACATTTTTACACCTGTAATTATGGTGCTTTTGGTTTATGACATGTCACAGAAAAAAAAAAAGATTTCCTTTTTCCAGTTTGGCCACAGACAAGTTTTGAACCTAAATTGACCTCTGACATTCTCAACTAATCTCAGTGCATCACTGAGTTAAGCTACTCTTGTTATCTAATTTCTAATTCCCAAATAATGTGCATATTATAAAACAATTTGTAGATTTATCTTTCTTTTTTTTTATTTTTAATAACAATATCCATATAAAATATGGACTCTCACATCATTGAAATAATCGAGGGTATTTAACAAAATTTAAATGAAGAGTAGGACTACTCTGAATGCAATAACTGAAAAGCTGCAACAGGAGACCACTTCACTATCTTTCCCAAGAAGTACCACAATAAACTTCTGGATGTATGATCCCCTCTGTCATGAATGCACATGGTTAGCATCAAGGAATTTAAGGTTCATCATCATTATTATTATTATTATTATTATTATTATTTCTTTTCATCCATGTATATTCTATCAATATAACACTTATCAGTAGGGCTTATAACCCTTGTATTTTAATCACAATTGCCATCTTCAATATTCTTGTATCCTGTTCATCTTTTGTCCTTTCCTCAATCCTCCATATAATCAGTCTTATCCCTCACTTTTGCTCCCTTTAACACCACACACACACACACACATATATATATTTATATATCTATAAAAGGCAGGATGTGTGCGTGTGTGTGTGTAACGAATGTACAGCCGCAATTTTCAACAGATTTGCATCAAAATTTACATGCACTTGCTCCAAGTTAGTGAAAAAGCCATGACCAACTTTGCATTTCCCAACTCCCATTGATAGTGGAAATAATCGATTTTTTCATGCTTCTATGATAGTTTTCATGTAGTTTGCGGCCATTTTCTACTGGCCAGAGTGAGAGCCAATGGCTGGCTGCCACGAATAGGCAGGAAGATTCTATTGGCCAGCATGAGAGCCAACAGCTGACTGACATGAATGCTAACTAGCATGCTAGCATACAAAAAAAATCGATAGCTGCATTTGTCACAAGTGAGAAAAATTTAAATCTGCATGGCACTTTACTCCAATTGGCTCATTCGCTTGCTTAAACTCAATGTTGATTCTGATTCTGCAGAACTGGGTTGGGTGTGAAAAAGTATTTGTTGTTAACATTCTTTTTTTCATTTGGTTTTTCCAGTTACAAGTCCTTTTTTAAAGCTGATCGTTTTGTGTTCATTTTGTTTAGTTCTTTTTTCGTAACAGATTTAATGTTATAATAGAGCTTAGAAAAAATTTGCAGTGTGAGATAGGCAAGAAGTAAGGCATGTAGCAACATCAGCACGGCAAGGGCACTCCTTTAAAGGCAAGGAAGGGCAAAAATATTTTAAGTCAAGTGATAGCGATTGCTGTATGAGTTGTACGATTTTTGAATCAAGCATGGGTAACGTCGCGCCATGCTGCTAGTATTGAATAAAATAGATAATCAGAAAATACTATTTAGTCGTTGCTGACATGTTTCGTAATTTGACTTTATCAAGGCAAGTGACGATAAACAAATGTGAAATGTTGTGTACTTACATCAAATTCAAAAATTTTAAAAAGACACTCTTGTGTAAGCCTCTTTTTGGATATTAGTAACTTTTACTTTTTTTTTTTTTGACGACTAAGTGTAGTTTATTTGTCATTTTGACAATGTGTAAAAGTTCTCAAAATAAATATATATATAACAGATATGTATACAGATATAAAAAGTTTATGCTTATCACTCTGGTAGCAACATGTTCAGCAAAAAAATAATTTTTTCCGATTTTGTCATTTGGTTCATCATGATTTTTATTATTATTATTATTATTATTATTATTATTATTATTATCAAGGAATTTTCTACTCATATAATTTGTTATCATTATATTCATGACTTTTTCTTAATTCCTTGGGAAAAGTATGAATCTACCTTTTCTCCCCTCCAGCTATGGATTAATTAGTAGAACATGTATCATTAAATCATTATTATCTCCAAAAAATTCTTATGATCTAAAATATTTTCTGATTTTAAATAACCTGCAAAGGGTTGATAAGCCATAAAAAACAAATCTATCAATAATTCAATATAACTATCAGTTATCAATAGGTATTATAATCTATGGACCACTCAGATCATACCATAGCCTCATGTTCACTGGGATGAAAACATATACAGAAATAACACTAAAAGCATGTTAAGTTGTAAATTAAAATCATACAATATATTTATTTTTGTGTGCTGGTGTGTGTATGTATTTTAGTTACAAGTGTTTTAAGTTTGCGTGCGATAAAAGGAAGAAGTTACTTTGTATTATAATAAGCAATGTCCTGGAGAGAGAAGTTGGACATCATGACCGTCCAGTGGTCAGTAATGTTTCTGTTGCATTCTGGGAGAACTTTTATTTTGCTTTTTGGTTTTATTTAATTGACCTTAAACAAAGTTTTAATGTTGTGTGTTTTATTTTGTTTTTGATTATTATTATTTTATATTTTTATATTTTTATTTATTAATAATAATAATAATGTCCCGAGATCAGAACACCCATCAATTGATTCAATATAATTTTTCTATTTTATGTTAGTGGAAAATGTGAGATCAAGAAGGGAAAGTGAGTTACTCTCCTGGAGGTTAGCATCAGCCATACTGATGGATGACAAAAAAGTTTTGTCCTATATGATTATTAGTAAAATTTATTAATAAATAAAATAGGAAACATGACTAAAATACAAATTTATTAATAAAATCAAAGAAAAGAAATAAAGGGAGAAATATTCGAACAAAAGACTAATATAAATGGTTCCAGGTGAGTATAAAATGTCCATAACTGTAAAATAAATCATTTCACCTGCATGTTTAAATGTATTTTCCATATATAAATGCCTGATGTCATCTACAGACTTAAAATGATGTATAGATAGATTCTGGCAAGAAAATTTATCTAGCACAATACAGTGAAATAAATTTCCTAGCAGTGTGCAATCACTCACGTCATACCAGCCTGGATACCCTTGTGTTCACATAGGGTAAAAAAACATACACATATATAACATTAAAACATGTTAAATTGTAAGTTAAAATCATACAATTTATTTATTTTTGTGTACTGTTGTGTTTGTATGTATTTGTGGATACAATTGTTCTAAGGTTGCATTTGATAAAAGGAAGAAGTTACTTTGTATTATAACAAGCAATGTCCTGGAAAGAGAAGTTGGACATCTTGATTGTTCAACAGTTGGTAGCGAAAGAGGCTGAGGTCAGCATTCTTTAGCACAAAGTCTGTTTTCTGGCAGGAAATGTTTCTTTTTCATGCTGGGAGAATTTTTTTATTTTATTTTTGATATTCATTATTATTATTATTTTTTATTTTTATTTTTATTTATCAATAAGAATAATGTCCCTACATTAATAAGAATAATGTCCCTACATTAATAACAATAATGTCTCTACATTAATAAGAATAATGTCCCTACATTAATAAGAATAATGTCCCTACATTGATAAGAATAATGTCCCTACATTAATAAGAATAATGTCCCTACATTAATAAGAATAATGTCCCTACATTGATAAGAATAATGTCCCTACATTAATAAGAATAATGTCCCTACATTGATAAGAATAATGTCCCTACATTAATAAGAATAATGTCCCTAAAAATCTCTGTATTCTAATTATTTGCTTGAGCTTGTCATCCAGGTCATTATGATTATTACTATTATTCATAAGGAATGTTCTCATATAATTCAGAAAATCATGACAGTCCTTATCTTCTTCCCAATCAACATTTTCTTGATTATTAATATGAAATCTAATTATGATAATTATTATTTGTTATAATTACACACATTATTTTTTCCCCAATTCCTCATCGAAATATTATCAACATTAATGTGATTCTTTTGTTAATGTCATCTTAATTAAGATTGCTTTATTATTTAGCATATCTATTCATTTATTAGCAACATTATCACTACCAAATTGTTTTTCTTATTGCTTATTGTGTTGTTCATTATCAATTTCAGTACCTTGTTTATCCTTTGTCCTTCTTTCTATCATCTTTAGAGCAATTGATTAAATCTAGATGCAGACCTTCAAAACTAACAGGAATATTCATTTTCTTTCATAATGCAACCTGTGCACCTTTGTAAATTTA
>OZ010611.1:30316183-30328683 GCA_963932145.1 Acanthosepion lycidas
TAATTATTTTATTACCATTCAAGTAGAAGAACTTTGTCACTGCCAATTCAAGAAAGACATTTGTGTTGCTACCACACAAAAAAGAGCATGTTTAACATTGAGAATATTTAACATCGAAAAACATAAAGAAAATTAATTAATTTTAATAATATGTGGAAATATCCACTCTTTACCTGAAGAAGGTCACAGGACCTGAAACATGCTTTGCAAAATTATGGAAAAGAAAGCATAATATATATTTAAATAAAAAATCAGCATTATAACAAAAAACGTTTGTGGTTTCTCTCTTCTTTTTAATATATACACTTTTCTCTCATTGGAACAAATATAGCCTCTTCCCTTGATATATATATATATATATATATATATATATATATATATATATATATATATATATATATATACTAAAGATACTATCATCAATAGGGTGATTAGTTATTTTCATGTATAAAATAATCAAATGTTTGTAAAAACAATAAATGGAATTATTTCTCATGGACTATTTTGGGGACATTCTGCTAGAATAAGAATATTCTTGGAGGAGTGCAATTCCAAATGCTAAATACAATATCCGAGAAGAAATTCTAAAAAATGGTCAGATTTTCTTATCTCAATGAATTTTTATTTGAAGTCAAGTGAAATTCTTAACATCAAGATCAAATTGGCATTCATTTTGATTATCTTATATGTTAACTGATTTTCTTCTAAGCTTTAAACAAATTCACCCTGACAAATTTATTGACTTTTCTTCTTCCACTATTTTTTCTTCACTTTATTCTTCATTCCCTCTTGTATTATTATTTCTTGTTTCTTCTTTTCATTCATTTCCTTTTTCTTCTTAATTTTTCTTCCCTTTGTTTTTCAAATGAATTTTGCTTTTTTCTTTATTCCTTATTTTCTTCAGCTTCTTTCATTTCAAGTGAGAAATGAAACAATTAGCCTCTTTTTTTTTTTTCAACTTCAAAGTCACTTGTAATCCATTAGCTTATTCTTAATAGCCAAATGATTGAATGAACTTCAAAGCCATTTTTTCTTTCTCTTCCTAATTCTTTCTTTACATTCTTTCCTTTATATATTATTTTTACCTTTACTGTTTTCTAACCCACTCTGTCCTATTTCCCCTACTTTAGTTTATTTTTTAATGGACTGGGGGAGGGGGAGTGCAGTTGTCAAAATCAAGCAAATATATAAATGTAAATATTGGTAGGGGAGGTTGTAACATGAAGAAAAATATCACACCAAAATCTGAAGTCATATTGAAATTATTAAAGATGCCTTCCAAAAAGCTAAACAAAGTATTAAGGGAAAGGAAAATTTCATTAGAAACAAAGAAAAAAGTTCTGAACAGCTATGTAATATCAGTCTGCCTCTAATACTGTAAATATCGGACAATTTCCTCATAGATGAAAAAGAGACATGAGGCAACAGAAAAATCATTCTATATAAAGATACTGATAGTACCATGGACTGAACATTTGACTAACAAAGAAGTTCTAAGAGAAATAAAGACAAAATTGATACATACTTTAAAATCAGAAAGAGAGATGATATTTCTAGGACACATAATGAGGAAAGAGGGCTTGGAGAATTTGACACTCACAGGACATAATGAAGGCAAGATAGAAATAGGAAAGCAATGAGTAACCTAAGCTTGTGTAAATGGATAGCAAAACTGGGAGAATAAAGGATAGTAAAGATATAAAACTTTTCTTTTCAAGTATTTGTTGTGGATTGTACTTTCTTTACATTCTTTCCTTTTTATATTATTTTTACCTTTACTATTTACTAATCCACTCTGTTCTATTTCAACTATGTTATTTTTTTTTTTGATGGGTAGGGGTGCAGTTGTCAAAATCAAGCAAATATAAAATTATAAATATCAGGTTTAGGGGTAACAAGGAATTTCTAAGAGAAATAAAAACAAAATTGACACATACTTCAAATCAGAAAGAGAGAGATGATATTTCTAAGACACATAATGAGAAAAGAGGGCTTGGAGAATTTAACACTCACAGGACATAAGGAAGGCAAGAGAGAGAGGAAAGCAGTGTGGATTGTACTGATAATATGTTGCCCTTGTCTGAATGTACTTCTTTTTATTTATATATATATATATATATATATATATATATATATATATATATATATATATATATGTAATTTTATTTGGGGGTGAAAAAGACATCATCAGCCCCACAACAGAAAGATATAAATTACAAATAAATCATATACACGAGACAACACAATAGGCATAAAAAAAACAATGAAACACTTTAGCATACATTTCAGAGAAATGTTTGCATATTTCAAAGTATATATATACATATATAAAAAATAAAATGTTTATGCTTATCTATTTGGTAGCAACATGTGCTATCAGAGTCATGACCCAGACATCTGCTTTGTGTGGCTGTCAAAGATAGAGAGAAAGAAAATTTGATTTTCAATTGGTTGCAAAATGCATGTTCTGGTGTATGATGGGAGTCTTCATATTTATTTAAATAAATAGACACTTATAATTCAAATCAGAAAGAGAGAGTTGATATTTCTTGGACACATAATGGGGGCTTGGAGAATTTGGCATTCACAGGATATACTGAAGGGGAGAGAGACAGAAAGAAACCTGTAGTATTTGTGAAAAAAAAAACTTTGAAAATCTGTGTCAAGTTAAATTTGCTAAAATGAACAAATTAGACAGATCCAGATTATAGCAGAAGCATTATCAAAACATTCTATTAGACAGGGATCATGGGACTGCAATCAAATTACAGCCTTGTCCTTTGCATTCATTTTTACACTATGCACTTGGGAAAGGCATAACTACATCTCTCTTTCCTTAAGCTGTGAGTCAAATAGCAGAGTAACATAGATTCTCAACACAATAAGCATAAACAAAAACAATGAAATGCTTTATCACACATTTTTTTCCCTGGTACCCCGACTACATGAATTTAAGCATGCTACTAGATTGGCATCTAGGTCCCACCTGTTTATAATTGAAATAGTTAAATACAACTGTAGGGGATTCCCTCACATCAGAGCAGCAGAAATTAGCCTTGTTCTCACAGAGATAAAAGCATACTTAACAGAAAATAGAACGTGCAGAAATAACAAGACAAGCTTCATAAATTGATTTACTTTTACAATATATTTATATTTTTTCTGTGCATTGTTATGTGTATTTTTAGGTTATAATTCCTTTATATTATATATACATGTTTTATATTATATTCTTTTATTTATACATGTAATAAAAGTGAGATATTTACTCCATAGTATTGCAAGCCATGTCACAGAGAGAAGTTGGATACATGTTGCCAGTACCAAGGTTTGTAGTGAAGAGATTAAATTTTAATGTCTTTTGGCGAGACGTCCGTATTTCTGACAGGAACAGTTTTTGTTGCATGCTGGGAGTATTTTTAATATCTTTAATTTTTATTTCATTTATTTTAAACAAATTTTAAATGTTATTGTTTTATTTTATTTTATTCAAAATTTTCATTATTATTATTATTTTATTTTTATTTATTCATAATAATAATATCCCTACACAACCTCCACTTCTACACTTCTTTTCTCCCTCTTACCAACTGTGGAATACCCTTTCATTTACCTGCTTCCCTGATAACTACAATCTTCAAAAATTTAAATGCAACATCAATCGCCATCTTCTATCTTCTTGAATTCTCTTCATTATTTGTCCTTTCCTCAATCATCCCTATACTCAGTCTTTTCTCTCACTTTCACTCCCTGCATACTAGTGACATTTCCACCTTACTGGTGGGGAAATGATTGAAAAAAATCTATTTATATATGTATATACATATATATAAATAATAATAATTTCAAATATAATTTCTATAAATGCATTTGATTTTACTGTTTATCACTGATGAGTAGATACCATCAAGAAACATTATATACGTCTATATATATATATATATATATATATATATATATATATATATATATATAGTTTATGAAAAACTAGGTAATCCATAAAGGTAAACCCAAGGAGGATAAAATCCAGAGAGCTCAATGTAAATCCAGAGCAAATAATTTAAATAAAAACAAACCACTTTAAGGTTCCATGTAATAAATTATTTCACCACAGCCCTTTTAAAGGACTGGGGATCATCAGACTTTACTTCCAAAGGTTGAAACAAAAAATAAAAAGAAATTTACACATTTTTGACGGGCCATATTAAGCATATGTAAATTAACGAAGTGAGGAAGTGAGGGGAGAGAGAAGACATGAGTGAGTTAGATGTAATTTAAAATTTCTATTCTTTTATACTTAAAATTACTTGAGGTCCAGACATTGACACATTTTAACAGTTAACTTAGCGGAACTTATATATTGATATATATATATATATTAGGGTTATACCATTTTTGTAACTTTATGTTCTTGTGTCATAAATCAATGAATTTTGTTCAAAATAATGAAAAAGTCTTTAATTTGTTTTAATTTTTGAAAACAGACACTCCAATCTGAAAATTTGATTTTACTATACACACAATAACAGAAAAAAATCAAAATATTTCAGTTTTTTTTTACTTTGCTAATGATCTAATTCAATTATCTGTTTATAACAGATTTAACAGTTTATAGTGTTATAAAATAAAATAAGACATATCTCGGCTGATTTACAGGCAAATACTCAAGAGCGAGAGCCAGATGTGAACGGGACAAAGCCCCGTCACAAAATGACCATTATCTTCGTTTACAAATGTTCCCGACACACGAGTTCTGGTCAAATAATAAAATATTTAAAGTGTTCTATTTTTCATCCAATAAAAATGCTTCCCTCCTAATTATACTCACTTCATTTTTTGAGCCTGTTAAGCCATAAAAAAACGCTATAAAAGAGGTCACACGGAAGTTCAGCAGTCAGTCAACAGGTGGCCAGGGATGAGACCCATCACGGTCAGCAGCTGTCAGCAGGAGAGCATCAACCACCGTCAACATGTGTGAACTACTATGAGAGATCGACCTAGATTCGAAGCCAGCTTATGAACTATACCACAAGGTAGCTGTCCCAAACCCTCACGTTCCTGTTGAAATAAACCACGTAAATCTATTTCTGCTGTTGTCGTATTTCTTTCTTGCAACCATACGCTTGTCTATAACATTCAAACTTACAAATAAACAAAATAAAGTTCTTGGAGGTACCAGAAAATTCTAAAATGTCCCAGAAATCATAGTACTACTATACTTATATATGATTTTAGAAATTTTTGCGTTAGGTGTGACATTTTTTTTTTTTAAATTAAACTTCTTCATTTTATTTTTTAATAAAAGTTCATCAAATTATGATTAAGGAAATCAATTATTTTACAAAAAATCTTAACTCTAACACACACACACACACACATATATATATATATACACTACTTCCCTCATATGTATGTATATATATAAATTTTAAATTTTCAGACAGACTGGGTTGTATATTAGTATTTTTTTTTTTGTTTTATTATTTCATTTACGTTCCTAGTTTCAGCCAGCATAGCCATTATCAGGAGAAAAAAATCCTGCTTGTTAGTAGCAGGGAACTACAGGAATAAATGACTTTCTGAAGAAAATGAACTTTATCTGTAGTTTTATTTTTTTTTAGCGTTAATTTTGGTTAGTCTGTGTGTTGGTCAAATGGCCTCTTTTAAGTTGTTTTTTAGATAGAGGTAGGATGGATTCATGTGACTCTGAATTCTCTTGGTTCGTAAGTAGGAGATGTGTTTGTGTTCAGTGCATGCTACCATTTTGTTCTTCCTGTGAGTGTGTATGATGTGTGTAAGTGTATATATTAGTATGGGTGTGTGTATATGTGTACATAAGTGTGAGACTTCAACACCTCTGCATGCATGTCTGTCTTGAGTGGGTGAGATATATACTATGAGATATATATATATATATATATCTATATATATATATATATATATATATATATATATATATATATATATATATATAATATCAATTTATGATTAGTAGGGATAATTCTAAGGAGGATATTAATCCAAAGAGAGCTCAAAGTAAATCACAGAGCATTATAATAATAATAATAATAATAATAATAATAATAATAATAATAATAATAATAATAATAAATCAAGAAAAAACCTTAAAAATCCATTTCAGTCATAATTTATTTCATGAATATTGTTATATTCATCTCTTCAGACAGTAAGTTCTTAGAATATTAAGAACTTTTGGTCTAAAGAAATGAATATACATATATATATATATATATATATATATATATATATATATTATTTTCAAAAAATATGATTCCTTCACTTTTTCCGCTACATTTTTTTTAAAATAATTATAATTTAAGCTCTCCTTCTGTTTGGACCACTGTTTTTTAAAAATAAAAATAAAAATTACTAAAGAACCCCGGATTATTTACCTAATGTGTTCTTTTCTTTTTTTCTATATATTTGCATATATATATATATATATATATATATATATATATATATACAAACATATACATATTTGAATTCTTCAATAATTATTTTTCTATATGTTTATATATACAAGTTAGTTCTATGTTTTGCAATTGGTTGTATGCCTGTTTTCAGGTCTATATGTATGTCTGTTAACAAAACCATTTTGCTTATATTGTACTATGCATACATACATACATACATACATACATATATATATATATATATATATATATATATATGTGTGTGTGTGTGTGTGTGTGTACTTTTGTGTAAGTCATTACCATACTCTTCATGATATTTTATGTGTAATTGTGTAGTCCTGAGAAGGAAAGTTCACCTCATGTTGTCCGGAGCTCTTTAGCAGTTCCTTTGACCAAGTGTTCCCAAATAGAATTCCATTCCTCTCCAATGTGACACCAATATCTAATTGTTATGTGTCCCAAGTCTGTGTCAGAACTTTGTAAATTGTTTAATACAATCATCCGCAGCAAAATATGTCCAGTCTGAAAGTCGCAGAGTACAGGAAGCGGCAATTTTGGGAATCTTTATGAGCAGGAAAGGCATCAGAAATGAATGGTATGTTTGGGTAAGGGTTTTGGTGAAAGGACAAGGTGGGGTGATTTGATTGTGGACAGGATATCAAACTGGCTGAGGTCTGAAGGAGGAAATAGTAGGGTTGGGATCTGAGGGCAGAAATTCAAGGAGTTATTTGATTCAAGAAGGAAGAATGAATCAAAGAAAAAGAAAAAGATTGAGAAGGAGAAATTTCAGATGGAATATAAATGGAAATAAAAAAAATATATGAAAAATAAGAAAAGAATAATCAAAAAAGAAAGGGGAGTAGATAATTAAAAAAGAAGAAAAAGAAAAGAGGAAAGAAATAAAGAGGAAAGAGTAAAGAAATAAAGAAAAGGAAAAAAGAGTAAAGAAATAAAAAGAGGAAAAGGAAAGAGCAAAGAAATAAAAAAGTAAAAAAAGAAAAGAGTAAAGAAATAAATAGAAAAAAAGAAAAGCATTAAAAAAGAAGAAAAAAAAGAGAAAAGCATTAAAAGAGAAGAAAAAAGCAGAAAATTAAAAGGAAGAAAAAGAAAAGTGCAAAGCATTAAAAAGAAGAAAAGAAAAAGGATTATAAAGAAGAAAAAGAAAAGAGTAAAATGTTAAAAAAGCAGAGAAAGAAAAGAGTAAAGAAAAAAGAAGAAAAAGAAAAGAGTAAATTAAAAAAGAAGAAAAAGAAGAGTGTAAAGCATTGAAGAAGAAGAAAAGAAAAGAGCAAAGAATTGAAAGAAAAGAAAAAGTAGAGAATTAAAAACACAAGGAAGGAAAAGATTAAAGAAATAAAAAAGAAGAAAAAGAAAAGAGTAATGAAATAAAAAAGAGGAAAGAGTAAAGAAATAAAAAGGAGGAAAAGGAAAGAGCAAAGAAATAAAAAAAGAAGAAAAAGAAAAGCGTAAATAATTAAAAAAGAGGAAAGAGTAAAGAAATAAAAAGGAGGAAAAGGAAAGAGCAAAGAAATAAAAAAAGAAGAAAAAGAAAAGCATAAAGAATTAAAAAAGAAGAAAAAGGTAATAGTAAAAGAAATAAAAAGAAGAAAAGAAAAGAAATAAAAAAAGAAGAAAAAGAAAAGCATAAAGAATTAAAAAAGAAGAAAAAGGTAATAGTAAAAGAAATAAAAAGAGGAAAAGAAAAGAAATAAAAAAGAAGAAAAAGAAAAGAGTAATGAAATAAAAAAGAGGAAAGAGTAAAGAAATAAAATGGAGGAAAAGGAAAGAGCAAAGAAATAAAAAAAGAAGAAAAAGAAAAGCGTAAAGAATTAAAAAAGAAGAAAAGGTAAGAGTAAAGAAATAAAGAAAAGGAAAAAAGAGTAAAGAAATAAAAAGGAGGAAAAGAAAAGAGCAAAGAAATAAAAAAAGAAGAAAAAGAAAAGCATAAAGAATTAAAAAAGAAGAAAATGTAAGAGTAAAAGAAATAAAAAGAATTAAAAGAAAAAGAAAAGCATGAAGCATTTAAAAAAAAAATAATGAGCAAATTAAATGCAAACAAAAAAGTAGAAAGAAGTAAAAATTAAAAAAATGAAGAAGTATAAAAGAAGAAAAAGCAAAAAAATTAAAGAATTGAATAAATGAAAATGTTCCAAAATTTAAAAACCAGAAAAAAGTTTGATGAATTCCCAAATACGGGCCAAGCAGCACCCGGACATTCCCTTTCACATTGCACGACAAAGCAGCAGTCCACACGTTACACCTGGTTGGAAATAGGTAAATATTGATTATTCATATTTGAGTCTATAAACATTTATTTGGTTTTGGAATATGCTGGCAGCCTAAGATGATTTTGACATTGGCCAGATTACAGATAAATAAAAGAAATAGAAAACAGTGGTGATATACTAGAAGACCTAAGTAGATCCATTTTCATAGAATTGCCTAAAAAGCCAGCTGCAGACAAATGTGAGCTCTATTGGAAAGTGTAATGAGCCCAAAAATTCATTTGAATTCTGATGAATACAGTGCACAGCCAAATTAAACTGGAAGTAGGATAAAAACAGTGCAGTTTCATTGAAGACACTGGAACAAGAAATGCAATATTTATGCTCAGCGTGACATCAGTAAGAGCAATATGAATGTAAACGTATGTATACTTATGTTTTATAGATTATGCAAAAGTGTTTGATAAAGTTAGTCACAAAGAACTGTCGGAACCGTTTAATAATTTTGACGTATGTGGGAAGGACATTATTAGGTTGATGCAAAAATAATATCGGTTTTTGACCTATTTTTTAACGCACCAACCTAATAGAATAATCCGAAACCTATATTGGCAGTAAACTTCCTGCATACAGAGAGAAAATAAATTCACAGATCCCGACAGCTATTAGGGAGATGTGATTAAATATACTTTCATGTTTAAAAAACAATTATCCAGTATTATTATTGTTTTTAGGTATTAAGCATTGTAACATAGCACAAATAGATATATTGTCGGAAAAAGGAATTTTCAAAAATATATGCAATTTTACATATTTACGGTCAGTTTTTAACTTTTACCAAAAGTGACATTCTCGTACATGTAGTTATGGATAATATTATACATTAATTACTATTTTTTTTAATTAGTAACTATTTGTGCTCAGTTGTTGACATTAATAGCTATCTGCTGATGTGTTAAAATTTTAGAATAATGCAATAATAAAAATTTAAATTTCATCTCTCTGATAGATGTAAAGAAAAAAGAATTTTAAAGTAAGAATGCAAAATGAGGAATTAAAAAAATATTAAAATGACAATTAAAGTGTGAAGAATTGAAAAAGGAAAGAAAATATGAAAAATTAAAATGATAGATAAAGTGTGAAGAATTAAAAATGAAAGAGAAATTATGGAGAATTAAAAAAGAGAAAAAGCAAAGAGAAAAAGAAAAGTGTGAAGAATTAAAGGAGGAAAATAAAATGAGAAGAAGAAGAAGAAGAAGAAGAAGAAGAAGAAGAAGAAGAAGAAGAAGAAGAAGAAGAAGAAGAAGAAGGAGGAGGAGGGGAAGAAGAAGAAGAAGAAGGAGGAGGAGGGGGTAGAAGAAGAAGAAGAAGGAGGAGGAGGAGGAGGGGGAGAAGAAGAAGAAGAAGGAGGAGGATGGGGGAATAAGAAGAAGGAGGAGGAGGAGGGGAGAAGAAGAAGAAGAAGAAGAAGAAGAAGAAGAAGAAGAAGAAGGAGGAGGAGGAGGGGGAGAAGAAGAAGAAGAAGAAGAAGAAGAAGGAGGAGGAGGAGGAGGAGGAGGGGAAGAAGAAGAAGAAGAAGAAGAAGAAGATGAAGAAGAAGGCAACTAAAGAAGAAAGAAGACACTTCAGAAGGAAGGAGAAAGAGAAAGAAAAGGAAAAGGGAGCAGAAAACGAGAAAAGTGTGAAGTTAAATCTGTTACAATGTTCCTTCTCTACTTTTCTTTTTGCGATCTGGGCTTACAGTCATATCATGTTACGACACCAGTTCTCGTACAATCAGCAAAGTTAAGCAACATTGAGTCTGGTCATTACGTAGATGGATGTTCGCTGGTGAACACATAAGAATAATCAAAAACCTCTATTTGCAACAAACCACTTGCATAAAGATAAAAAATGAGTTCAGCAGATATACAAAAATAGAAAGGGGCATAAGACAAGGATGTGTCTTCTTACCAGACCTATTCAACCTATACAGCAAGGCAATTCTGAGAAAACAGGAAAGCCTACCAGGATACATCATTTTGCAGCCACAATCTTAACAACATAAGATATGCAGATGACACATTGCTGATAGCAGGTACAGAAAAAAAATTACAAAACCTTCTACAGAAGGTAGTGAAGGAAAGAGAGAAGAAGGGACTAAGCATAAACTACAAGAAGACAAAATACCTGATCATCTCCAAAAATAGGAACCCAAAATATGATTTGCAGGTTGGGGACACTAAAATGAAGCAGATGCAGAAATTTAAATATCTGGAAAATGTTCTTAACAGAGGACAGTAAGTGTAACGCTAAGATATGAAGACGTCTTGGGATGGTCAAAGACACATTCCAAAAGATAGGCAGAATAATATGAGACAGAAGGATTTCATCTTACTTATTATGAAACGCAGACTCTGTGTGTGTGTGTCTGTACGTTTATATATTGGATTGTATTTCCTACATTTTTCAACCGATTTCAACAAAACTTCACAGGACTACGTAAAATTACCTTGCGGTGGTTCTGACAGTGCCAAAAATTGGAAAAACACAATTGTTTTTGCACGAAATCAATTTGAAAACACGATTAAGAGGCATTAATGAAAGGGAGACAACTCATATCGAGTTATACTTATTAATATCGAGTTAACAAGTTATACTTATTATAAAACCCAGGTTGGTTGTTTGTGTGTGTGTGTGTTCGTTTATATATGGGATCAGATTTCCTACATTTTTCAAGCGATTTCAACAAAACTTCACTTTTTTTTTGGCAGGTAGTGTTTCTTATTGTCTTGCACACTTTTTTCTTTATTTTTACATTCAGAATGCTTTAAAAATTCCATTTACAAGACAATTGTTTATAATAAAATTCTATTCAATCGGTAGACTCATAACGATTGAAAACAATGTTTTTGTTTGAGTTTTACCAATTCATAAAAAAAAACAAAAAAAAACAAAACAAAAAAATAAAACTAATTAAGACATGCGTGTCCGTCAACCTTAAGTAATAATCTTTGTCAATTTTATTTTTCAGTCTTTATGATGGTCGATACTTGATCTATCTCTTACTGTTACATCCCCGGGCAACACCGGGCTCTACTGCTAGTTAGTAATAAAGAAAAGAATACTGAATTGCTAAATGATATCTGTCCTTCTGTACGGCAGTGAATGTTGGATGGTCTCCTCAAAGATGAAGAAGAGACTCAAGGCAACAGATGTGTGGTTCTATAGAAGGATACCATGGACCTGAACATGTGAGTTTTGGAGAGGATGCAAACAAAAGGAAAACTCATACTTAATATCAGGAAGAGGCAGCTGAAATTAAATTTCTGGACACGTAATGAGAAAGAATGGCTTGGAAAATCTTATACTCACATGGTGGATAGAAGGAAATAGGGTCATGGGAATGCAAGGCATGGTATACTTTATGGGCTTAAGCAAGTGGATGGTAGAACAGGGTCTGGGAGGAACAATAAAAAGTTAAAGCTTATTGAAAGCTATAAGGAACAGGAGGAAATGGAGGGTCATGATCACCTATGTTCTGAAGAGACACAACACATAAAAGAAGAAGAATATTAACGATTTTTTTTTAAGCATTTCACCCCAAGTAAGGTGGAAATGCCACTAGTATACAAGGGGGGGGGGGTTAGAAAAAGTGAAAGTGAGAGAAAAGACTGAGTATAGGGAGGATTGAAGAAAAGGAGAAAAGATCAAGAGGGTTCAAGAAAACATTAGGTTGGTGCAAAAATAATGTCGTTTTTTGACGTTAAAAAATACGTCAAAAAACGACATTATTACGTCATTATTTTTTGTACCAACCTAATAGAAGATGGCATTTGGTGCTGCATTTAAATTTTGT